>LKNJ01000490.1:102958-163375 GCA_002120245.1 Maccullochella peelii | reverse complement strand
TTTTTTTCACTGATGCTGCATTATGTTGCACTCCACTCCACTACAGTTTAGAGGGAAATATTGTATTTTTTACTCCACTACATTTTTTAACAACTATAGTTACTTTACAAGTTAAGATTTTACATACAAAACATATGCTGAGCTCATAAAATATGATGCACTGTTATAGATCAAACTATCCAACTTTCCTAAAGTCCGTTTTTTTATGTATCTATCTTTTATTAATGCCTTTATGTTAATTGCCTCGTTATTGAAAGGTGCTATACAAATAAACTAGCCTTGCCTTAAAAAATGACAAAAACCAGTAAATGTCATAAAAAGGATTCACATCATGTACTGATAAACATTTAATGAAAAAAAAAAGAAAACTTTTGACACCATGTGTGAAAAGCAAACCTTGCACCTTGCACCTTCCTTGCATTGCCTTCATGGCATTTACGTCTTGTGCCTGTGTGTGTGTGTCACATGATCCCACACTGGATCTCTGAAATGGATCCATGTGGGGTTTTGTGTTCGACGCACATCTGATCCTGTGTTAGGCCATGTCATGCAGCAAACCTCCCAAACTTTCCCGGCATGTGTGTTATGTTTCCCCATCGACCCCCAGAGAGAGAGAGAGAGAGCAGGCAGCAGGCCGTGTGTTTGTGTGTGTGTGTGTGTGTGTGTGTGTGTGTGTGTGTGTGAGGGGGATAGAAAGAGGGATGCTTTACTGACTACCATGATTTAATTTAATGCACCATACAGCATAGGGGGGGTATCAAGTTGTTCCTGATACTTTGGGGCACAGTTTATGAAAACATTTGCAAAAATAAGTCACAGTGAATATATACTACTTTGAAACCTTCTCTCTCTCTCTCTCTCTCTCTCTCTCTCTCTCTTAAACCCTTCCCAACCCCAAATACAGCGAAGGCAGAGGACACCCAATATTTTTTCATTTTCTCTTGAGGGGGTTTTAGAAGTTAATCTGATTACTTTTGGGAGCGCCCACAGGATAAAAAGTAAACTGTTCATGTGTTGGTGTTTGTTTAAAAGCTGGGGACAGAATAGTAGAGCTCCTGCCGGTCCCCCTGCTTGCAGGCGATGGTGTAGGGTTTTGGTTTTCTGTCCTGTTTGGGTGAGTGGTGGAGGTGGCAGCAGCGGGGAGGCTGACATCTCCAGAGAGCCATGGAAAAAAATTTTTTTTGAGCCTGTGACCTTCACAAAAATACTGGACATTTCTATTTGATGAAAATGTTGATGACAGAGAAGACAGCAGTGTCTTACTGTGAATACATACATATCTAATATAGATAGAATGAAGTTTTCTGATATTTTATGTAGCTCTTTTTTCTTCATTTGTGCCTTTATAGTCGGGGTAGTGAGCAGCCAGCAGCTACAACGACAACAAACATAATCCAGCATGTGGATTTGGCGTGAAAGTGGCAGTGATCAGTTGCTTGAGTATCTCTTTAGAACAAATCAAGGCTGTGACCGACATCACTCAATTACCAGGCTTATCGTAAGTACGATGAGCTTAACCTCAACCTCCAGCTCTGTTGCTTGAATTTTCCCTCTAATTAGCAGAGGGAAGGCTGCCTCTGTGCTGCTACGACACTGAGGTCAGTTGATAGAGGCTGGGAACCACTCAACGAAACTAATTAGACAACTTTCCAGAACACACTCAGACACTGCACTGAGGCCCCTGTGTTTCCTAGGATGTGCGGGAAACAGTAATGCCTGATAAACAAATCAGTTTCCTGTTAAATTCTGCAGTTGGAGGTTAAAACAGCTGCAAGACTCCAATACAGCTTTTCACCATTTCAGATAGTTGTGGTCCACATTACAGGAGGTGTTGAAAAGCTTTGGGTAATCTTAGCCTTATCCAGCTAATTCAGTTACTCTTGTTTTAAAGGTATCAGTGCACACTTCTTTTTAATGCTCACCTGGGGGCGGTTACAGCCGGCCACTGACTCACTAATCCAGCCCGAAGCCGTTAACTTGACTGAAAACAGGCCGAACATTTTAGGGTGTCCTAGAAGGAAAATGTAGTCTTTGTTAACATTAATTATCAAAATAATATTTCAGCATATTATAATTTACAAAGCTTCTCAAATTGTGATAATATTGAAATATTAGAGGTATTATGTTTCAGCAAGTGTTCTTTCATTTTTGCATTTTATTCTGGTATTTATAGTTAATCACAGGAAGCTAGGAGCAAACTCGTCTTCAAAGTGCACCTGGTGTACTTGACGTGTGTGTGTATGTGTGTGTGTGTGTGTGTGTGTTTTGGTGTGAATGGCAGCAGTAGCTTTTGTTTGCTGTGAAGGTGTGTGAGCTGATTGCTTGGCTGAAATAAACTGCAGCTCAGCTTTTGTGTCTCCACTGAAGGGCAGAAACCCTGAATCCTGCTGGTTGTAAAGAGGAGGCGTGAGGAATGTTGTGTGCTTGCGTGTGTGATTGTGTGTGTGTGTGTGTGTGTGTGTGTGTGTATGTGTGCAGCAATGGTCCTCTTTACCATTATTTGGCACTGTTATCACAGCAGTACTCCTGAAATTAGATGGCAGGTATTTCAGCAGCAACAGAGAGCAGCGTTTCCTGAGGTAATCATTCTGAACCAATATAACGCTATGTGCTCTGGAATTGTGTGCTATTTTTTATCTCTTTTTTAGCCTATAGAGGGTACCAGGAATGGTTGTGTAGTCCCGTTTAATTTTGCTTCACCTCTAAGAGAAAAGAGGCTGCAGGTGCTGCTTCAGTAAAAATGCATGATGCAGAAATCTTAATAAAACTTCTACCACTGTATCAAGCTTTACACAGTGACAGAGAGGATGTGGTGACATTTAAATGAGCAGGTGCTGTTGTTTGGATTTGGAAGTTAAAACTCATACTAATCTGTGACTCACAGGTTTCCTGCCGGGAGTGAATTCATCGAACTGATTTTGTTCTCTTGGCTCGACAAAGGTGTTTCCACAACACAACAAACTGAAACTTAGAAACAAACTGACGTTCATATTTCAAAAAGTATGTATATGTGGTTGATGGTAAACCCAAACAGGTCTTGTTAGATTAAAATTAGGTAATGTGACAAAAATGAATACCACTCTTATTGATGTATTGGTTATTTGCTTTCTGATAATCACTGAATGGAGTACTTATCCACAGACACATGTGACACCACATCACCGTGTGTTGAATCTGAAGCAAATATACATTCAAATGAATAAATAGCAGCAGCAAAGAAGCCTTGTTGAAAGAAAAGGTTGAGAATTAAGTGACCTGTGTCACTGGGGTATTTGGTGATGACTGACAGCATAATATTATCTTTAAACACAAGTCGATTGTTTGCTTGATCGGGAATTATGAAAAGAAACAGGAATTTATCCATTGCTGTTTCCTTTCATAATTCCCGAGACTGAGACATCTGAATGACAAGCGCTTGTTTTATAACGCCGCAGGAAACCTGATAAGCTCGCGCCAGACTAATTACATATTAGCTTACAAATCTTCAGTAGTTTTTAATTAAATGTGCCTTAATTTGGCTGTGATGATGTAATTTTTTAAACAGTCTGTGCTCATGAAGGACTTGTAATTGTGCCAACAATATCAGTGTTTTCTAAGTTATTTTCGGTGTAGACAGTATAAGGGATATTGTGTGAATAAGCTTGCATCATGCCCAGTGTCAGTGAGTTTAAGTAAAGTGCTTCTCACTCGTCCCCATTATCTGACATAATACATTATGAAGCATGATACCATCCAACACAATGTGGCCTCCTGCCCCACACCTTCACATCCAGCTTGTATACTGTCTCTTCTTCAATATCCAACATGCCTCCCAGGACAACAGCATTATTCTCACTGGGGCAGTGTAGTCCGGCAGGCTAGAATTCCCCTGTCTTCATTTAGGGAGGGTGTGAAACAATCTCTGTAGTGTAACAGAGACGTGTCTGCAGGTCTGAGGCCTGCTGCACTCCTCTCTACAGTGATCCCTGATACCTGCAGGCGGGCTCAGAGATAGCTTTCACCAACTGTGGTCCAGAGCTGGAATCACAGAGAGAATGAACCTGCCCTTTGGCATTTACAGGCTGGATTGACAGCCAGCACAGGTTTTTCAATGCAGTGACACAGATAATTTCTGTGCTGTCTAAGAGTTTAATCCATTGTGTTATCAAATGATCTCTGCGGCTAAAATAAATGCTAATTTAGTCACAAAATATCTATGAATGAAAGAAATTTGATGCACTTTTATCCCTTAAATCTCAACAGTTTTGTGCAGACACACACACTATCGGGTTGTGGCTGTCAGTGGGCTTTAGGGGCTTTCCAGTGTGCTCTGCTGTCTGAAAGGCTAACGACGTGAGTCATGCACAGGTGTAAATCTAGCTTAAGACAACAATGAAAACATCTGATCTGTATCACGTTAAGGAAAGGATAGGTCTAAATCCAGTCAGGTGAGTCCACAGCACACAGGAGTAAAGATGATCGTTTTAACCCGAATTTACTCGAGGTGAAGCACATCTTCTGTTCCCAGAAATTATAATGGGAATATCATCATCTTGTGGTCTCATGGAATTAAAAGTCTTGGTTTTTTTTGCATTGCAGTCATTACATACTGAGGCTTAAGACCAACAGTCTGAAGAAGGGAGGGAGAACTAACAGACATCACTAATTAAACCCCTGCTGCAGGAAAGACAGAAAGCCAAGTCATTACTGATAAGGCACAGAGCTGCTAATGTGTGTGTATGTGTGTACTGTATGTGTATTTTAGAAAAGATATTGTAATTAGGTCCTTTGAGTGGAGAGAAGCAGTCTCAGGGGTCCCAGAGAGGCACACACATCCAGGAAAAACACACCCAGAAACTCACACACTAAACACACACAGTAGTGAGAAGCGAGTGAGAAGTGAGAAGCCAGGTTGAGGGATGCTGAGGGAAGTGAGAGCTGCCCTCTGTCTTCCTCCATTATGATGGGCAGATGATGAAAAGAGCCGTGTGAAGAGGTGGTGCAGAAAAAACATGGACAGATGAACCAACCAGGGGACCACAGTTGGACCTAGATAACCCCCACTTCCATACGCACACACACATACAGTACAGTGTGTACTCCGCACACAGTAGAGCCACAAACCGTATCAGAAGTGTTGCTGTTAATAATGCATGAATGTGTCTGTGGTGGTGGTGGAGGACCGGTGTCTCGGACGGTCAGCCTTAATGAAGTTGGGCATGTCTGCCTCACTCTGCTGCCAGAGAGTCATGAATAAACATCAGCCGGCTAATTAAGCTCAGCGCTGGCAACTGTACTCATCAGTAAACAAGCGGCAGCGAGGGATCTCGCACATGCTCACAGGGATTTGCGATGAATGGAGGAATGGTAATACCAGGCCTTCACTTTCTGTTTAGTACAGTTTGGACTCTGGAGAGCAGGGCGAGGACCTTGAGGAAAAGAGCTAGAGACAGAAAAAAGGGAGCAAGAAGTGGAGAAGTATTTGAGTAGGAGACAGAAGAAGACAACTGGAGAGAGGTAGAAAAAAGGATGCAGTGTTTGACCTCATTATCAGAGAAGTTTAAACTTTCTCACCTTCCCTCAGTATCTGTGGTGGCTCTGCATCAAGTCAGATTTTAGTGAAAAGCAAACAAAAAATCCTGGAAATGACAATTATGTACTACGGCCACAGAAGATACTCATTTCTGATAGGCTGGCAGATATCCATTAAAATTGTACATTTGAATCAATAGTTTAACTATCAATAGGACTGTAAACTCTCAAAAAGGGTTACCTGCATACATGCCTGCAACATATTTAATGCAGATTCAATAACATGGTCATCAGTTACCAACTTTCAGAATAGTTTGTTGTCGACAGCTGGAACAAATTCTGCTGTAATAAATTAGTGTATTTGTTTCACACTAATTTAACCATTTTGCATCCTGTTTTATTTCCTCCACAGCCTGTAACTGTAACCTTCACGCCCGAAGGTGTCGTTTCAACATGGAGCTGTACAAGCTGTCAGGAAGGAAGAGCGGAGGAGTCTGCCTTAACTGTCGCCACAACACAGCTGGACGCCACTGCCACTACTGCAAGGAGGGCTACTACAGAGACCTGTCCAAAACTATCTCACACAGGAAAGCCTGCAAAGGTACAGTCCTCTTGTTCTGTTTTTCTCTTCTGGCCACCACACTCTCTCTCCCTTTCTGTGAGCAGTCATTTGGCTTTTACAGACAACTTTAAGACTGCTTTTGCAGCAACCTTATTGCAGTTCTTTAAAATTTCAATTGCTTACCAAGCTAAGTAGTAGTAATGGTACTACTGAGATTATTTAGGTCTGATATGAAACAGTTTGAGGTGAATTACAGGAAGTGGGGAAAGCCAGCAGTCTTTTCATTCCTGAGGCTGTCTCGCCCTCGTCTCCCTCTGTAAGCGGAGATGAGTTGGGGTTCTGTTGGGATTGTGGAGGTCGGGGTGGTATGGGCGGATCGGGGTGGTATGGGCGGGTCGGGATGGGTGCCCCCTCATCGACAGTTGAGTTATTTGGCTTCGTTCAAGGGAAGTGGGGGAGGGGGGGTGACAGGACAAACAAAACAAACAGAGCTTAGGTGTGAAGTGATCCCGGGGCAGGTCAGAGACGAATGAGAAGCCAGGAAGATCGGTGGAAGGGCTGCAGGACGGAGAGAAAAGGAAAGGAGGAGGCGAGGCGAAACTCAGGGGGGGTTCAGAGGGGTGGCAAGAGAGTGAAAGATGGGAGGGAGGGTAAGAAGGAGAGGAAGAGAGGAGGACAAGAGGAACACACCCCCATGCAGGTGTGCTCACTACTAAGTGCTGGATGAATCGCCTGCCATCAGCCCTCACCGTAGCTAATAAGGGTCAAAGAAAGAGAGGAGGAGGAGGAGGAGGAAGAGGAGGGGGGTGATTGAAAAGAGTGAGGGTATGTTTTCTCACTTCTTCTATAGCTGCAGGGAAAGATAACAGGCGCTGAATCCCTGTGCAAACAAGCCCAGAGACACCTCAGAGTCGCTCGGTATAGATACAGCTTGCACACACATACACAGAAATACATGCATACCTGTTTGAGGGGTTCAGAGCGCTCGCTTCCAAAGGCAGTCCAGGAGGAAATATTAGCTGCCTGCTGACAGTTTAAGCCTGAGTTTTCTCACATCATTCACCAGGGAGTAAATAAATAAACTGGCCAATCAGTCAGTTTGACAGAAGGCATGTCTTAAGAGTAAAACATCTGCAAAGCAATCTGATGTTCAGACAAGACATGATTCGTAAAGTTGTAATACAGCTGATACAACTGATTTAAAGAATGGTGATCAGTTCCTAATTTTCACCTTTTCCCTTTGCAGAAAGTGCATTTGCCACGGTGACATGCTTCATGCCGCTATAACAAAAACATTTATCGAACTAACGCAAAAGATCGTCACACATGTTGCATTTAGTCTCATTAAATTCCTGACACCCGGCGGCTATGTCAAGCACGTTTCATTCTCTGCATGAGCACAAATTCATAACAAAGCTCTCTGGCAAATGCATCCATTTATTCACCCCTCCAGCCGCTCATGAGTGATATTCTTAAAGTGACATTAACACCTTCCGTGGCTTTGGGCCC
The DNA here is from genome assembly GCA_002120245.1 of Maccullochella peelii. NCBI lineage: Eukaryota > Metazoa > Chordata > Actinopteri > Centrarchiformes > Percichthyidae > Maccullochella > Maccullochella peelii. The sequence continues at coordinate 155,793 of LKNJ01000490.1, read as the reverse complement.
ATTCTCCTGTCGAGCAGGAATGCAAACACACATTCATCACGACGGGACATTGTGTATCATTAACCCCTATCCTCCACTGCATCTGCCAGACTAGCTAATTGTGGAGATCTTCTTTTCTTTTTTTTATTGTTGTTGTTTTTACATCCCTTCTCATGTGTCCAAGATTCTATTTCTTCAGCATCCCATAACTCACTTTTATGGGGGTTTGTTTGAATAGAAAAAGTTAGATGCCTCAAGATTCTGCTGGGCATTTCACCACAGAATTAAGAATTGTTAAATCTGTTACTTGTTTGCCCTTGCAGACAAAAGATACAGTTAACAATATGCAGTAGACAAAATATTAATGTAGAGCATAAAAGCATAACCGTTTTTGCTTATTAGAAAGATCTGTGCCAAAAAACAGCAACGGTTTTTATTTTCATGTCTGGTAAATAATTCAGTCATATTTGAATTAGTAACTGATTGTATTATTTATCATTATACCATAATTTTAATTCTAATGTCTTACACATTTTAGTTGATGGAGACCTTCGCATTTTTAATCAGCAAACAAATTATTAATCCATATATTTTTGATGATTACTGACTGCTTTTCATTACTTTTTTATTGCTTGCACTGGTGAGTTTGCTAGCCACTGAAATGAGAAACCTTGGAAGCAAGCAGGCAACATTTGGGTCACCAGAAGAGAACAAATTTATGATTGGTTTTGTTGTAGAACCAAATTAAAGCAAAAGAACTGAGGTAAAAATCTCAGTTCATGTGACAATAAACTAGATAACTAGAAAACAGCCTGCCCGCAGTAAGAAAAATCTGTTTCCACTGATGTGGAAATCTGTTCTCATACGACGATGATGACTAATTTGATGTTAGGAAACTTTGGATAAATGAGTCATGAAGTGAAAGTCAAAACAGCAAGTCAAAATCTGTGAAAAATGCACCTGGTATGGACCTCTGGCATGTGGAGGAAAGTGATCATGTATAGTAGAAATTCTGTCATAAAGTGAATTCAACAATAAATAGTTCTTTCAGGGTTTTATTAGGCCTACAGTTTCTCTTATACATGCCTTCATAAGATAAAAGACCACAGAATGAAGTCACACTCGAGTTTTATGGACAGATCAATGATAGAAAAAGGTAAAAGTTGTCTTAGCAAAGATCCTTTGTCTTCACACAATACTAGCAGTCATAACGAGTGCACCTGGCTGTCTCATCCTTCCTCCAGAGACAGAGCTTCCCCCTTGATCTCTGTGAGAGAGAAAAGATAGGAGCGTCTTACAGGAAGAAGGGAGGATGCTTGATTTAAGGCCTTTTACACACCAAAGGTCAAACTGATCTGCACACACAGAGAAAGAGAGACACACAACCTTGTAAAGTTAATTCATAAAATCTAAAATAGGAATAATATAAGCAGCAAATATGGAATTTCCACCACAATAGTATATGTTCGTCTGGATATGTGGGGCTGGCTCTGTATTTTATGAGTGTGTGTAAAGCTTTTTGATAACTAGTGCTACTGATTTGGAGCCTGACTCCTTCATCTTCATCTGTCCTCTATGGATGGATTCTGTCTCTGTACACGCTGCTAAACTTATATTTCCTGACTCTGCCTGGTGCTCTCGCTGTCGCTGAGAGAAACATGTTGCTAATGTGACGTGTACATGCACATTTGCAACATTTAGTCTTTTTTTTTTTAACCATATTTACACTGCAGTGTGTATTTCAGTTTTCTGTATCTGTACTTGAATTTACTGTTTCTTTTAAGAGTCACTTTTCTTGTGTTTCTCAACACTCAAAAATCTTCAATAATGTTAACAAAACCTCAGTCCCATTTTTATTCATTATTCAAAGCTGAAACAATAAGTTGATTAATCGATTAGTTAATCGAGCACCAGTTTTGATAATTAATCATTCATTTAGTCTGTAATTTTCAAGTAAAAATGCCAAACATTCTCTGCTCTCAGCTTCTCAAATGTGAAGATTTGCTGCTTTTTTTTGTATGAATATCTTTGTGTTTTGGACAAAACAAGCAATCTGAAAACTCCCTCTTGGGCTCTGAGAGCTTTGCAATGGCCATTTTCTGACATTTTAAAGAGCAAAATATGAATTAATTTATTGGAAAAATCAATTTTGAAAATAGTCATTGGTTGCAACTCTAATTATTATTCTGATCATCAATGATGTCATTCTCATTATTCAAAATCAGCCCCGCCATGCGCAGTTTTGCTGTCATTAACCTGTAGCCCAAAAATACAGCATCAGTGTGCTTTGTTAGTTCCATGCACCGTTAGTGGAATTTAAACAATTAAATATGATCTATGATAGTATTATTGTTATAAGATAATGATAATCCCATATAGGCTCATAGCAGGAGTGCAGTCATGTCATATACTCATTACATCAGAGTCTCCAAACTAGTAAATACTAAATCATCTTACTCACACTAGAAACTCACTTCTGACTCCTTCACATTCTCTGCTGCCTCTCACCGGACTGAAATATAAACACATTTCATCATCATTTATAAAATTGTCAGCTTACCCAAACGGTTTTGTTCAGTTGAATCCATGAAATTTGCCAGAGTTTATGCACCTCCCACCTCTCCGAGCTCTGTGTAATTATAAGCAAACAGTGTCCAAGTTCTACTGAGGTATTCAGTTACATCAAAACAGACTTACAATAAAGGATCTGTGGTAATTACCCCAAGCTGACAAATGATACAAAGCACGAGCTGTTTCTTTTGCCAATTAAAACATTTTTGCAAACTATATTTGGAAAGTTATAGATGAAGACTTTAAAGATGTGTGTCATTGTGTTACATGGTCTCTCTCTCTGTTAATAAACTTACCACACACAGCTTTTTCCCTACGTCAAACACCTATATGTGCTGTCAAAGTCTCGCCCTGCCAAATTCTCTCAGGTTTACCACATCATAACTCAAGATAATTCAATGAAATTCAAACCGCAGAACTAATTTCTGTCCGCTCCTCAAGCAGCACTAGAGCTGCACCAAAGTGACAGCAATTAAGAGGTTTGGTTATTTATTGAGCTCAAAGAGAGAGAGCCTTTTGCTGTGTGGCTTTTGGAAGAGAATGAGCGCGGTAGGAGCGCGGGGCAGGTCGAGGAGCACAAGAGTTTGCTTTTATATGCGTAATACAATCCTCCCCGAAAAGCTGCTCATTTCCATAGGAGGCCATTACGAGTAAAAGAGAGCAACGGCTTATCCTCTGCAGAGTGAGCTGTGCCCGGTGGCTACATTTACACGCCGAAATGTATAACTTCACCCCTCATTGAGTAAGAGTGTAAACACAGAATACGTTTTCAAGCAGCTCTTGTTTGTATCTTTAACTGTTTGAAACCCCTGAATAAAACACACTGAGCGTATTTGACAGAGAAATGCATGAGTTTAACTTTAAAAAAGTGACGGTGAGATTTGAAAAGACCAAGAGATGCAGCACACTGGGTGGTCTTTGTAATTTTAATTACTTCTGACATAGAACCGAGATAACAAATGTCACTCCACAGTAGAGTTTAATCAGCTGCCTGTTATCACTGTTTGTCACCCTGGTACTGACTTTAAAAGCCTGTCTTAACTTTATTTTAAAAGTTAAAGTGATTTCCTTAAGAAGCCATGTTGATGTGGAGCCTAGAGTATATTGAACGACAATGATAACTACATGAGAGGTCTTTGCCAAATAATGAGCCCTGCTCTTGATTAGTCTTCCTCAGAGGACAATCTAAACTTAATAAAATCAAGCTTGAGCAGGTTGGCGTTGGTTCTGTGACTGATGGATTGAATTCAGGCCTTCACGTTCGAATCCGAACATCAACCATCATATAATTACATCGGTCAGTGGGATGATGAGGAACATATTTTGCATAGAGAGGGAAATTAGGCTTTGATTGAGGGATGGTCTGTTTCAATCAGAATAACATGCTAAAAAACCTACTCCCCTCTCTTCAGCATATGTCCTCCATTGACACAGTAGGTTTTTTTTATTGACCACATACAAAACGTTTTCTGCTTGGGATTTGAAAAATATAGTTTTTCATGACTTCATATTTAGCTTCGGATTTCCATCGGGTGTGCTGATATCTGCGTGTTTTCAATTAGAACAACACACATGTGCAGTGAACATCATTCACAAAATAACCTCACGTCCGGCGTTTTAGGCTCCCTCTGTGGCCAAAAGCATGACTGTTCAGGTCTGTTGCAGCCTATTATTCTGATCAATAAAACACTAAACAACACAACAAGCAAGACACACCCTCTATCAGATAAACACGTCATTTAGAGAGCTGTTTATGTATAGTGCAACAACCCAATGACATTAACTCTCTCTGCTCTCCAAAGATACTTGTGGAGGAGCAGAAACCTAATTATAATAGAACACAGACTCGGGTAGCTTGGCTTCCATTCAGGGCCAACAAATTATTCTTATTGGCACAGAACACACAAACCAAATGGTGGGAGCGCAGTTCAGACTTCAAACACCAGCTTTATGGTAAACGATTGGCAGGGTTCAAAATTCTCCCATTGTGCAATCTCAGACTCGACTGCCTGCCTTTGAAAAAGCGTTCCACTCTCCCCATTAAGCAAGAACATTTTTCATTCTTTTATATGCAACTCCCGGCGCCAAAGGCTTCTCTTAGCGTTAGGAATTCTGTCTTCATCTAGAAACATGACAGTTATATAGGACTGATCCCTTACTGTAGTTTCAGTTCTATGTTGTTAGGTAAAGACCACAGGTTCCCTTATATGCACACACACCTACACTTCGTAAACTTCTGTCACTTTTCCTCGCTGGAAGTGTTGAGACAGAAAGGGCCTCTTGCTCTCTTGTCCCCATATCTCCCTGAGCCATCTGTAGTAGCCATGAAGCAGAGCACACAGCCACTTAACCGTTAAGTGGACACAAGCAGAAACTCTCACTCACACCTCCAGAGTAAGCCAGTCCTTTAGCCAACAGATGGGTCATCCAGCCAGAGAGTCAGACAATTTGTCATCCAAACCGGACAGCAGGTCAGGCAGACAGTCAGCCTTCCAGTCGACGGGGAGGACCAAATGGGGTGGAGGAGAGGGTGGATGAGTGTTTCCCACCTGTAGACCATGTGCTATGCACCTTGATTTACTGGCAGGCTTGAGGCTCTGAGCTGTGGTTACCAGGCAGACGCTCTTAAAAATATAAACGTAGCTCTCTGAAGCTTCAAGCAGAAACACACTTTGCCCTTCTGAGCTTAAAACTCCTCTGACATACTCCTAAATTTACAGACCTGAAGACGTGCTTCACTGGCCTCCACGCTGTTTATTGGGCTTCCTGAGGCTGTGTGTGTGTGTGTGTGTGTGTGTGTGTGTGTGTGCTGTTCCTCCCATTGAGCTAGACACAGCTAAGCAATGAAAGCAGTGACAGATTGGTCTGATAAAGGTACCAATAGATACGCACACTTTTAAGGAGGCTTCTCTGAGTCTGATAAGAAGGGCGAAACAGCACAAGTACTCTCTCTGAATACACACACACACAGAGGAGAGATAAGAGCAGCAACAGAAGCTGAATCACAGGAAACAGGCAATAGAGATAAAAGTGAGAAAGTGTGTGATAGAGAGGAGACAGTGAGGTGGCCTGCTGAAACCCAAAATTATGGACTTCACCCATAGGGTAGCGTTGTCTTGTAGTACTTCACTTGTCACAATATCTCACAAAGAGTCCGAGGTCAATCATAAAGAGAGCAGATTTGGTATTTCATTACCACTTTACAGCAGTCTTTTCCCTGAGGGCTGCTGTAATGTGGATCTCCCAGAGAGCATGTCTCTAATACAGCCTGGTTGAATAACAACCGTATCAACGCTGTAGGTCAAAGTAAAATAAAGAACATATTACATTATAACTCATAACATTCAAACAGAAACAGTCAAATAACATCTGTTCCTGCAGTCAGATTTACATTATTTAATCTATTAAATTAATATACAGTAGAAACCTGCAGTTTTGATTGTATGCATGAGCTTTACTATTAATAAAACGTACTCTTGACATTTATACATATTAAATACTAATTTCAATGCAATGGGCTGAACAGATTGCACAGATTGTTTTGAAGCTGTAATTTTGTACTGTGGGCTGAATAGTCCATGTGGTTAAAAACAAAACAGGCCAAACCACTAAATACCCGCACAAACCTCAAAGTACATAATTCAGCTTCGCCTTTGAAGGCTTTCAGAGTGACAAGTGACACAACGCAGAAAAAAAATCTTTAGGGAGGGGCAGCGAATGAGCAGAGCAGGGCCAACCCTGAGGCTCAAAGTCAGCATCTTTGGTTTTCCATAGGAAATTATAACACTTACGGGGTGAGGAATATACTGGTGAGAGGTAACAAACAGTGTTTTTGGCTTTGTATGTTTTTCGAGTCAAGAAGTGGAAATGGTGATAGATTATCAAGACTGTTCTGGTCTTGATTAGACTGTCAGGATTTACTGTACGGACTGTGTTTAAGACTATTAATTCAACCACATCTCCTCACCAGAGTCACTACTATGTATGTCCAAAAATAGATGAAAAGAAACAACTCTCAGATAACTATTATTCAACACTGATTTCAAACCTGACAGGGACTTTGGCTGTGAAATAAAGTAAGGGCTTGGATTGGGGAGAGCATTTGGAAAATGAATTCCTGAAGCACATGTGTTTGATAGACCCCCCAGTTTGGGAGGAAGTGTGACAGACGTTTTGGGCTGGTGTTCAAAGCCCGGCAGAAATCAGAAACAGGCAATTAGGATTATCCTCCATTATTTTATCATTCGGTAAACATGCACAACCCTTTCTTCTTACCTCTTACACTGGCACACACACCAAGGCCAAACAGCCAGAGTCACATGCAGAACACACAGACGCATTGTAGATGTGATGGTTACATGCTAATTATCTAATTAGCAAACAATGCCAAGATGTGTCTAGAAATGTCTATAGACTTAGAGGATGTGTTGCTCTTTTTAGTCATGATGCCACACTCGCTTCAAAATGAGCGCTGCGGTGTTGGACCTGACTTAGTTCTGTCTTTCTGTGCACACCTCCACCTGTCTGTCACCGCTCTGTTATTGTTGCCACCACTGCTGTCGTTGCTGCTGTTTACCCACCTGCACTCTCTATAGATAGTATATGTTTGTATCTCCCCACATGCGTGTGTGTGTGTGTGTGTGTGTGACCACTCACTGTGCCTCTCTTTCTTCCTCTGTTTCCTCACAGCATGTGATTGCCATCCCGTGGGTGCTGCTGGCAAAACCTGTAACCAAACCACAGGACAATGTCCCTGTAAAGACGGTGTGACTGGTATCACGTGCAACCGCTGTGCTAAAGGCTACCAGCAGAGCCGCTCGCCCATTGCCCCCTGCATAAGTACGTGGAACCAATCTTTACCATATCTGCCTCACTGTAGGACACTGTTGGCCTCAGGTCTATTGCACACATTTGAAAGGGAGGGGCACACCAGACACAACAATCTGTGCTGATACACACGTGTGCATATTCAACACATAACACATGATACAGTCCGCTACACACACAAACACACACTGTAAGAGCAGACGCTCCTACACTGCTTAAATCCTCTCGTCCTTTTCTTCAGACAAGTGCTTAGTGTCCGACTGTCGGTTTTCTGACCAGTAAATCTGCTAGCTTAAATAAACACACCATTAAACTGGACCTCAAGGTTATGGCAGCGCAGCCTTCTTGGCTTGTTGGTCTCCATAAATCTGAGTAAAGACCCAGAGCTGTTAACACCAGCATCTCCGAGCCCCAAAGTGTCTTAGATAAAAGTGCAGAAAGCTTTGGGTTGAATTACAAAATCAATCTTGTTCTCAGCATCCAATGCCCATTTGTAAGCCAAAATATGCCCTTGTGTTAGTCCGAATGATGAAAAAATATATTATCGCCTAAGGGAAGGTACTTGAAGACTTAAATCTGTATAGCAAATGACAGTTTGCGGATATTTATTGGCTCTTTTGTCTCATTCTGAAAACACAATTTAATTGGTGCTCCTGCCATTGTAATTAGATACTAGGAATTAAATGCTTATGAGGAATAAATCCCCACGTAGATATGCATGGCTGAGGTCCCATAAAGGAATATATTAAATCTTATCAGATATCGTTGATTCCTGGGAATGTCAAGTAAGAGCTGAGATGTCAAACATGCAGTGATCCCTGTGGGATGGAAATAAACTCCCTCTCTGATGATCACTATGTAGTTTAATCTTTAACAGCCCTCTGTTAGATTCAGCGATAGCGTTGGCCAACTTTCATTTTAACAGAGAGTCATATTATATGTTTGACTTTGCATGCACCTTCCAGTGCTGTCAGCCATAAATCTACACGAGTCAATTACGAGAAACAGGCTCATTATTTAAACTGGCACGCTTGGCGGTTGAACACTGATGGAAGATTGCTGATCAACAACAACATCAGCGAAGAGACCTGTGGGCTTCAGGCGCCATTGTTTTGGCAGCTATTGTTTTTCTTGTCATTATGTAGACCAATTCGTCATGGGAGAAGGCCTCATTATGTCCTGAAGTCAACAACAGGCGTGCACGGATTTTGATTTATGGTGCACAATAGACAAAAATATTGTGTACGTTCAGAAAGTAGAAAGCAGGTTTACTCAATCCCAGCTGAGAAAATCAGATTTTACTCGATCAAAAGACTTGATTCTTTCTTTCTTCCCTCATACACACAAAGTCTTCACCTTTGCACAGCTGAAGCCACCACTGTTGTGCACCTCTTTCCTCGGCGTGTCGACCTCTTTCTTTGCATGTGTCTTTGATACATCTCTGCGGTTTTGCCTTTTGTCCTCGTATTCCCCCTCGCTGCTCTGTACAGACTTTTTGATGAGCCCTATTCTCTCCCTCCTGCCCACAGTAACAAAAAGGCATTATGTTTTATATCCTCTGTTGCCATCCTGCTCCTTTGGAGATAAGGGGGCCGTTCTTCATGCATGTATCTGAGTATCAGCTTCTTGCACACTTGTGTAGACAGAGTACAACAGAGTATGGAGGAGGGCTGAGAGAATCAAGTCTTTGGACAATCATACAGCTCTGTTGTAGTTTTTCCGCATCAGCAAGGTAGAAGGGAAGAGGATGAAACAGAGAAATAACAACTCAATAGTGAAAGATTAATTAAAGAAGGTTAACAATATTTATTATGAATCTAAATAACAATTTTGGAGAGTAGACGTCATTAAGGCATATAACAGGATCCAACTGGAAGTCTACACGCTGGTGGTGATAAAGAGCCAGCAGGTAGATGATGGGCAATTTATGGCTTTATTAGAAATTAGGGGACAGAGAGACGGGGAATGACACGCAGCAAAGGCCCCCACGACCAGACGCGAACCAGGGATGTTGCACTTGTTGGTACCGTAGGCCACCAGGGTGTCCCTATCAATATCTTTTTAAATTATAATTTGGTATGAACATCCAACATCTGATTGGTTTGTAGAATGCAGGAAGACAGAGTATTGGTCAGATATGGCTATGTACGAGACCTTGTGGATGAGGAGCTTTGACATCATCTGAGGGAAAGGCTTTGAAATGTATTGAGGAAGATTTGAGTGGACAAGAAAAAATAAATATTCAATAAGGCAAAAACAACTTTCTTACTGAACTTCACAAAAGCTTCTTAGGGATTAGACAGAAGAGAGTTTAGAGGACGCACCAAAAGTCTCCGACCAGAATTATGGATGTTGCAATGTCATGGTTAGTGTTTTAAACCCCTTGGCCTCCAGCGCGCCATGTTACTTTTTTTAAACTATCAGATATATCTTTGTGTGAGTAAAGAAGAAACTACTTCCTGTTAGGAAGGTGTTTAGTAAATTTGCTGCCTACCGTCAACCATAACAATTGCACATTTACACTAAAAGCTTGTCTGTTGAAAAAAACCCAGCGCTTTGAGCAACTCATGGCCTTAACACTGATATATTTTTGGGTTCTTTTAATTGTTTTGCCTTAATCCTTCCTTATAAAACATGCACATTTACAAACTGCACTGATGTTCATGCACACAAAGAGAAAAACACATGTATGGATGCAGATAATAATGAAACTGATCTTTCTTTGTGTCTATGTCATGTTTTCTCTGGGAGTAGAGATTCCAGTTGCACCTCCTACAACCCCATCCACCAGTACAGAGGAGCCATCAGGTGAGTATAGCTGAGAGTCAAACTTGTTTTTAATTTTTTCTCATATTTATCTATATGCTGCTACACATCTATATAAGCACATCTGGCCTTGAGGGAAAGATGAGGAGAATATTGTGGAAGTGGAAGTGGAAATGGATATGGGATTTTTCGCCAGTTCCACGCCTCACAACAATATTTTTCCACAAGTGTAAAAACAGACTGCCAGATAAATTGGATCCCTCATGCCTTCCCCCTCCTTATTAGGGGTTCATGAATATTAAATCCATTAGCAGCAACCCTGGGATGTGCCTCCTTTAATCTCTCACACTTTCACAATTAATCAGTCTAACTGCGGCACAGTGGGGTGTTGGTCTAGCATACAGCACGGGGGCCTGGCAGTTTGTTTGATTTGATGATTTTTCATCTCTCCAAACTCCCTCTTTCCCAGTCCGATGCAGTGAAGTGAGGAAAGGACTGATCGAGGGAACTGGATCTTGTAATTTAGTACAGGATTCAGTAGTACTTTTTTTATTCGTTCACCAGATGATTAGTGTTTGAAATGATACTATAACATTGTAGATTTTACTGTCCTATCTTTAAGGACGTGATATGAGGATTAGTTGTGGTACATCAGATACTAGAGCTGGGTTGAATTTCTTGTTATATGTTAATGGTTGTTGTAGCTATTTTAGTAAACAAGTAAACTTGGAACAGTAAGAGATTCATACTGTTGGTAATTCAATGTGGGTTATTGTGATTGGTAAACTCCTTAATTTATTCACATATTATTCAAATTGCACAGCTCATGGCATAAATTCTGGAAATGTGAAGCACAAAAACGTGCATCTTGTGCTTAATAAACAGACATACCTGTGCAAGCCCTGTTGAAATAAGTTCCACATTTTGTCTTTTGAACTCATGGTGGAAAAAATTAAATGTAGTCATCTGGCATTGCATGTTTGCTCTGTCTCACCCATGAAGTTGCAGGAGGCCCAGTATGTGATGTGAGTAAGAGGCTCCTGCAGCTGTTGTTGGACCCTCTGAGGTCCCTAACGTTCCCTGGACAGCTTCGATTGACAGCACAGTCAGGATACTGCCAGTCCCCAACCCTCCTCCACCTCTTTTCTTTTCTCTTTCAGTCTCTTTTTGCTCTCCTCCACTTCCGTCGTCTCCCTCTGTTTCACGCTTTGTCTTCACATAACACTGTGGGTGGTGTCGAGCTAGAATATCTGGAGTTTCTCTGGGCCCCTTGTCAAGAATCTGTCCATTTTTGGTGTGTAGGAAATTTTCCTCACCTCATTGAGGGATTAATGGATAAGTGAGAGAAGGACCTGTATTACTTTATCAACTTGAATAAATACAGAGTTGATCAGCATATTTATTGCTTTTTTGTTTTAGTATTTCAACATTGAAAAGTAAAAAATGCGTTTGGATATTTGTGTTTGTTGTATGAAAACTATTCACTTACCTCTCCCTCCAATTCACTGTTATGTGAAACCTTTGCCTGTACCTACATCCTGGTTTAAGGCTAATACTGTCATTGATTAAACCGTGTCATTGAACTAATGTAAACACAACATGAAGGAGACTGTGTAATGACTCGAACCATGTAGCTACACAGATAATGTAATCATGACAGAGTTCCCTCTCATATGCATAATGGACACAAGACTGTTCAGCCCAGAGAAGTATGAAATCAAGCAGATTGCAAGGTGGAGCACCTTGATGGACATCCTGCTTCAGCCACGTCAGAATCATGAGTAGCCGAGGGTCCCACTGGACCACCCGGGCTTGAGGCCAGAGGATGCATACATTACCCTCTGAGCCTTCTCAGAAGGTTGCAGAACAAGCGCACCTCTCGCTCGGCCTGGTATTTGAGCGGCTATGATATCACCTAATACGTGACTGCAAACAGATGTGGTGATTTTATCAGAGCATCAAACAATATTTTCCACCCCACTAATCCTACCTGCACCAGAGTAAATATTAATATCATACATTATTAAAAATTATGTTTTTTTAATAATAATTATTAAGTTATTATTAGTATTATTATTAGTAGTAGTAGTAGTAGAAGTAGAAAAAGAAGAGGGGTACATTGGAAAACCACAAGAAGAAAAATGTAACATAAAAGGAAAGAGTAAGAAGAATGAGTGGATGGAGGGGGAAAAGGGGAAGAGGATGCTGAAGAATTAAGGAAGAATTTTAGGGTCCATTAAGACATGTAGAAAGTTCATTTAGAAATACATGTGAAAAAGCAAAAACACAGACTCATGAACACGAGTGTGTGTGTGATACCAGGGGGTGTTGAGCTGACAGCTGTGAGGCAGGTGTCTTGTTGCGCCTTAGTTGAACGAAAGGGGGGGCGTATTTTGGGGGGCGGGGGTGAATGAAGGGCGTGCGGGAAAATGGAGTGGATATTAATTTGTCTCCTGCAGCAGGCCTCTCCCCCTCTCGACCACACGGAGGGCTGGAATGCATGGAGAATACCTCCGATGGTGTGGCCCAGACAAAACACACATTGTGCTGGTAGGTCACGGATGGTGTGAGTCGCCACTCCCACGGGTCGTGACAGAGACGTCTGCACAGCAACGAAATGTGGAGGAGATTAACCGCTGATGACCTGTGATGGCCGCCCAGGCCTGTCAGGATACACAGGATGTGAAAGTAACTAATGATGATGAGGAGAAGGAGAATTGGAGTGACGATGATGAGGCTCATAAGGGTAACGAGGTTCAGTCTTATATGTGTGTGTGTCTTGTCCGAGGCTGGAAGTGATCAGAATCTGTGGCGGACCCCTCCTTGGATTTTTTGGACATGAGTCTTGCTTCACACACCCTGTTCAGAACTCACCGACTCAGCCGCACATTACGGTCATATCAACATGGGATCTTATTATGCCACTTGATTGTATGAGAGAGTGAGAGAAGAAATAATGGTAAAACAGTAAAGTATCAAATTATATACAACTTTTGGATGCAATTTACTTTTTGGTGCCCAAAACCATTTTTAATGACATGAAAATCATGGCAGGGTTATTTCCACTCTCTGTGTCTATGCTTTGGGTGACAACCAACAGGAGTCCCCGCTGACTCATCTGAAACTCGTATAAGTAACAGTAATAGAGAACGACCCAATTCATCAGAACTGATTGCACGCCACACAAAAAGCAAAATCTCAAATCAGGTCAAGAACTCTAACAGCCTCTTCACTGGCTGTTGTCTGCCGAAAACAAACCATCTTTTGCTCTCTGACAACACAATGAGAACAGAAGTGGGGGACTCCGTCGCTTTCTTTCCTCCTTTCTCTCTCTCTCTCTTTCTCTCTCTGCTGGACAGGATCCAAACTCACGGCTCTGGTGCAAGCAGCCCAGCACAGAGCAGAGGAGAGCAGAGCAGGGCAGCACACTGGGCTCCATAATCTAATTACATGCTTTATTTGCCGCAATTTGTTTCTCAATCAGTCTGGTTGAGGGAGAAAGCCCTCCTCCTGGGCCATCATTTACACCTCCTTATCTCGCTGCTCTGGTACCGCTGATACCGCCCTGCCTCTATAGCCAGTATAGAGTATCAGTGTGTCTAGATCTAGTTGATACAGATTGCTGTTCATACCTGGCTTTGACTCAAGAGACACCTTGTGATCAGATTTGACTTGCATGGGTACATCTGGAACAGTAACAACAAAATACATATTTGTATTCAGCCATACCACTACAGAAGTGGTGGTGGTTATCTTGAAACATGGACCTTCACCACCTTTTCATATGTCAAATCAACTGCAATAAAGGTTTGTTGTATAATACTTGTACTGCAAAGTTCACTAGGATTCCTCAGTGTGGTGCATTTTTTCATGCTGTACCATACTGTACTGTAACTGTATATGTGGTCACACACCTCCTTGAGCAGCTCTGAATGTGGCCTGAATGATCTGATTCGTGTGTCAATCCAGCCAGGTATCACTTAGAATTGCATCCATATTGGACAATTCTGCATCTCACGATTTACATTCATTGTATATATAAAGTTAAAGTTAGTTATACTAAATAAAGTTGTCATTGGATGTTGTCCGTGGGTTGTGCAAAATCATCCAATATTGAAGTTTTTGTCTGGTGATAGGGTTGCTTAAAACATTTTTTCTTCTGCTAACTTCTGATCAGATTGCCCAAGATGATTCTAGAGCCAAGTGTGAACAGGGCCTACATCTGTCCTGCAAGGAGACCACATGCCCTAAGTTGGCGTTCAGACCGAAAATAGTGCTGCATTAAAACAACACAGTGGGCTGCGCTGGTGGAAGCGTGTTGCTCAATGAAATACGGAAGTCCAGTTGGAGTGACAGATTAATGCAAGGATTATCAGACACCAAAACGATTTATAATACTTAGAAAGAGGAGGTAAACCGTAGAAATATGCCATTCACGATACAAAGTAATCCACCAGGACTGTGTGCTTGAACATATTTGATTGGCCAACACAGCGCCTTTCCAGATGATCTTGCGTTGTATTGTGGCAAAAGTTGAGCCTTGTTCAACCCTGAATTTTTTTGCCAGAGCCCTCCCCGTTGGCAACCCTGCTGCATCGCCAGACTGGTGTCATTCAAATGAATGAGGGGACTACGTTTTTTCATGCAGTGCTAAAGTCGTTCCGAACGCAGCTTAAGGAAGCAGGGACCCTGAAATATTTTCATGTAAAAATGATTGTAACAAGAACTGAACCTGAGTGTTACGGTCCGCTTTGTCAAGTTCTTCTTGACTAAAGGACAAACACAGCCTAGCAATGGCACCTGACTTTGTAGTGTGTATAGATTTATGGGCTGAATTGTTTGCACACCAGTAGTTCAATTATGTAAAATAATGTTTGCTTGATTTGCTCTTCCTGTTCAATGCTTTTGTTTAAATCTTATGATTTTTCCCTCTGGTTTGATGTGTTGGATCAGTGTGCAATCGTCCTGTAGATTCTAGAGAGATGTTTGGAGGAGTTTGATTTGGTAGTCGTCTGTCAGGATGGGGGTGAGTAGGATCCAAATGCAGGCACAGGTATGACTGAGTGGATGGATTTATTATCACAGCATCAGACATTAGACAACAATGTGGCAAAGAGTGGATATAGAACCGGGGTAGATATACTGTGGACTGATGAGCTTGATGGAGAGCAGGTGTGCGTAATCACGGTAGTCGTCAGGTGCGTCAGGGAGGCCGCACCCATGTCAAACAGGGAATCACAGGAGACACAAGGGAGAGAGGAAACAATGAAACATAAGGGGAAAAAGACAAGAGATACATCCGTAGCCGTAACATCGTCATCATTTTACTTTGGCCATTGTTGTTGTCTGAGTTTTGATTATAAATATTTTAATATTTTTTAGGTTACAGTACATGTTTCCTATGCACCAAATGATGTTGAGGGCCAGTAAACAAAGCTGCGGTGGGTATACACAAGCTTCTACACAGGCATGTTTTAATATGTACGACTGTACTGTACTATCTAACACTGGCTACTGAACCTAACCCAGGCCTAGTTTGGCTTCCGTCTATGGGCACTGTAAAGCTTTGGCTCATATACATAGAACTGTACAGTACTGTATTCTGTCGTGGAGCGGCTTTAGTAAGAAGCATCCCAAATGAAAACGATTAGCTTCAAGGGTTGTGCAGCACTTTGATAGAAGGGGCAAAGGTCCACCTCTCAGTTACGCACTTCTCAGTGCTCTGAAAGGCAGGAAACAAAGCGCTGTAGTAACTACATCTACTCAGAACACCCAAAGCACATTTTAGCTCAGTGCTACAGGACTGCTCCCACTTCCCCTGCTTGTAATGCACGCACAAAGGGAACATTTGTCCTCACGGTAGGGGACTGTCTGGCCCTAAATGGGGATCTCGGGGTGCTCTCAGCGGGGCCCGGAGCTGTGTCTCAGGGGTACACTAATGGGGAACGTAAGGATATCAAAGGGAAGTATCATGATGGCATCAAGGGGGGTTATGAGAAAACAAAGCTTTCTTTCCACCGCTCCCCCTTCGATCATTTACATGGTAATCAGGTGCAGCTCATATAGACTCCTCTGTTTCATTTACTTTGCCTATTTATGTTACTCTCTCTATTTACTACCACCAGCTCCAGTTTTGTGGCCTTACTAACCAACGTGTGAGGCTACCAGCTTTGGGTTTTTTTTCCTGATTTGGGGGTTTTACTTAAAATCCTGGTCCTCCTCTTCTTCTTCCCACCCCCCTGATAAACTTCAATCCTGTCTTTTTTTGTGTCAACCTCTCCACCCCTTCGCTCTCTACCAGTATCCATTCTCCCGCCTCCTTCCCTGCATTTTTTCTTGTCGTGGTGTTCCCCAGGCAACCTCATTCAAACAGAGTATAAAAGAGAGTAAAGGCATGGTACAAAGATCTGGTCACAACAATGAAGTTTGTTCATATTCAGGCTGCCTGAAAGCTCCAGTCCTTCTTCCACCACCCCATCACTCTCCTCCACTACTACTCGCTGTCCATCCATCTCTTGCTCTCTCCTTCCTTCCCTCTTTCCTTACATACTCATTACAACTTGCAGCACTAAAGTGTAAACCAAATCAGTTCTCTGGATCCAATTTATGTCAGTCGGGAGTGTGCTAAAGGAGCAGAAAAAGAGGGAAAACAAATGTTTTTTCTTCATGATATGGCCTCACGTCACGTTATTCTGGCCCACACTGTGTGTGGTGTGTCTGGCATCGTGACAGCATAGCATGGGGCAATCACTGAAGCTATGTACTCTCTGGATTGCTGGGGCCAGCAAAGTGAAGTGAGGGATATACTGTTGCCTTCTTCACCTCCTGGTAATCTATCATAAAACTGATGGCATATGCATATCCTTATGGATCTATTTGGACAAGGAGCAGGCTTAGTTAGAATCTGCAATGAATGTGTTACTTCCAATAATTAAAAACACAACAACCAATGGAGATACAGTACAGTATGACGGTGTGAAAGAGAATGCGTTTTCTTGAAAATACACACACTCTAATACAGAGCTGTCTCTGACTTTATTTCTGTCCACCTAGTATGCCTACAGTATAGGACTCATACATTTTCAAATGTTCCCTTACCTCCAACACACTTGGAATATATTAACTTTAATAAAGGCTCTATATGATTATGTGCACAGAAAATGTCTAAAACATTCTCTAGCAAATATAAAATGTTCTGTTTTGAAGTTATTGTCTAGATCAAGCTGAAATCAACCTCAAGTACTCACTTACTGAGCTACCTCAAAGAGTGTGTACATACATATACGAGTATGTGTGTGTGAGCTTCCCCACAGCACAGAGCTGTGAGGCGATTTGGGTGACCCCTCTGCCTGCGTGAGGTATTTATTTGTTCACCGCTCCAGAGTGGACGCCCCCCCCACCAAAAAAAGGGTCCTCTGCCTAACGCTTCATGGATGGCTAATTTTCCCTTCCTGACCTCCCTTTGTGTGGCATTGACCCCCTTCACACCCCCTACCTTCCACTCCCTCAAATAGCTGTCAGCCCTCAGCACTCATTCCCCCCTGTACGCACGGCAATAAATGCAAAAGCTTGACATGGTCCTCGGTGGGGCCCTGAAATGATCCCAGGGTTATTTTTTTCAGGAGGTCGCGGGCTGACGTGACAAGCGAGGTGAGATTTGGAGGGAGGTGGGGGTCGAAGTGGGTGGAGGGTGGTCTGCACAGGCCTGACTCATTCCCACAGTCTGACAGGGAGTGAGTGAGTAGATGGCAGTGGTAATTTGTATTTCCCCTAAACTGCTGCTGGTACCATCAGCTCCATTCAGAGGTCCTCACCATCACACATGGAGGTTGGAGGTAGACATGGTTGGAGCGTAAAGTGCCTCCACCACAACCAAAACACGCACCCTTAATAATTCCAGCAGTGGCCCCTCAGCAGTCCCATTAGACAACACAATCAAACCAGACAGATATGCGTCAGCCAAAATAACTGTTGCCAGAGGTGCTGTTGATCTCTAAAGTTGTTGTAAGGGAACCTTTCTTTCTCTTTGTAAGCAGCTGGACCCAAAAGGCAGATGTCTGTTTTTGTTCTTTCTTCTTCTTCTTAATTTTTTTTTGTTTAATAAAACTGGATTTTGATGAACAAAACTGCACAAAACAGAAGTCTGGTCCAGTTCCAACAACGTGCAATAGGACAGAAATAGAACATTTCAAATTTGGAAAATTTGTTAAAACTCTGCCATACATGTAAATGTAGGTCCAACAGAGGAAAATGTTTCATGGAAATTATAAAGTTCATCATGGATTAGTTTTTAGCAGTAGCGCTATTTAAACTCGCGTTGAAATTGTACCACTGTCTTTAGAAAAAAATTCTTATATAATTATTATTAGAATTTATACTGTAAAGATTTTCCTCAATGTTGAAAGGGATATTTATCTTTTATCTGATCTTTTATCGATTAGATTTTTTTTTTCTACTGTGAGAGGACATGTGATAAATAAATTAAATTTCATCCACTTTATCATCTATAAAAAAATTATTATTTTACACGAGAGAAATTATTTACACAAGAAATGAGAAAAACAATTAAATAGAATTTTGTGTTGTGTGTGAATTTTTAAAAGCACCAATTTCTTAGTTTGCAGTTTGTAACAGTTAATTCTTTTTAGTTTTTATTCACTGTTATTATGAAAATTAATAAAAAAATTTGTAGGCCCACATGTTGTTGTTATTTCATGTTCTGAAAATTGCTTAATGTGAGAATGTTTTTAGTCTCCCAACAATGAATTCTCAGCAAATTCACAAAACCCTCCACATTACTATAAATCTCTAGCCTCCTAACTGTATTTTCTCCCTTCTTATTCTTGCAGACTGCGACTCTTATTGCAAAGCGTCTAAAGGCAAACTGAAAATCAACATGAAGAAGTACTGCAAAAAAGATTACGGTGAGTCAACAGACAACACACGGCCCATTTTAATGACTTTCATTTCTACAGCAAAGATGAAGAAAACATGTGGTCTGATGGAAGAAACACACAGTCTCCTTTTTCACTGACTTGGCACTGGATAGAAAACAAATTTCCTATTCTACAGGAACAAATAGTGTGAGTTAAACTTTTGAAAGCAGTAGAATCACCGTCCAACACACCTCGAGAACATGCTACATATTTTGTTTGGGATACATATACATATGTTTACTCCTTTTGTGCCAAGTCCTGGGACTAGAATACTTCCCATCCCACATATCCCAGACCAACATGTTGCTGGGGAGCTGTTATAGTTTACAGGGGAGGCATTTTACTGATGGCTTACTTCAGTTTTCTGAGGACAGAGACAAAGGATCAAACAGAAGACAGCAGATCTTCAAGGAGGAAGAGAGAAGTGGACAAACAGAAGGAGAGAAAGAGTGCTTGAGAGAAAGGGCATGATAAAGAATTAGGCAGAGGTGTGTGTGTGTGTGTGGTGGGGGGGGGTCTCCGAGCAGGCATTTAAGACTCGGGTGGATAAAGCAAAGACAGTGTGACGGACAGTGGGTGCTCTCTAAGAGATCCTCATTAAGGCAGCCCACTTCCCCCACAACCGAAGAGTTTTCTCACTGCATTCCTGTGACCGTCCGTCCGCCACGCCATTCAAGGTGTGGATAAGACGTATGACCTCTCCCCTCTTCCCCTCCCTCTGTCCCCTCCCCTGATTGAAGTCAAGCTGCTGAACCGGTCAACCAAGCAGCGGCATCCTGCAGCATACCTCAGCAGCTTGACGGACAGGCCTGGGCTTTGTTCTGCAGGGATTTGGAGGAGTTAGGGGGTCAGTTTATAGACACCTCCTCTTCCACCAATGCCTACCTTGCCCGCTGATGTTGTGAGAAGAGCCTTGTCTCTGAAATATGTATGGGTTCATGCATGAATGTGGCAGCTATTTCTTTGGTTTGGCCAAATAGCAGACATTGTTGTTAACCTTCCAATATGAGGTTCAATTTTTAGTTTAGATAACAGATTATAACAGCAGGCAGCATCCATTTGAGGGTGGAGAGGTGTAGAGGTAAAAAGAGACATCAGGATGTCATGCTGGAGAAACCATCACTCAACACGTTACTGAGTACCCTCATGTATATACATCTCCCAAGAGTGAAGACAAGAGAGCCTCCCAACTGATTTGGCATGTGTTGTGCTTGTGTGTGAAGTGTAGGGGATCTGCTGGTACTGATGGTTGAGATAATACCAAGCAAAAGACAAATGGAAGTTCCTCTTTTGCGCCAGTGTTACTGTGTGTAGATGCAGGATATTTTTAGAGAGGGAGGCAGAGTATGAGGACAATTAAGAGAAATGGTTATTGAGGCAAAAGAGAACCCCAAAGTTCAGTGGAATTTAATTACAAGACAGTAGGCACAGTTTCTTTGTTAAAAATGGTTTACAACTGATTATACATGGACAGCAGTTATATACATACACAGACTTAATGTATTCATATATAAAAGGATAGCAGATAATTAGTTCTGCTCTCAAAGTAATAAAATACATTTTAAAACATGTGCTGTCTGATTACTATGTTTGTCCCTCCAAACCTTTGTAGGTTTTTTAAAGATTTAAAAAAAAATCAGGTTATTGTTTAAATCATTTAATCCATCTGTCCACCATTAGTTTCACATGCTACATCATCCTCTGTGTAATCCACTTTCTCCTCGCCTTGCCTTCACCAGGGGGGCTTTGCGGCGGCGACGTACATGAGAACCAGCTCCTTGTCATATCCATCCTTAGACTGCAACAGCATATTCAAGATTTGTAACAGACCAGAACAAGATCCTTGTACAGTATTTACCACACATGAGCTCAGCGAAGCTGATCGAAAAGTCAAACTCAATGTAAATCTACAGGATAAGTTGAGAGAGCCATGGCTTTGGACTGTTATGAAAAGATCAGCAGGGGAGCTGGGCTCCATGCTGCGTAAGAAAACGATGCTACAAGCTTCTGTGGTTGACATACAGACACTCATAAAGAATCACAGGAGGGAGCGGTTTGTTGGGAGGGGGTGGAAATGTCTGATCTCAGAAAAATCCCTGGTGTAACTACTCTAAAAGAGAGAGAACAGCACCTGGTGGCAGCTGGTAGGTGCAAGGTGGTGCTGAGGTCGCCATCAGGTCACACCAGGACAGCTACTGAGGCCCTATTGACACGGGGCCTCAGGAGACAAACAATTGGGGTGAAAATCATCTACAAACACTAGCAGAAGTAGGACAATAAAGTACATAGCAAACGACGGTCCAATAGAGTTGCAAAGTGGGAGGAGGGCTGCTGGAGCTAGAGGGCTTCCACAGCTTGGATGGACATGAAATTTTCCTGGTTGAATCATAAAAATCACAGAGCTAAAAACTGTGTTATGTGAACTGCTGGTGTGGTGGGCGGACGCTAAAGATTACGCTGAAAACTAACTATCTGCAGCAGAAATGGGTAGTGTAGTGTTTTGAGCTGTCCGCCTCGACAAACTGACAGACAAAACATGATTTCTCAGGAACAAAGTTTAAATAATTCAAACTGGTAGCCATAACATAAACCTATATGGTTGTTTAATAATCCAGGAGACTCCCACAACAAAGAAACATTTTAAATGGAAATTCAGAGTGGGGGAAAATACTTCTGTAACCAGCAGTTCCTTCCACTTTGCAACTCTATACCCACTTTTACACTGTAAAAGCAAGGCGATGCACATTTTATATATACAGCACTTTTCATACACACAGCAAAACCCAGTGTGCTTTACAAAATATTAAAAAGGAAGGAAAGGAAGAAAGGGTTAAAAGAGGTATTCACAACCACTGTCACAACAAGCATGTAGAAAAGTGCACACAGAAACTATTCAACGATTCAAGATACAATACTCTAAAGACAACAGAAAAAAAGAAATATTTTGAGACTGCTTTTAAAATAAGTGAATCTCAAGGCCTCTGGAAGCTTCACCAGATTTTGAGTCACTTTTAGATCTCCACAATTCATAAAGTGTGACTCCCAAGGTGGTGATCCAGCATGTGTGGTTAAAAACCTGCCCTGAATACCCTGAATATATACTCTTCATACTGCCATGATGTTCAGCTCCATTTAGCTCTACACTGAAGGTGAAACCAGTGACCCTGTAATACAGTGGTTCATTTCAAAATCTGTCCCATAAGTACAGGAGAAGTATAATGGAACTTAATAGAGATCTGGTCAATATAATACATATTGATACATGCTGGGTTAGAATCCAGCAGCCCTCTCTTTCCTCCCTCCCTCTCTCTAGGGACCATACCAGTAGATTCATCAAGTGATATGACTGAGTGTCTTTCCAGCTAACGTCTCTAATAGCCCTACCCTGCCTCCTAATCACATTACAAATCACGCTACTCTGTCAGTAGTAATGGACATAATGCACGTGGAGCTGTATATCATAGCTGGACCACAGACCAGTCTTTTCCATTGAGGATAAAAAAACAGTATTTAAACCACATGAATGTAGTTTAGTGGAATTTATAATATATGGGTGCCCTTTTAACCAAAGATTTACCGTGATCTTATCACTTCTCTTATTTCTCAATTCATTACTTGTTGTCTTGTCTAGTTGATTTGTCAGTGTTATTAGTGGTATTATCAGCAGCCGATACTAACTTGATGATTGAGCCAGTGTTGATGCCTACACCATGCTGGATGTTCCCTAAAACAATCTTACTGTGTTTATTCTGTGCAATATTTTTCATGTCCTGTCAAAAATGGAGGAAAGCCATCTAATTTTATTTTAATAATGTCATCTATATTTTGTGTTTCATCATGTAAGGACTATGAAAGCCCTTTGAATATCAGAAGAATATCCACTTGTCGGGATGTCCCAATCAATTTTTTTTGGCCTTGATCCCAATTGGAGTCCTTTAATTTTGGGTATCTGCCTATACCAAGCTACTTGATCCAAATATAGAAGGTTAAAATATTGATATGATATGAATGAAAGTTGAACCGGGAGAATGTGACTCCTGAAATTGACGTGACGCGATTTGTTAGAGAGAAGACGTGTCACTTGTTGGAGCCGTTGGGACTACAGGAACAATCAGTCCAGTCTGATTGTACAGTAGTGTTTTTCCCTCACGAATTAACTCTGGCCGAATACAGACACCTGACATCTGACATCTGATATCTGACAAGCATTCAGTTTAAAGCAAACTGACCCTGTAAGACTCTTTGTTGCATTAATGCAATGCAACCAAAGAAATCCTTAATATAAGAGGCTTTTGGGGATACTGGTCCAAATCAGATAAATAAAGATACACTTTATCGTCCCCAAGGCGAAATTTGGCTTGGGCAACAGCTGCAATCAGCTCAAGTCCTCTCAGAAGGTGTCAGAGCTCTGGATACTGTGACGTGATCCATCTTTGCCGCAGCATGGGTCAGCATTCACTGCAAGGTGCCCTGTGTGATTCTAGCTGCCAACTCTACGTTCGTGGTCGCTGAGGACAGAGTGTGCTGATGTCTGCATAATGGCCACAGATGGAAAGAGCCAGTGCGCTTGGAAGAAAAAAGACCCTTTCCTTCCATTGTGAGATCTTTGAATGTAGTGGTTACTCTTCAATGAGAAGCTGATGCAGCAAAATTGAAGCAAAGAGCAAGTTCTCATTAAAATAATAAAAATAGCTACATATCTTCATGCAGGAGAGTGATGGTTAGTTGACCTACTGTATCTTATTTAATTACCTCAATAAATATCCAATGACAGAGAAAATATAGCGGCACTGAAATTGTTAGCAGGGAAACTTTGGCTTTTTGACTTTTTTCCTGGATTGTCCTGGTAAGGCATGAAACGACTGTTTAAGTGAAAAGGTAAATGCACTGCATGACGCACTGCACCACATAATAAGATGTGGACAAACTCTACAGTATGTGCTTAGAGGTTTTTATGCTGCAAGAATGGCTCTAGAGATGGCAATGTTGTTCTGTCAGTCCTACTATTAGATGGATTGATATGAAATTGTGTACAAATGTTCATGTTCCCCATAAGATGAACCCTACTGACTTTAGTGATCCACTGACTTTTCCTCTAGCGTCACCAGCAGGTTGACATTTTTTGTTTTGTTAGCATTTAACTCATCTTATTCTTGTTGAGGAAGTAACCTTCACCGCTGAGATGCTAGATTGTAGGTTAGTTGAATGTAAGAAATATCACATTAAGTGATAATGTGTCATCTCTTTTGTTCCCCGATTTCACTCTGCAGCTGTCCAGGTGAACATCCTGAAGGCAGACAAAGCTGGCGAGTGGTGGAAGTTCACCGTCAACATCATCTCTGTCTACAAGCAGGGCGAAAGCCGCATCCGCCGCGGGGACCAGTTCCTGTGGGTCCGTGCCAAAGACGTGGCCTGCAAGTGTCCCAAGATCAAGGTTGGGAAGAGGTACCTGCTGCTGGGGAATGACGAGGACTCCCCCGGGCAGAGCGGAGTGGTGGCAGACAAAGGCAGCCTGGTTATCCAGTGGAGGGACACGTGGGCGCGCAGGCTCAGAAAGTTCCAGCAGCGCGAGAAGAAAGGCAAGTGCAAGAAGCCATAGGCAGAAAAAGATGGAGAGGATGCCGGAGAGGGAGAGGAATTCAAGAGAAAAGCTGAGCAGGTGATTTAAAAAAACACAACAAAAAACAAATTGAAAGAGAGGCAGACAGAGGACCACGGACAGACAAGAGACTGTTTATGTCGCTGCTTTTTTGTGTAGAAGCATGAAGAGAATTATTTAGGATGATTTGTTTTTCTAGTGAACTTTTGTTGAAGGAGCTCACCTTGCAGATTTGGTTTTATGGTTTATTTTACTTTGAGATTTGTCTCTCTTGTGGATTTGCCGGATTTGCACCTATTACCAGCATATAAAGTTATTTGTGTTTGTTTTCTTTATCTCAGTATGAAATCATTATATTTTATGTTTTAATTTTATGGACATTTTCTGCTGGTGCAAAAATGACACAGAAAAAGCCACTTAATTACCACTGCAATTTTGCCTCTGCATGGTTTTCTTATTGTATTCTTAGCTAAGAAGCAAGCTTGTTTCATCAAAAGTCTTCACTGATCTGATCGAGGCAGTAATATTTCCTCTGTTAAGAATTGTGCCATAAAAACTATTGTTTGTAAGCCACATAAATGTATAGTACATTTAGCTGTCAAGGAGTTACCATTCCTTTCCCCTGTTGTAGAAATTCAGGTACAGTACATTGGCAACTCAAAAAACAAGAAATCTGTTGTCCTACATGTTTAGCTGTCTGGACTTAGACTTAGTCCTGACAACCAAGAAATATAAGAATATGCAAGTGACAGAAGAGAACCAAGGAAAAAACACAGTATTAACTAAAGCATTTTTGACCTGATTAATCTTGAGCATATTTTTACTCCCCTATTTGCCCCTTCAGACTTTGTTGGTTTTTTGGTGGTTCAGTATTTGTACAAACCTGCATGTGAACGCGTCTCATTTGAGACTGTAATGTTCAATTCACTAACAGGTGCTGCTCATGGTACTAATGTTAAAATAACGCTTTTTGGGAGGACAAACTGCATTTAAAATCACTGCTTTCACTTTCAGTACTTACAGTAACTGTGATTTTTTTTAACATTTTATTTCACAAGGTCAAGAGGCCCGCTTCATTGGTTATTATAAAAATACGATTATACGAAATACAAGTTATTCTTGGGTAGAGCTCATAGAAATAAATAATAATAAATATGGGTTCTTAAGTGGCTACACAATAAAATGTAAAATGTTTCTTTTAATTAATTTCATTTACATTTTAGGGACCATATTTAGTTGTTCTACCAGAAAATGATTAGAGCTGTGAAAGTTACCCAAGGTAGGTCATTGTACAAAGTGGATGCAACATTATTGTTGTGCAGGTGAAAGTACTGCAATGCAGCTGCGAGGATTGTGCGTTCTCAGAGGATACTGACAAAGACGTAGTATGTCACAAGTGCAGCAAAGCAGATTTTTGTATGATTTATCACTTTAGAAATATATTCCTTTACACCAGCTCATGAGAAAAACTTTGTACAGTGTGTCAAAATGTATCTTTAAAAATTTGCATGAATAAGACAAAGGAAGGAAAATATCCTTTTAATTGACCTCTGCCTCTCCCTAAGGTACTAAAATGTGGACGACTACCGACCACTAAATCTGAAAAGGTGTATTTTTATGTGGAACAAGACGTTTGAGTGAGATATTCAATTAAACCTTACCAATGCAGATTATAGGAAGTAATGGGAAGGGAATAATGAAAAGAAAATTATTTCCTTACCTCATGTGGTGCAGAAATTAATCCTAATGCCGAAAAATGAAAATGTTCCCGCAAACTGCACCTTGAAAAAGTGCTCAATTTCTTAAATGTTTTTTCTGATATCCACCTCACACTGGCTTGTATTCATCTAGAATAATTCCTACAGTACTATGAGACAGATAAATACCATTACAGTCCACACACTCTTTTGCAAACATAATGCATGACTGTACATTCACTGAAAGGACACTGTGTGCGACCAGTTAGAAGCTGCCGTCTCCCATTGACCCGTCACATTAATTCTCTTCACTTCAACACTTGCACAGGGAGAAATAGGGTGAATTGCAATCACTTGACGCTGCTTGATTCAAACCACATTGCTCATTTATTTGTATGCAGTTCAGTTTGGATTTCTCCAAGGAATGCGTGGTAAAAACACTCGGCTCAGGTTTGTAAAAGCCCACAGTGTATCTGATGTATCATAAACTGGGGTTCCTTTCAGTCCATCCCAAAACACTCTGAGCAACATGTTTGTTGTTGCTGGTATTTGTTGTTTCACAAAATCACATTTAGCATCCCTTAAACTGTCCCACAGCACAAGCAACTATTTAAAAAAAAAAAAAAAAGGTTTTAAGATCTTTTCAAGACACATGGTTTAAATCTCTACTTCCTTTGTTTTAAACGGTAATAATTTCTGATTCCACTATCTCAGAAACCTACTCATTTGTCCAGGAATTTTCTGAATGGACTGAAATGGCTCCAAGATGATGACAAATTAGAAGAGCTTTTTAAACCATGAGAAATCAAAATCACCTGGGTTCAACTGTAAGATAAATAGAACACATGACCTTGTTGCTTCTCAGTATTTACATTTAGGTTTTTTTTTACTGTACAATCAATCAAATGATTGTGATGATGAATGATGCTACGTGCTGGTGGCTTCTCCAGCACTACTGATGGCAACATACTCACATATACAGTATATTTACATGTTCCTGCCTTTTGTTGTTAATCCTACAACATAACATTACATGTCAGTGTTTTTCTGTTTGGCACAATGTAATCTGTAATCACACCTCTCTAGTCTCTGTAGCCTCATGCTGTAAATTTTACATCTGTCCCCTGAGCTATGGTTTGACAAGCTTCCTGATGAAATGCTATACACATACCTGTCAAAGCATTGCTTTGTGTTCATACTATGAATTGTAAATGTTGTTTAGTTGTCACCATTGCCAAGACTTTGTGCAATGTTTTACAATGCGTACTAATATATTATGGTTATTATATATGAATATATTTAATGACACAAGACATTGTGGATTTTATTGTCTTTTTCAACTTTTTTTTTTTTTACTTGTTTGTGGTTGTTTAGATTGTTGCCATTAAAGAAGGAAATAATAACTACTGAACACACCAACCTGGTAGAACTAAATTCAGATTTTCAGTTGAAATAAACTCGTTACATTGAAAAACCATTTGCCTCTGTCGATTTTAATAACCATCTATCTATCTATATATATATTTTTTTTTTAATTTAGTTAGTTATTAAGTTAATACTAAGGCATATAGTCAGTTTTTCTCAGTTTACTGGTTGCAAACACAGCAGACAAAACAATATTATGCAGATTTTGCAACAGAAATATGGAGGTGGCAAAAGTGTGTTCAAGCTTTGTCAAAAGGTCCATCCCAGCTAAATATCATGTTACAAAACACAGCAATCCTGCAGAGTAAGCCCCGAGCATTAACGCGCACAGACAGGAGTCCAGGGACTATAAACTGGAAATGTCATTTATTAGAAATTACAAGCTGAATTGATTTACAAGGAAGGAAAACAGCCATGTTAGTAACACAGCTGAGCTGTTTGTTTTGGCTGAGAGCTATTCTATAAACATTATAAAGTCCCAAGACAAATGATAACATTACAGCTGCTACAGTAATGCATGAGTAAATATAAGTGAGTGTGAATATTGCAAAGCTTGCGGAAATACTGTACCCAGTGTGAGCCTCAGCCCAGACCACAGACAGACTAATGAAAGGAAAGCTCCTGCTACCTGCAGGAGGTCCTACTGTTGGGTCAACATTCGCCACAGTCCAGGATAAAAATATTTTACAAACCTTGAAACAATTTAACTATTTGATTCACTGTCAATTTAAAGAGCCATTAGAGAGCCACTACAATTTACACCTAAGAAATATAATCTATGGGAGGGTTACCAGTACCCTTCACCCAACCATCAACTTGATGTATAGAAAACTGTGCTGCTAAAGGACTTAAGTCTTTATTTCATATTGCCTTGGTTGGGCAGTCATCAGTGACCTTTGTCTCAATGTGAACCAAAAGAATAAGAAAATAAAATCTGATGAGAGACAGTGTTTAGATGAGTGCCTTTACATGTGTGCACTGCGGATGCAAAGGTTTTCAACTGGTATTCTGCACCAAACTGTCACTGTAGTAGTCGTTCAGCACAGGTCCATGATCACTGCCATCCTCGTCCGCTACACAGGCCACACAGCGATCACTACGATGGCTATAAGAAGCAGTACGATCACCACCAGCATCCCTGAAGGAGGAAAAATGAGAAAAAAAGGAAGTCAGATGGCAAAAGCAAAACCAAGATCAAGACCAACAATGAACTGATCCTTCTAACAAAGTCTGTGTATCTAAAGCCTGATACAGCTTATTCCTCTGTGCCTCCATTGTTGTCCAAAAACTATTAAAAACACATTAATGTGTGAATGAATGTTCATTCAATACTATGAACATGGCTACTATAGATTAATTTGAGTTAATCCCAAAAACAACGTCTCTGTAAATACAACCTAGAGACAAATTAATGTGTATTAATCCGCAGCTGAAAATAGTTCCCAAACAAATACATGATTTACTCCTGTTTGATTAACATTTTCTAAAAACTACAGTACCCAGCTGTTTTAGAAATGTAACTAGCCATTTACAAAAAAATTAAACTATACAATTGTAACCTGTTTTTAAACGTCTTGGCTTGGGGCAGAGGGCCACAGAGATAGTAGGG
Organism: Maccullochella peelii; assembly: GCA_002120245.1. Lineage (NCBI taxonomy): Eukaryota > Metazoa > Chordata > Actinopteri > Centrarchiformes > Percichthyidae > Maccullochella > Maccullochella peelii. The sequence goes on along the minus strand of LKNJ01000490.1, from coordinate 126,384 downwards.
AAGCATTGAGAGCTGGACTAACACATTATTTGTTTTGGTCTTTTCATGGGATTTGCTGAAAATAAGATCAATACAGAATAATGCCAGATTATCCTTTAAGTACTTCATTAGCTAGATATCCTTCTGCATAACACGATGTCATCATGCTAACTAAACTAACTGGTCTGCAATCTTTTTAAACTGATCTGAGCACTCTCTGTATGCCTGTTCAGGAGAAGGTTATGTATGTAAGTTATGTATTTTATGTGTTATTTTTATGTATTTTGTATTCTGTAAATTTCGAAAATTTGATAAATTGATGAAGTCATGGTTGAGTGTGAAAATGAGATCATTGAGCAGAATATTTATGTAGGAAAAGAGAGAAAAAATTCCGTAATTTGGAAAAAAAAATAAAAGGTTCAGCTTCCCTGTGCTATGAATAAATCCATAAGTGGTCCGAGCCGTGTTTTCAAACCTTGACCTCTAATGTGTCTCACATCAGAATGCCATTTGGGAAACCGAGGTAAATCTATGGACTCTTAAAGTACGGAACCCTGTACTTGTCTTGATATTAACTTGTGCGAACAAGATAAAAAAAAAATGTATAACCTTTCTGGTAGAAAAGACATGCCATTTGCAATTTCAGAAGAATACTACTGGTACTAAGTGGTTAGACAGTATTTTATCATAAAATGTTTTGTCTTATATTTACTTGGCACTTTGAGATAAAACCTTTACAGTTCAACAAATTCTCTCTAACTTTAATGCTGAAAATTCAAATGTCAAGCAACTGAGGAACTGATTTGAGACAGACTCACAGAGAAGGAGGGGCATGCAGCAGACACAAGGGAATACACTTAGAAGAGGTAAGAAGCCTATATACCTCACTACTAATTTTCAAAGTCCTTGATCTAACACAAGTCCAAGTGTGTATGCCCTCGCAGCATATCACCATTTTTGTCTTGATGACTTAATGCAATTTACATGCGTTCAAAAGCCACAAAAGCTTTATTGCCAGAGATTGCACACTGCGATAGGCATATGTTTCTGATTCTGCCTTGAGAGGATAATCATTGTTTTTCACTGATACTATGGAAGCAGAGAAAAATGTGCAAAAGCTCACTCACACTTCATCAAAGTGCTTTACCCTCAGGACCTGAAAATATTACAGTTTTTATTATAGTCACCGCTCAGGGGGGGGAAAAAAACTCTCTGTTGTAAAATCCACTACAGGTGGAATTTTCATCCTTCATAAAAAGACAAACATCTTTTGGGAACTTTACAATCTAATTTTATTGAATCTGAATCATTTTGAATACCTTACTGAATCTAGTTAGGTGTAGCTTTTTAACAAAAGCCACAAATTTTAATTTGTTCCTAAACTTAATTCTTAGGTTATTTGGAAGTGAATCTAGAGCTCAACCAATAAATCGCTGGACTGGTATTTTGGCCAATATTATATTGTATTGCTGCATATGTCAGCCAATAAGTAACAAGTAATTGCAGAACAGAAAGATTTAGAATTAGTTTCTCCATCAGAGAGCACTGAAAAGCTTATTTTTCAACTGTAAAGTGTTCGGTTCAGTCCATATCATATAACAATCAACAAATTTAAGGGATCCTTTTCAAAAATGTTTATCTCATGCATTTATATATAAGGAAACTAATATCAGCTAATATATTGTAATCTGGTGTGTGTGTGTGTGTGTGTGTGTGTGTGTGTGTGTGTGTGTGTGTGTGTGTGTGCCTTTAGGATGTGGTGGTCTATCCCTCAGTATAGTGTATATATTCTATGACCTATACCACCGACCATGCCACACACACATAAGGAAAACTTTCTCCAAGGGCGGGTGAACCCACTATTTCTCCTGTTCCGTTCCTTCTAGAATGACCCAGGAGTGAAGATTTCAAACAACTGCATCTCTGGCTGCTCTGAGGGCTGTCGACAAGCCCCTCACTGACTCAACTTGTCCATTGTTATTAGCATGCGGCTGGTATTTTCCCCAGCCTTTCACTTTGGGTTTACATTTCTCTCATTCTTTGGCTCTCTCCGCCTGCGTTCCCCTCCGCGGCCTAATTGGTCGTCTTTCCCACAGGGAGAGAGACAGGGCGAGATATAAGCCATGCTGAACTAATTGCTTGCGGTGGTAGTGGTGGTGTGGTGGTCTGATGAAATGTAGGGCTGATGCTGGTTTCTTTTCCAGGATATGGGGTATGGTTGTAAGGGGTCCAGATGTCTTTGCACCACTTTTGACATCTTGCCATCTATCCCTTTTGTTTCTTTTAGGTATTTATGGGTGATTGTCTCTTTCTCTAATTCTCTGAGCACAGTGTGTTTTTATTCTATTTGAGGGATAGGTGGTCATACACAGGTCCACAGGACATGCATGTTAGAAGTTATCACTGGTCTAGACAGGACCTCTGCTACTGAGAACTTACACATGTGAGCATAATATAAATGTCAAAGTAGAAACACGCTCAAATAGTTTTTGTGATGGCTCTTTAAAAGCCTCATGCTTAAAGCAAATACACCACACACAAATTTCCAGCAATTATCTTTGTTTGGTTGTAAACGATACCGAAGCAACACCCAGTCTACATTAGATTCAGACATCAGAATTTCATTCAGCCTGGTCCAACATCTGTCAGCAACTCCACTTAACAACACCATGGCAACAATAGCAATAAAGACTGAGCTGTATAACATGTGCATATGTTAGTGTGGACCAAGGCTCTCACACCCTCTAATGTCATATAACAGTCAGTCATGAAGCCACATTAGACACCCGCACTGACCCTCGCCCTCCTGTTCTCCTTGGACCAACCCAGTCTGCCTCTGTAACTAAACAAGCCACTCCTGACCGTCAGGAGGCCTCCGGAGACTAATGACAATAATGTGGTTTGCTTTCTAAATAGATTAGGGCTCTGGTGTGACACTGATGCTGAGGGAGATAGTTGGTGTCTGCTGATAGACTGACCACCCAGGAGGTTTCAGGGCCAGAGTCTGGGTTCATCCCATCTTGGTAATTTTCAGACACATCAGTAAGACAAATCACAGAGAAAACGAATAATTGGTGAGAGCCATGGACAGACTGAGACAACCCCTGAACCTCCCTCACTACTCCCTCCGTGCCCCCTGCTTATGGTTCAAAGACCTTTTCTGAAAACAAAAGAAGAGGATGACCTTGAAAGAAAAGGGACAAAATTTTAGGTGAACAAGGTTAGTGTGATGCTCATCATTTTTCAAACAGCACAGTTGAAGAGGACAAAAACATTTAATGCTTTTTGGCTTCAAGTATTAGATACACATATAAACATATGCATTTCTTAACTGTTGCTAATACAACAGAAATAGTGTGAGCATTAGTCCGAACCTTACAAAAATAAGAGTCTACACAAAATAAAATATATAATATATAAAAATAATGTTAATGCTAACATGCTAACGGATGTTAAGCAGGTATACTGTGTACCATGGTTACCATCTTAATTTATCGTATTAGCATGCTAACATTTGCTAATTAGCACTGAACACAAAATACATCTGAGGCTGATGGTAATTTAATTAGTTTGTTTGAAAGTATTTATCCATAAACCAAAGTATATACATGAATGTCTGGTAGGAAATTTCAGATTTATCCAACCAAAAGTTGTTGAACCTCATGGTGGCACTAGAGAGAGAGAGAGCCAGGGGTTCACCAGAGTCAGTAGGATACATCCTTTGGGAATCATGAGTTTTTTTAATACCAAATTTTGTGCAAATCCATTTCATAGACTTGGACAAATGAAAACTTAGACCCACTGGTGGCGCGAAAGTCAGGAGATCACCAATGTCATTGGGATTCATCCTCTGGGCACCATGAATGTTCATGGAAATCCATCTGCCCAACCTTGCAATCCATAGAGCCATGCCACTAGCACGCCTAAAAAATGTTTTTATAATATTCTCTTGCAGCCATGCAATTTACCTCACTGGTATGCCAATAAATTACCTTATTGAGGTAATATAAATGAGATTAAATAGATATTCAGCTGGTAGATGAAAGAATACTGTATGGTGTAATTTTGTGGTATGACACACAAAAACTAGAACAAAATTGTTCTCACTGAAACCCAGGCAAAAATGAGATGTGAAAAGGGTTTCAAATATTTATAGATTTCTCAAGGCAAGTTTAATTTAACTAGCCACTGACTGAGAGGAATCTCTGGAAACATCATTAGCATGATGTATCACTTTAAGCAATCCTTTCATCAACCATGTGAAACGTATTCAATTGCCATTTCTGGGTTCCAACAGTATACCATGTCAGTGCAATAAGAGGAACAAGAGCTGGAAAGAAAGACCCAACTGATTAAAGTAGACAGAGTTTTAAAAGTTAGACTTCCTTATTATGCAAAATTAGTGTTTCCTTGACAACTCACGACTCAGTGCAGTTACTTGCCCTACATGCTCTTCTTCCAACACGGTCAAATGCTGACCCTCACCCACAGTCTTTTTAGACATCCCCTCTAGTCCAGACACAGTACAAACGTACTTGAGATGCGAGCCACCTGCGGGATTCATGGAGTTGCAGAAGTGGCCCTCTACAAACTAAGGATTAGCTTTGTTGAGAGGGGCTGCTCAAGCACTGATGTTGCCTGATGGTGATGCCTAAGCTCTGGGGAACACACACTACTCTCAAAGAGACCCTTTGGTCCCGTAGACTAATCTGCCACACTAATCCAACCCAACTCAAAGCCTCCACTCCTCAATTCCCACCAACATCATCTAAAACAAGTGGTAATGACTGACTGTGAATCAGGCTTAGCTTGTTTAAGTGATAGCACTGGACCAGCAGTTACATTTTTGGGGTATTTATTGTTTGAAAATCTTTGCTACCACTCGGATATCTGAGTTTCAGTACCAATACAAAAATAAGGCCTAAACATTTTTCAATACCTCACTTTAAGAAATATAAATATATAGGGTTTTTTTTCTTACCAAATCTCCTTTTTCAGTTTAACAAAATAAGAAATACTTTCCAAAAGTATTACTGTTTAATTTTGTCTCTATACAAAGTAGCCTTGCAAAATATAAAATAAAATACAGTCTAAAATAAGTAAAATTATGGGTTAGGGTTATTAAATTAGTAAATATGTGATTAAAGAATAAGTCAACAAAACTATGAACCTGACCAGGCATCCATGTGAATTTTTTAAAACTAGGTGCTATGGACAGATTTAAGTACTCAAAAAGAATTGAGGTTTAGAAATGTGATTGAAATAAAAAAAGGCTATTCCAAAGCTGAGGATGCACAAGCACAAAGAAAAAGAAGCAAGAAAAAAAGTTTTCAAAAGCATTGTTTTCTTAAAAAATATACATTTGTTTTTTGATTTATGTGTGTCTATGTTTTGTCTTTTTTTCCATTGGTCTCTTTTTGTAAAGCCCTTTGTAACTATTGCTGAATAATAATGAGGTATTTCAATCTGGGAACTGCTTTAATGCAGTTAAAGTCTAAATCTACAGTACATTTAGGAGATAGCTGTCTCCACAAGTCTGTGCTGTACAAGAATCCAGTATGTTTCAACACAATGGATGTTTCACAACACTACAGGCATTAGTCATGCACAGTATGCCAGAGGAACCATGGTCGAGCAATATGTGGGTCCCTCTCTTTTGGTGAGATGACCCTTCCCATAGCTCAGCTTACTCTTCTCCTTACTCATTTAACTGTTTGTTGGAGATCGCTGGTGCATGCATGCACACAAAACTGTTTTTCCCCCAATTCAAGAGTGCAAAATGTCTGATGATTATTACTGATAATTCTACAGCAAAGAACATTTTTCAAATTTCTGTAAATGTTTCCAGCTTTTAGCACAACTCTGGTGAAAACTAAGATGCCTCTTTTACATTGAGGCAGCTACTGATAGTTATGTTAAGCATGCTCTCGCCTGTCAAAGCCAGACGTTTCTAGCTTTACAAGGACTCTGCTGAGACATAACACCAAACGCCGGCTTTGGATGAGAGGTGGTTTCAAAAATAAATAAAGCCTTAAAGCTAAGGAATTATAAACACGCTGCCATGGAGAAAGAGGGAAAGCCCTACAAACAATTTGCGGCATGTAGTATTTTCAAATCTTTCTCAGCTTGACACAAAGACGAGTGTCAAACAACTGAGGAGACGAACAGGGGGATGACAGAGAGGAATGGAAAAAAGAAAGAGCACTGAGGTGTGAGTGAAGAAGACCATGGGGGAATTTTCCATTCACAGAGAAGGTCTGACACACACATACACACATCAATACATACAAGCATGCACAAGAACATACTGTGCAAATACAGTTGCACATATATGTGTGGACACAAAAAATATGTACCATACACACACACACACACACACAGATACATGTGATGCATATGCAGGTGCACACAGGCAAACACATACACAAACATGCCCCATGAATATTCTTCAGCCTGGAACTGAGGAGGGGGAGGAGGGAGTTGGGGAGAACAAGTTAAACAAAAAGGACAGACAGAAAGAAAGGGTCCTGATTCTAACTCAATTTGAGCTCTGGGATCTTCAAACAAACTCACACTCGGGCACCATGGGGACACGACCAACAGAATGAAGCATTCTGAGGGCTGACCTTCCTACTGCCTGCTCTGCTTCTGTCAGACCGCCTGCTAGCCAGGTCTCCTAGCACAACAATGCAGTCTTTGCCATAGCAAGGCTGTCTGGCGTTTCACTGGGTAAACTGAGCCTGGTCCAAGCTCCCACATTCCATAGATTGGCTTTAGCCAGCTAACACACCTCTCATGGCAGCCTTTTTCCTCTGAAAGGTTTTACCCACTGAGAAAAAAAGAGAGATGCTAAGTCTTTTTGTAACGACAAAACAAAAGTTAAACAAACTGAAGCAGATCTGTGGTAACGGCGAGGGAGGGCCATGCATTCACAAACCCTCTCAGTGAACAACTCAACTCACCAAAATTGGAGACGTAGCGTGAGCAGCACGTTAGCAGAGCAGCATCCTCAGTGCTCCGTGTGTGTCTACACAGGATGTGCTCAGCCACAATATTAAGCTGTAGGTTGCATTTTGGCAGTGCTCTGAACACACAATCACTGTAGATAAGCGTGTAAAACGGAAGAAAATAAACTTGAAGCTTCGAGTCTCGTTTACACGCATATAGCGCGAGTGAAACATGAGTCATTATGTACCCTGTGTAGATGGCTGGATTGGTTGAAATAGGAGCGTATCTGTTCAGACGCGCTTGAGACTGATAACTGAAAAACACTGCTGAAATGCCTCCTGTGTAGACCGGCATTAGAGCCTGATTTGCAATCACTTCAGTACACATTTGCGGATTCCCCAAAGGACTAGTATGATAGACCCCGTTTTAAAGTCCAGGACCCTATGTTAGCAGGCGTGACAGACAGAGCCAGTACACCCACCATTCACCACCCACATCCTCTGTGCCAAGAGGGCTTGTCCCCATCAGCATCATTTTTTCTGCTCCATTAAGCACCATTCTTTGAGGAGACGAAGGCCAAGACAGCAATAGCAACAACATTGTTCAATTTCTGAATGGTAAAGTTGATAACTTTGTATGGCTGTACCCAACATGAATCCTGGATCCTGTAGGATCCTGTATGTCAAATTACATGTTGTCTAAGAGAAGTGCCATTCTTTTTGTCCAACTCTATGTCTCACATCAGCGAGAGTTACTTCCTCTATAAAAGCTACACTCTGTCAGACACGTGCTCTGTGAGTTGCAGAAAGGGAAAAAAAACTGGAGAAACCTGATGCTTGGTAATCATTCATTTAAATAAATAGATTAATTGTGATTTGTTTTCAAGGACACAGATCAGATATCAGGCCTGCTTTCTGTCCCTGATACTAGACCAAGATGCTCCATAGTAAAGGAAAACAAGAAAGGCTCACCACAGGAGGCCGACTTTGTCTCCACCAGCTTCACCCTTCGTGTCTCATTACGAATCCTGTCGTCTGTCTTGTCCACAAGATGTGAAAGGTCGTCGATGATTTCTGAGAGACAAAGAAAGAGAAAGAAAAGAGAGAGGGGAGAAGGTCAATGAAGTTAATGTCTGCTTTGTATCATGCCGCTATATGCCATTATTAAGACTTCATAGTGTTTTTTTCTTTCATTTATTACATAAAAGACCTCCCAATATATTTTGTGTAATAAAAGAAATTACCCGAAATGAAAAAGTGACAAGTTCTGCAGGATTTGACATCAGAGCAGTCAACAACTTCAAAAGGCAGAGGCTGCCAACACACAGACATGAGTGGTGGTGATGAAGGGAGTGGGCTGTGTGAAAGCACCCCTCACACTTTCAAATGGTTTCACTACTTCCTGAATCCATTCTGGATTTAATCTGATCCTTATTGTTCATGAGTTTTAAAGATGTAAGCCCAGGCTTCAGGGACTATGCCTGGGCGTCCAAAGAAAGAGAACGTGTATTTTGTGTATGTGTGTGTGTGTGTGTTTGGCTCTGTGGTTAGGGTCCTTCAGTAGGGGTTCCTGACTTGAAGGTCATCCAGATGGAAGCCTGTGTGATTTGTTAGAGCTGGCCACTGTGTTGACATGGCATCTCCAGAAGTCTGGCCCAACAACAAAAACAGATAACTGCTGAAATATTTCCAAATTCTTGATTTGTTAAGGTTAGGCATTAAAATGTGATATTGATTAAGGTTAGGGTAATATTAATTTGGAGTTGTGGTTTTGAGTCAAAACCCAGTCACAAATGCCAAATGTAACCCATGACTGAAACAAAAACTAACTATTATGTCATCAAATCTGCACAAGTATACAGTATTAAGGTGGGCGTAACAACAAAGATCAAACATCTTATCTTCCTGTTGGGGAAATCCATTAATGTCTCTCTTCATTCCAACTACCACAATGACACAACACTATGAATAAGTACATTAAGAAATATGTGAGCAATAACATTGAAAACAACATGGCTCATTACTCTTGTTATAAATCAGGAGATTTATTATGAAACGGAACTCAAACTGGCCAGTTCATCTTAAACGTGTGTGTTTGGATTTGTGGCCTGTTTTTTATTTCTACTCCAACGGTGATGATAGGTCCTGTCTATGAAGTCAAAGGAGTGCCATGAAAATGAATAAATCTGGGAAAGAATAAGATAATAAATGTGAAAATATAAAGAGAAATAAATAAAATAATAAATAAATGTGGATATATAAAGACGAATAATTATTTTTCCTTTTGCTATTCCCCTTTTGCTATTTCCACATTTATTGTCTTATTCTTTACCAGATTTATTCTTTTTTTATGGCATACCTGTCCAGTAGCCTTCTAAATTGAAAAAGACAAAACAAACAAAAAACTAAGTGGCTGAACAATAAAACAGAGTAAAACAGAAACCAAGGCCGAGTCAGGTCAAGTCAAAGAAAAGGAAGCACAGACTTATATCAGCCTCTGGTAAATGGAAGTTTTACAGGAATGGGAAGCTAGACTCATCCACAAACCACAGCTCACTGCCAAGTTAAACAGACTGTCTTGTCCAGGGAGGGAACAACCTTTTATTGCTGCAGCTATATGGTAAAATAGTACTCAGTCAGTGTGATCTAAGATTTTTTTGTTCTCAAAAAACTGGGCTACGTGACCGAATTCCCACAGGTGAGTGTTCAGGGTCATCTGCAGCATTTGTCTTTGTGAGCACAACTGCCTTTAGGTCTAGCTGCCTTTAAATTGGATTGGTGAGAAAACACGTTTCCTCAACTAGAAGCCATCACAGCTTGACAAGACAGTCTGTGTTTTGGCTGACATCAGAAAATTAAGTTGTGCAAATAATTCGTGGAAGGAAAGTAAAGCATGTCAGTTTGGAGGGCCAGAGTGTGAAGGGGCAAGGACAAGGAGATGGGAGACGTGAGAGCGCTGTTTGTACAGTGTCCCAGGAGACTCCCACATCATCATTGAAGCATCAGGCAACAATTTAGAAGGAAGAAACTGAATTGTCCTTCACCATTTGTGCCGCATGCCACTCCAACTAGTCATGAAGGATGTTTTTGGTTTAGTGGTGCCAAGTTTCTTGATTCAGTTCTGGCCCTGCAATAACATCTCAATTCATTGATGAATTCTCAACCATGTCAAGATGCAGCAGTGCTAGGACATGACCTTTAACTACAGCTGCAAGGAAACGCTGAATTAAATTTTCAGAATGGTAGCCCTACAAGGCACTGGCTTTTCACATGCACAATCCTTCAATTCACCCTGTTATCAAGTCATGTTTCTGACAACATAATTCTCAATTTCCTATTGGAACTTTTGCTTCCATGTATGACAGCTGCTGGCCCTGGCTTGGATCTGCCAGACCACAAAGAAGGCCCTATTTCAGGCAAGGATTGTTTGTTTGAAATGTTATTACACTGGATAAACCTCCAAAGCCAGTGTGGGCTTTGGAGGTTTGTGGGAGTGCATGGGAGTGTGGGAGAGCATGGCACGTGCGCAAACCAACACAAATTTTCATTGCCAGTTGCTTTAAAATGCATTCATTTATGTACGGTGGCCCTGAAGGTCAAAACACGTCACAAAACACATTAACATTACACAAAACACAACAACATCAATGGGAATGTGAATTTTGATTATTTTATGGTCTTATTTTTGAAATCATTGCTGGTGACTGACAGCATAAATCTTTGGAGCTACATGTTCCTAAAAGTCTGCAGTTCATAATAGTAACTCATCTTAATAAAAATGCAGCTTATGAAGCACATTCCTCTCAGAATGCGTTTAACAAAACACTATGACGGGAATGGTATCGAATTTCCTTTTTTATTTGATACACATCAGTAATAAACAAGTCAAAGTAAAATGCTATACGCTAAAGACAAGATGCTTACGTATATCATGTCATTAACAAACCACCAAAACATAATAACATAAAAATCAAACACAAAAAACTACTACTTAAGTGCTCACTATCTCTATAACTTGTTAAATGAGCAACAACTTGGGGGGAAAAAAGAAAGTGAAGATGTGTCCAGGAACTTAACAGAGAAACTTTGAAAAAAACAAGTCTCTGCGGAGCTGTCTGTCTCCACTGTGGGCAGCGACTGAATATACATCAGCATCATAATAAGCTTTTTTTTTTTGCTGTGGAAGAGCTCGACTATGCCCTTTCCTAATTATAACTACTGCATGTACAACACAAGGCCATTAACAAGCTTTCTTTGGGCCCAGGGACTTGTTACCATAGTCTCCATTGCGTTCTTTTCACAACAAACAAAAACAACAACCTGAAAATCAGCGAATTGTTTTGTGAATGGTCATTGTGAAAACGGGAACAATTATTTGGCAGCCAAGAGGCAGAGCTATCAATATAGCAACTGGCAACAATTTTGCAGCTCTAAACAATACTAGGCAGTCCAAGTTCAGTTGAACCACAGATAGAGCCTGACAAAAATATTGTTATCAGAAGCACAATTAAAAGACACCTTTGACTTTCTGTGCATAAATGATACCGGTATCTCTTTTCATGTAGGTTCCAGAAAATACTTTCTCTCTTTTGAAATCAGTGAGACATTTAGCAACATTTGAGCTGGGCTAAGCTGTGGCATAAAATGAGGCTTAGAATATAGATTCTGCATACTGTGGACTGCTTGACTGTAAAACCGATTCCATATGACCAGAAGTTCAAGTATGAAAATGGAAGGTAAATTCTTTTGAATAAGGTAAAGCTACAGTATTTTATACGGACTCTGTGCTACCCAGTGAGTCAACTTTCAGTGGGCAATTTGCAGAATCGATAGATGCATATTTTAGTATATGCAACAATTTGCATAAAAAGACAAAAATTCCATTTTATCATAGTTGTATTTAACTTTTTCTAGAATACTAAGGTAGCAGATGCTGCCACAGTATGTGAGCATGTGGTAACTTCTAAATACTTACAGGAATGCCAGCTCTCTGTTCTGTTTCTCTGCTACCAACAGTGCCTTTTATTCACACAAAAAACAATGTACATAAAACTTGGCCCTTCTGTGTAGAGGCACGAGAGCCCTGGAGCACACACACCACACACACCAACAGGAGACAGATGTTGCTCTCATATGACGTCACCTACTCCCTCATGCTGCCGATTCTCTGCGCAATCTCAACGCCATTTCATCTCTGTTCCAATACTTTTCAGCTTTTGTATAAACAGCCTCTTTCTGTGGTCATCCTGCTCTCTGAGGGCTAGTTAGTTAACAGGTCTGTTTCCATCCCTGCTGTCAGCGTCATCTGGAACCACAGACAGACACCTACTATCCGCGGGATTGGCTGCTGCTGGTCTTGGCTAAATGATTATTATGTAGCCAAGGCACGAACTGGAAGAAAATACTTAAGGGCCACTGAATGAGTTTTTGTCTTAAGTCACTTCAATATACCACTAGTCCAGGGTGTACACAGGCAGATGTAGCATTTCCACTTAATTTCTGGGTGTTTATAGCATACCCACCCATCAGTCTCATAGCTGGACTGGTCACACAGTCACAATAACCCCTCCAGCTGCCGTCTACTCTTAGCTCCTCTTGCAATGCACTGTAATATTTTCAAGAAGCTGAAACTAGTCCAGAATACTAGAAAAAAAATACTAATAAAGACTCTAAAGCAATTCTATAAAATTCTGGTTTGGATTGCTTACACTGGCTCTGAATTCTGAAATTCAACTCATTGCTTGTAATGCCTTTTGCAATTTGGCTCCATCTTGAATTATTGAACTGTGGATTCTGTAAGCCTGTAGAGGGTTCTCTGGTCTTCTGAGCAAGGTTTCCTAAGTGTAGCATTTTCAGTGCTCAAGCTGACAGTGCTTCTGCTGCCACGGCTCCCAGGTGAAGGAACACTCTCTTCCTCACAGGACAATGGTGGCTATTGGTTCAAAAGCGTTTTAATACTGGAAATAACCATCTATCCATTTTTTGCCACTTATCTGGGTCCAAGTCCCGGTGGCATCAGGCTAAGCAAGGTAGCCCATACGTCCTCATCTCTAGCTAATTCTCCAGTTTTTCATGAGCGATCAAAAGGCATGCTGAGGCCAGATGGTATAAGTAATCCATCTAGTTTGCTCTGGGTCTTCTCTGTGGTCTCCTCCATGGTCTCCTGCTAGTTGGATGTGATTGATGGGTACATCAACATTATTACCCCAAACCACCTTAACTAGCTAAACTCCTTTCAATGCAAAATACCAGTGGTTCTACTCAGAGTTCCTTCTGAGCTGCTCACACCACCTCTAAGGGTCATCCCAGCCACCCTGCAAAACAAGTTCATTTTTGACACTTATTCATATTCGTGATCCCATTCTTTTGGTCATTACCCAAAGCTCATGACCATACCTGAGGGTAAGAAGTGGATCAACCAGTAAATCAAGAGTTCTTCACCCCCTTCACTATGACAATCCAGTACAATGTCTGCATTGCTGCTGACATGGTGCCAATCCGCCTGCTGATCTCATGCTCCATCTTACCTTTATTTGTGAGCAAGACCACAAGATACTTGAACCCCTTCATGCGGGGCAGTGACTCACTTCCAGCCCGAAGGGTACAATACACCATTTTCCAGCAGAGTACCATAGCCTGACTCGGAGGTGCTGACCAGCTGAACTCCCTTGCAGGAAAACACCCTCTCCCGTCAGCCCAGTTCCTTCATCAGAGCTCATAATGATGATAACCCAACCTCACTGAGAAATTGGTGGACAGTTTGATTCAACTTAAGCAACAACAAATCAAGCCAGATACAAGGTCTTTAAAGAAATGCAGAGCTTTGATACATTATCCAGACCTACAAAGGCAAGGGAGGGAAAAGGATAACGGAAAAAAAAATGTCAGGCCAAAGCACGGACACCAAGCAGGCCAAGATAACACTTGTGAAAGTATGTTGCTCATTAGGTTTTAATTATTGTTCACTGAACAAAGAGATGGAGGGCTGTGGAGAATAAGAGCCATACAAAAAAGCATAGATGTGGAAAAGGACAAATAAGATAAGAAATACAGTGCTTGTGCAGCGCCCTGCGTGGAATTTCCTCTGGTCTCATCTTTTAGGACATGATCTGCCAGAACTTAGAGCCATGTAGCACTGCAAACCCATTCATTTACAGATATTCATTGGGATACCACATTGGATAAATGCAACTCAAGCATGAAGCCTAAACATCCATTTCAAAGAAAATCATCAGATGATATTATTAAGCCTAATTCAAGTCAGACAGCAAATATGACATTCACACGCAGGAGCATGGTGAGAAGTTTGGGACACGGCCTCTATTTTAATGATTCAATTCCTGCATCCCAGATCTATATCCGTCCCAAGCATTCGAATTGCTAACTCATCTTCACAGAGGCTATAGCAGTGGTGGTTTTGGTTTGTGCGCGCATGTGCATGTATGCATGTGGTGGAGGCACTGCCATAAAAAGTGACACCCCAGTGTGGTTCCCGGATGTGCTGTATTGACTGTGTGTTATTGTAGGACTCATTCCCAGAGCAGGCATAGCGCACAGAGAAAATGCTTGTTTTCCCTCACAAATTTAAACGCAATCTGACTCAGTGGGGCTAATTCTGTTGTGCTTATTCAGGAGATGATTTCTCCTGAGGATATGAAGAAAGAGGGAAGTAAAGACAGACCATTTTTTCACTCAAACCTCCTCTTGTATCCCTTCTTGTAGTGCAGGGGGGTCTGACCACAACTGTTACCAATTGGCCCTGGTGTGACTGACTGTGTATAGAGGGTAGTGCTTTGTTGCCAACCAAAACACACATCTCTGGATGTAACTGGAACTTCACTTGGCACACACAGAGGCACTTAGCATGATGATACAACTCAGGGCAATTACGGTATTTACAAGAAGTTGCAGAGTCTTGGAAGAGTTTCTTTCAACTTCTTTCTTTTTTTTCTGCTCTCGGCTGCTTATTGTAAACAAACTCACCCTGAGGGTCTGTGGAGAGTGAGGATTAGGGGGAGTTCTACTCAAAACAGTTTTTAAACTGAGTGCAAAACCCAACAAATCATTTGAATTCCTGCCCAAAAAAAAGAACTGAAATAAAGACAAAAAAAAGAAATATGCAATGTCTGTCTATAGAAGATAAGCCTCTGTATAAAGATCCCAAAAATGTGTTTGGCCAATCTGACATGTTAGGAGCGAAGACACATAAACCCAGCCACTTTCTTTTCCTAACAATCCTCTAGCATGACAATAAAAATGTCAGTTTATTTATTCATAATGGGCTTTCTATTATTGTTTAAATATTCACATTCATGACGGATAGTTAATGACTTGATTTCTGATGTGGTGTCCAACACCAACAGTTCAAGAAAAGCCACTATATTTTTCACCCAGGGGCCAACCAGTCTTGAATGTGATACAATAGAAACCAAAAGAGTGGTCCCAAAAGAGGTAATGTCCCAAGATCAGAACAGATCTATGGCATTCTATATGTAAACATGGACTCCAATGACACAATGCATTGATCAGTGCTTTATGTGAATACTGATATAGACCCCATGCTGTAAGTAAATTCAACTCTATACAGTATGTCTTCTTGGCAAATCAGGTATAAACCCTGTTTATGGGTCTTTCTGAGCAAATGTGTCCACATGTGCTGGTGGGGTTTGTGAGGGCATCACTATACACACAATTCGCTCTTCCAACATCTGGCCTTCTGAAGTGCCGACCACATGTGTACAGATTAGTCTCACTGCTGGACATTATCCCCCCCGGCCTCAATGAATCTCTGAGTCCCTCCAAACGGACTGACAGGCTCCCCTGGTCAACATGTTGGGGGTAAGATAACCTTATTGCATCATTAGACATTTTCTCCCTCTAAGGTAGTGGCTAGCTGAGTGATGATAAATGTCTTGCTTTGTGCAGCTTATGCCATGGCCACACTTGCCAATGATCAAAACATAGTGTAGTTTATTCATATTGTGGGGTAACACGGTCTTTCAATGAAAACTTTGTGTTGGCGTTGTCGTTGTCAATCTTGGAAATAATTTAACTTTACTACTCCAGCAGGAGCAGTCGTAGCCTACTGACAGTTGAAAGAAGTAGCCTTCCACCTCTGAATATTAATTTTGATCAGTATTGACGCTGTTACATCAGAGCCTGCAAACTCAACGATGAAATCAGAATTAAGTACTCTCAATGGCAATGGTATAGTGGTATAAATGCAAATATACAACATGATGAACTTGAAAAGAGAGCCACTTCACTGTAGGGTGAAGTCTTGTCACACAATGTGACGACAGAACAATCTGTATCATACAATCTTGATGTGAGGGCTTGTACTGACAAATTTAAAAAAACAACAACAATCAAAACAGAATCTGGAGAGGACTTTAAGGGGTAGAAATATACCAAAAAGCTGGAACAGCAGTGACCCACCACTTTGACTACCATTACATATGTGGCCTCCACATTTCCAGCCTTAATCCTAACCATTTGTGTGCTAAATGAAACTGAAACCGGCTGTGTGTCCACGGACAGTTTCACCTCCCTAACCTTGCTACGTTTACCCCAAGATCCATCATCGCACATGGCAGACACCAAAAAGAATGACCAGCTGATTAATGAATTTCTCAAAGTTGAACCTCCATTTGAAAGAACACTCTTCAAAGAAAAGCACATAAATTGAGAAAAACCTCCACAAAAGTTCAATTTTAGCACGTACAGAGCATTGGGTTTGTACTTCCTATAGACTCCAAAGACAAGGTCCATGTGAATTATGGGAATGCACTCCACCAAAGTTTTGTCAGAAGAGTACACTGGGTTTCTCCCATACACACATAAATGCATGCATGCAGATATGTTATTGCGAGACAAGATAGACTGGGGTTCAAAAATGGCCCTGGAACTTTCGAGAGAGAGAAGCTCAGCAGCACATTTCCTACAAATTTCAATGTCATGCATGCAACAATGGCATCATTGGAAAATAATGACATTTGACCATCTTTCTTGATTAATTTTTTAGATATTTTTTTCTACATTCCTTCTATAGTTGCCCATCCTATGATGCTCCAACGCACCGCTGGGCTCAGATAGAATCATTTAATCTACCCTTCGGACCAATCAAAGCCTTTTCAGAAGCATTGCATGACTAGAATACCACTAAAGCTTTTTTTAAACAACCTGGGTAGTTTAAGTCTGCAAAGACGGGAAATGATCAGCACTGTGCACATAAACAAAAAAACAAGTGAGTCATGCTGTCATCTTATGATACTGGCTGAATAAAAACAGAACCTCATCAGTAGAATAAGAGATGTCGTCAAGACTGCTGGGCATGTGTTGACCATAATAGGTTTCAGCAATTCTAAAGACAGCTGGAAACCATCAATATCATGTGCACAATGAATTAAGATCAAACCCATAATATCATCCACAGATAAATAAAAACAAAGCCTTGAAAAGGGGAAGGAGTAAACAATGAGGAGAACTTCTGCCACTTTATCCAGTCTTCAGACTGAATCCAACTATTTCTGTGTGGGGCTGCCAGATTCACCAGAATCACTCATCCTATATGACCAGGGATACTGAACAGTGAAAGTAATGAACATGAATTGAAGTTACCAGTGTATTACATACAAGTAATACACAAGTGATCGGCTCTGTCATTTTAGGATGAAATAAACAATTGAAAAATATAAAAACACAGTGCAAATACCAACAGCAGTGAGGAGAAGTCTGATCATTACCAGGCTTTCCACCATCACCCCTCTTATGGCCAGGTGCCACTGAACAATGTGTGCATGATGAGCATGAGGGTGCCAGCAGCAGCAGCAGTGTGAGGAAGGGACCACCCTGTCACTGGCACGGCACCTCCAGACCAGCCGCTGTTACACTTCATCACTACCATCACACTTCATTAGCAAGGACACCCAGGAGGGGGTGACATATTGAGAAGCTAGGAAGTAATACAAAAAAATTAATCGGAATAGGTTTGATTGGATGAGATTCATATTGTAGGACATGAGAACAGTCAAGTGCCTACTGGATCTGTAATTACAAAAACAACCAAACCAAAATAACCCACATGATTTCTGATGGTGACCGTTAAGTAAACTGTTACTGCCATTAGTACTAAACCATCTATACAGGTGTTTTTCAATAACACAGTAACATAATTTTGTGGATTATGACCGAGTTGGAAACAAAGTAAGAAAAAGACAGAGAGAGAGGGAGACTGTGCATTTCTCACCAACTGAACAACTGTGTTCTAATTGAAATTATCTGAATTTAATAACTCAACACCCCCATGGTGAGTGGAGCTTCCTGGCAATACGCTGGCTGACCGACTGACTGAGGAATTATGGTGGGACTTTGATCTTCATGCCAGACCCTGTTTCACTCATAATGCACTCACACATATGGAGACATGCTAACATGCACAGACGCTGACACAAACACACATGTATACACATTGGTCTATGAGCATCATAAAGACAGGCACACCCCAACAGGCATGCAAATAGAGAGAGGAACATACACACAGACACACTTGTGCACACACACACACACACACACACACACACACGCTTCCCGGATGTGACACGCTTCCGACAAACATTTGTGTTCCAGACTGAAGAGGAGTCATCTCCACAGTGTTAACCCAAAGTGCTGCTCAGAGGGAGAATGGGAGCAGTAAGAAATACAGAGCTATATCACCCCTGATAGAGATTTATTGTGGAAAAGTGAGTTCAGGGCCAGCTGGTATTTATCTGCTGAAGATCAGTGGGGACGCGGAACATGAAACATCAGAGTTGTTGTTGAGCGCGGAAAATTCTCAGATAAGGTGGGATCAAATCTGGGTTAGTGGCTGGACTTTACTTTGGATGATGCACTGTGCATGAGCATCATTTTGAGAACTCTTTCAATATGGATCTTAAGTTCAAAGTCCAAATAAGAGGCACTTCTGACAGAGAAGTCTATTAAACAATAAGTAGCGGTTTATAGAAAGATAAAAAACAAGCAGGTCAAATGAGCCTCCTGAAGCATACTTCAACGAAAATTCAAGCGTTATGGTGTCTTTGAATATCATCACATTCAGTCATGGAAAGCTATCAAATGGTTGTTTCAGAAGCCTGACAAGATTTTACATAATACGACATTCACAGCTGGCAGAAACATTTTGAGTAAGCAAATTTCAAATGCATTTTCCTTTATAATTCTTATATTGCAAATGTGTGTGAGAGAGAAATGGTGGGAAATGGGAGGAAGCACATCATTTGGAGATGAGGGAAACAGGGCACAAAGTCAGGTGCACCATGCAGAGAGGGAGGAGCAGGACATTTCTGGTCAATTTTTCACACCCGTGCCAGATGCTGGCAGTCCACTGGCCAGTGACAGTCTCTTCCCACTGAGGTGTAAGGTGAGTCCCCAAAATGCAACAAGTGGAGGAGAGGGACAAACCTCACTGTGCCTCAGGACAATGCTACTCCCGTTCTTTGCACAATGTGCCCACATGAGGATGGAAGCCAAACACAGACAAAGATAAATACAAACACAAGCCTCAGCTGCTCAGGGCTTTACATTAATACACACATACCACAACCTTTACTTAACCTATGGTATCAATGATCTCCATGACTTGTGCTTAGTTTTCTGTGCCTAGTGCCGATTATGTTTTCTCCTTGAATTTTGCTTGAATACGCTGATGCCAATAACACGAGACACACTTGGCATACCAGGGGGGTACATGAGACTGTGGTGGATTTAGGGTAATTACTCTCTACTCATGGAGGCCAGAACAAATGTTTGGCCAACAGTGCGGCTGAAACAACTTCCCATCCTGAGAGGAAACAGCCTCCCACATAGCTTGTGGACAGCTAGGAGTGGTGCAGGGCACTAAGCAAACAGCAAAAATATGACGCAACAAGACGACATGCTCCACTGTGGGCTATGGGCCCTGAAAAACATGGCTGGATGCACAGACAGTTCGACACAGTAAAACCACATGCAAACTCACAGTTGCACACACATATTAGTGTGAACATGTGAGCGTAGTCCTACTAGCTGCACTCTCACACATAGAGCAAGGCTACAGTACTCATCATCATACTGTAGCTATGAAGTCTGAGAGTGCGCTACAAGCTGCAGCCATTCAAACAGCTGCACCTACAGCTGTCGTGTTATTACCCAGCTCCTCCAGCTGATGAGCGAAAAGGAGGAGGCGCTGATTACTGGAGGAGAAGAAGAAACCTCCTCAGAGGAATTAAACAAATTAACAAATCCTGTGTGAGATCCTGTGACTCCCTCTTCATCTGCAATAAACTTGGATCATTCCACCACCATAACACATGCATCCCACGGAAGAGAAAGCACACAGCCATGAATCATTCCAGTTGGTAGGTGTAAACAGCAAGAGTTTCACTGAGGACCATCACTGGTGTGCCGGCACTGCCTCTACTGCCCACTAGTGGGTTCATGTGTGGGCTGCATGAGGTAGCAGAGACAGATGGCTCTTGATTATGATTCTTCCCATTTTAATTGCATTTAAACGTCCATGAACGTGAAGGACTCAAATGCTTAACTACAGCAACAGAAACAACTTTTATTATCATTTTTCTAATAATTACAGATGAACCATATTAGCTATAAAAATAGAGATCTTGCCGAACATCCTTGTATGTATGTGTACTGTATTTTTCTAAATTACAGCTAAAAATGTGCAGTGTGTTCTTAGTACAGTACAGTACACATTTTTGGCAGTAATTTAGAAATTGTATGCTCCTGTATGGAAAACTTGCATTGTGCAGGTACAGTTTATACTTCTTTGAAGTGGTAATTAAATCCCTTATTTTGGGCGAATGAAGAGAATTTTGGTAGTATGTAATATAAAAAAAATGTACCAACAGAGGCTGAATGAACACAACTAAAAGACTACTGAATCATCATGTCATTAAAGAGGTTGCTACTTTGAGTAGTTTACCTTGGAACACAAACAAAAACAGCATTATATTAAGAAACCTAAAACATCTCAGTCAGTCTCAACTCTATATAATTCCTACAAAAGTGTAATTTTCTGTCTGTCTGTCTGTCTGTCTGTCTGTCTGTCTGTCTGTCTGTCTGTGTGTCTGTGTGTCTGTCTGTGTGTCTGTGTGTCTGTCTGTGTGTCTGTGTGTCTGTCTGTGTGTGTGTTGCTCATCTTCTTTAGTCTGGACAGTGCAGGTCTATGCCCACACTAAAACACGTCTCAAACAGGAAACAAAACGGGAGGCTGCTATTAAGCCAAGAGTGAAACAGATGAGAATGATTAGATAACAGATCAAACTGCACGTGTTTGTTCAAGCAGCACAGATCTGTGCAGTGCTCACAACGCATAAAACAGACATTTTACACAAAAATAGGAGGCCAATAAAGGGCCTCTTATTTAAATTGTGAGGCAAACCTGGCTTTTTAAACAGTTTTTCATCTTTTGTCTAGGGGGGATTCTCATCCTTAGTTTGGCCTGTAGATTGTGTCTGATTGCACACGTGCAGGGTCATCAGATAACAGATGAAATGGATAGGGCATAAAGCATTTCCCACTTGAAAGGTTTTGTTCTAGAAAGGTGACATATCTATGACATTTTTTCAGCATGATTAAAGACTTAACAACAGTAACAGTTTCTGATGGGACAGATATGTACAGTATCACTTTGAAGGTTAGGTGATAGCTATTGCTTAAATCTCCTCCTGTCAAATACCCCTCCAATGTAATAACAATATATATGTTACGTCTACAGTTACCTCGTGCAAATATTTTAGTACAAAAAACAGAAAACTTGAGTGAACAGTTTTCACAAAAGATGTCAAACAATAAATGCTCTTGAAAAATTTAATGTGAGCTTAGTGTGTCCTTAGACACTTTGTGGTAATTAAACACACAAAAATGCATATGCAGATAAAGCCAGAATACACAAGCCGTTGACTGGACAACACAGTTACCTGGGTTTTGAAAAGGGACCTATGAATATATTTTATCATCATTCCCTCCATTATAAAAATCATGCTCTTAAAAATGTTCCCTTTAAAAATGAATAAAATCAAAAATGCAATGGCTTTCAAAGGTTTTTAATTGACTTCCATGTTCTTCATTCAGAGAATAATCTCTTTGCATCTATCTCACTTTCTTTTTCGCTCTCATATCTTTTTCTCTCTTTCCAAGTCTCTCAGCCCTTGTTTTTCTCCCTCGCCCTCCTTACATCTCGCCCCCTCACTCAATGCAAAAAAATCTCAGACTCCCTTGCCTCACCGTCTTTGCACTGTGCATCTATAAGATTAGCCCACCCTGCTCTCTACCACACTCCGTGTGTGTGTGTGTATGTGTGTGTCAGTGTGCTTGTGTCTGCGTGCGTGTGAGGTCCTGCACTGATGTCTACCTCGAATTCCATCCCATTTCAGGCTGGACAGTGGCCTCCGAGCTCCTCATGCAGATATAAATATGGCCTGTGTGCCAGTCAAAACCTGACAACATGTGCTGGACATGTGGTGAAGACTTTCAGTACAAACACAATGATCTCACGCTCAGACAAGCCCCTTCCACTCTCAAACATACACGCTCATCTTTGTGCACACAGACACACAGACACACACACATTGAGTGCAGGCTGCTAAAGAACAGATGTATATGTGCACTTGCACAGACACATAAACACATAAAAATGCCCAGCAGATGAAGGTGCAATCTTCCCCCTGTGCTAAATGGGAACCACGTGCTGGCTTTGGGTTGAGGCAGACTTGGTAAAGTAAGTCCTTCCACTCATTATGTGGGATGACCCATGCTACCCCGAGGCTGAGGGGAACGCGAGGCAGTTCTTTGAACGTGGGCTCCAAACCGGAGCGGTTAGCAATTAAATAAACAGAGGAGGAGATTTGTTCCCGCTGTCACTTGCGTTAGCCAAAAGGAACCTGCCAGGCCAAGCCTGAGTCAGTCTAAGGTACCATTAAATGGCAGGGAATCCTTTGCCCAGAGCCAAAGGAACTGGCTGATGAAATTGCAGAGGTTCCCAACCACCAATACCACCAACACATACGGCTAATGTGCTTCCCCTGGACAATCTGCCCACAAAAGCTCTCCAGGGAAAAATTACAGCACAGTATCACCATCAGTTTGCTGTTAAATTGTACACATACCACACAAACTAGGTAATCCCCCCTGCAAAAAAAAAACAAAAAAAACAAAGACATAGCAGTGGTTTGTAATGCTGACTAGTGGAGAGTGTAATATCCGTATAACGGCTGATGCTTTGTAGAGCTCTGCGCCCTATATCTCTATTACGGTAATACTGTAGGATTTTCCAAATGATTACTATGACTATAGTAGTAACAGTGCAGCAGAAATGCAACCAAACAAGTTACGTAAAAGCATGCTTTTACTGACTACATCTGTATGGAACATTAATCATTTCATTGTGGAGAAGCTGCACAACAAAAATTTAAGGTGACTGATGGTGGCTTTATTTTATATATA
>LKNJ01000490.1:67683-102831 GCA_002120245.1 Maccullochella peelii | reverse complement strand
TATATATATATATTTTATTTTTTCTCTACTATGCTTATTTACGCAACAAAGCAAATTCCTTGTATGTGAAAACCTACTATATGCAATAAATCCGATTCTGATTCTGAGCACACTAGCTTGATGGTTGAATACCATCAACAGCTAATAGAGGAAAACAGTAAACTGCTGTGTTTGGACTAGGCTGCTTCTAGGTGTAAAACTACATAATATCTCTTATATTTATGCACGTTCTCTTAACTGGCCTTAAAAAAGGATTTCTTCTAATCAAAACATTGATTTAGACAGGTCAGCCTTTGATAAATGACATGACACACAATTCATAGGGTATTCTTTCATTTCACATTATTAAGCTAATAAAGTACCATAAGCTAAAATAAAGTGCAGATAGATAGTGATAATGTAAGAAAATATTAGTTGTGGTACAAAATTTGAGGCTGATTGTAGCCAAGTAAAAAGTCAAGTAAAACACTGTATTGGCAAGGAAAAGTCCCCTCCAATTGGTTCAGTACA
The DNA here is from genome assembly GCA_002120245.1 of Maccullochella peelii. Classification (NCBI taxonomy): domain Eukaryota; kingdom Metazoa; phylum Chordata; class Actinopteri; order Centrarchiformes; family Percichthyidae; genus Maccullochella; species Maccullochella peelii. Next base: position 102,321 of record LKNJ01000490.1, on the reverse strand, counting down.
GTGAGGCAGACAATAAGATGAGGCTGCACCCCTACTGCATCTCTGAGTGAGTGAGTGAGTGAGTGAGTGAGTGAGTGTCTGGCCACAGAGGCATGTCATACTTCCACCATGGCAAAAAGAGCAGGCACCCGCCATTAATTAACTCAAAAAAATTCAAATATGAAAAAGCCACAGCTGAATGAATTGTAGAATAATAAGGATAAGTAATAGTAAGTAAATTGGTCAAATGAGTTATTGAACCTAAGATGTTTATGATGACTGAAATAGTGCATCATGTCCAATAGCCGTGTAGATGGTTAACAGATTAATATAATAGATATAAGATTAACATAACAGATAATAATTAATTGTACATATTGCAGAATATATGGTCACAGTATTAGCATCACAGAAAAACCCATTATGCCAGCTAAACCGCCTCTAATGTCCACTAAGACAGTATTAAAAAGACGGATTACTCAAAGACATGGTAATAAGAGACCAAATCCTTCAAAGAACACACACAGCCCAATAAGTGTTCGTTTCCAAGTGTTGTGTCATTCTCTGCTTTAAAGATGGTGGTGGGAAAGAACCGGTGAAATCATACCTCCCTAGATTTTTTTTTCCCCTTTCTCATTAATGTGTGCGTTTTCAGGGATAATGCACAATTGATAGTTTGTGAAAAAGCTTGCCACTGCCAGCATGGTGGCTGTGCGTGTTGTGGAGGATGGATGGAGTAGGGAGTGGAAGGGAAACAACCTCGCCCAGTCTCTACACAGGCCTGCTGGTGGACATCTGGATGTGATCCGGGTCTGCAGATGAGTTGAGCAGGACTGACCACACCTCACTCCTGCATCATACTGTATATTGGGCTTCTCTGGGTGCATGTTTCCATTATATAAAGAATGTGTGCATGTGAGAAAGAAAGAGAAGGTAAGACCATAACGTTTTAAAGGGGTCTCACAAATCTCTCACCTCTGTTGATACCTTTAAACCATAAAGTGGGTTGTTACTGCAAAGCTGGAAGTAAAGACAGCTAGCCACATGCTTAAACATTTTAGCAGGCAGAAATGCATTTTCAGGGGGGTCACAACGCCGGATTAATCACCTGAACCATCTGTCTCTCAGACGTTTGGATGGATTTCTGGCATGTCAAAAATGTTTGTCTGCTGCCTTGCAATTTGAGCAGTTCCACAGTCCGATTTCCCTCGTGGGTGCTGTCAAAAGATTTTTTTTCTTCTTACTTTCTTAATAGAAGTGCACAAGGTAATGCTGCCTTTGTCTCTTTTAAATTGAGGATGCAGCCATCTTGTTTGAATAAAGTGCTTACTTTCTCACCTCCACACACCTGGCCAATCACTGCGTGAACTGTGAACTGTGTGAAGGTAGGATGCAGCTCCCTCTCTGAGGGAGGAGGGTGTTTCAAAGCTGTTCGATCAATCGACAAGCATTTCTGCTCAAGCATACAGGCCCCGTAAATCGTCTGTTACACATGAGTGTCATCCCCCCCATCCCCTACTCCACCAAGTTGCTCGCCATGCCCTTGTCTGCCACACCGCACTTTCTCCAAGCTGACCATTTACTGACTTTTCTCCCTAACCCCCCCATTCACCTACAAGGCACCATGGACTTAACATGATTTTATTTGACTAGTCACTAAGTCAGGAACTCATCACATCTCCTTCGAAATCAAACTCAAAGCTATCCTGTGCCTTGAAAATTAGATGTCAAAAGCATTTTGAAAATTATACACAATAAACCTGTCTACTGCTATCAACAGTGCAATATATTTACTGAAAAAATACGTCAGCAAAATAAACTGCATTCTACATTGTTTGTTAGAGGGGTGTGTTGACACCAATGTTGTGCTAAATAGGCAATACTTGAGTTGAATAAACTCAAATGAGAGATTTCTCCTTAGCCATTTCAAGCTAAAAACACCTCAAAAGAAACATCAGCTCCCACAAACATGCAGAGTCAGGATAATTTGATCCATAGAGCTGTGGGATGGATAGGTCTTAATGCACTATAATATCCCTTACACAACAGTTCAGAGAAACATCCAGAAATGTCAGAAAAGTCACTGTGGTACATGAAATTGTGATAAACTTTGGTGCATTATTCTTAAACGCAATGACACGGAGATGCACACAGCATATGAGAATGTATTTCCTGTTTTGATAGACAGCTGGAAAAATCTTTAAATTTTACTTTGATTTTGAATACGAGGAAGCACTGCATCAATAGTATGACACAGAAGTTGTTTGGGCACAAAACTGGTACCAGTGCTGTTGATTCTTTGATCATTCTTTCACTGAAAATTTCTGTTGTGATTTCATTCTTTTTTTCAGTCCACAGGAGTATGAAATAACTAACCCTGCTAACATTAAATAATTGATTTATTGATGAGTGAGATTTGAACCCTCCACTCACACACATAACAACAGTAGCTGTGACTACTGCCCCATTCTCAGATTGTTGCTAAAGTCATGCCGGTATCTCCACCATCACTCGCCACACATCGGTCGTCTCTTCCTTTAGTCTGAGAATTTCTGCCACTGGCTTTTTAATGTGGGGCCTCTCCTGCTAACGACGGTCACCAGCACACATTTGTTCCAGATGGATGGAGATTAATCAAAGCCATGATCTGGCAACAAAGCTTGCAGCTTGTAGAGCAGAAAGCATGAAGGAGGGAAAACCTCCTAGGGCGAAAGCCACCTACATGTTTGCATCTATGAAAAATAAATGACATAAGAATGAGGAAATAATTATTATTCTTTTTTGTTGAGAGACAAATACAAGCTTCCCCTAGGATACAGGCAACAGAGAATATCAGCGATATCTTGTGCAACTTATTTGGCTTTAAAATGCTTTACACATGCAACAACTGTATCAAAATGAGTCCTAATGCTTATAACATATGGGGTTACCTTAATAATCAATGCCAGGTATGAATACCTTCTCTCCATCACTGAATAACATTTCTAGCTACTGGCACTGAGCCACTCGGTCAGAAAAACCACATACGGAAACATTCAGACAACTTTTTTTATGTATGTATTTTCATTCAATCCACCACATACTCCCAAAGACTTTCACATTCAGATCAGTCACTGATTATGGCACCATTCCATGACCATGAAGAAATTCCACACAATGAAAACCAGCGAAATCGCTTAAGAATCAGTTCTCTACACTTGTCTGACAGCAATCTGAAACTCCAAAGACAAATAAAACCAACAAGGGGCATAAAAACAGTATTAAAAAAGGTACAACAGGTTGCATTTCAAGACAGTGAAGAAAACCAAAGTCTAAACCCACACTTTCTGAGTGATAAAAGGGGGCATCAATCCACTGAGGGAAACAAAAGAAGGCGTGATTGATGAAATGTCTTTAGATGTTTTTCTTTAGCGTCCAAAAATGTTAATTTCCTTGCTGCGCCTAAACTGGATTATTCATCACTTGGCGGTGGTGGATGTGACCCAAGTCCCTCACGTCATTGTTAGCCCCCTCTTCTCCACAACTCTATCAGTGTGACACCAACAGGCAGACAGAGATGGATGCAGGAATGGATAGATAGAGAAATAAGGACACAAGGACTCATGATTGATTGTACCCTGGTTAGGATGCATAGTACAGGAGTTTAGCCTGGTGACTTGCGGCGCATCTTCATTTAGCCATCTTTTCTCATTTAATCACATGTCCACTGCCATCAGTGTCTTTTGGAAATCTTCATTTAAACCTCCTAGCTTTAATAGTAAGTCTGTAGTGACTGTAAATTGTAGGGAAGCTGGGGTAGAGTTGATTAAATATAAAAGAATATGATTAAAACTCTACTTTATACATTTCTTTATATTATTGTCTGCAATCCACAAGATGTTTGATCTGGCAACATCCCAGAAGTATTTAAAATACAATTTCTGTATAAGTCACAAATTGGAAACTTAATATACTATCCCCATTTACCTGCTCAAAATCAAACCAAACTGATGGTGTTATACAGTAATATTGATAACATTGAATAGGTCCCGGAAAGTGGTGAAATATGGGTTCCAAGATAAGACTGTCTGAGGGGAATCAAAAAATAAAACAGAATAAAGATATGCCCTACACAGTGGGATTCTACAGAATAGGATGAAGGGACTTGAGTCTGGAAATTCACTCAGCTTGGACACTGTCTTTGGCGTGATAGATGAAAAAGAAGACACCAAAAATGAAATAGACAGCATCAAGTAGATGTTCATATCATATTTTTCTTTTAAAGTTATGTGTCTATTTTTGCTACATGTATGTTTTTATTCTATGTGTGCCTGTGTGAGCCAAAGTCAAAGACAAATTTCCATCGCTTTGCGACAGACACGATTCTGATTCTGATGTATTTATACCTATATCACAGCATCTGGAAGATTTGTATGCGTCCTTTTCATGCCACACATTTGGATACTTTTTGGTTAGACAAAATAAGTAATTGTAATAGGCCATATTGGGCTTTGATAACTTGTTAATGGGTATTTGTCACAAATGTTTGGTATATTTAGAGTAAATGATCACTTAATAAAAAACCCCACTTAGAATAAAAATCTATACAAATAATACTCAGTTGCAGCCCTACTTGTCATAATAAGCACATACACTAAAAGATGAAGAGATTTGGCATACACATCTAAACTCTAGGATTAAGGCAAAAAAGATCAGTTATTCTCAGAGGCATTTTGAGGGAAAAGCCTAAAGTTGGCAATTTCTTATGAAAAATGAGACCAAAGAATATTATAGTGTGGGTGGGTTATCCCTCCATCATTCATAGTTCTCAATAATTCACAAAGTCAAACACCAGTCAGCCAGTCTGGTGGTCACACAAAATGATGCCCTCTTTCGCGGCTCATTGCAAACTTGACATTCCTCTGATGACAACATTCTTTTGAACATCACATCATGACTCTCTGCATTTCCATGCCGTCTGGAAAACACTATTCACTACTACCAGCCTCACTTTCAAACTGAGCGAATCAAACAAACAATAAATCAATCTACAACTCTAACCACGCCGACTTTCTGCCGAGTGCCATCATTAGTATGGTTTATTTTCTCACCGAGCTGTTTCTAAAAGCAGAAGCGAGCAGGGGCTGTGTTCTCTGGGGCAGCAGCTGATGTCACTGTGCTGGAGCAGTAATCGCCTCTCTCCTCTCACTCTGCTGTTTATTTGGAAGTCATTAGTGCTGTCCAACTTGGGCCCTATACATGCTCTGCTGACGCAAAATCAAATCAGTGATCTAATTATTAGCCAGAAGTCCATCACAGGAGCAAAGCCAATTCTGTTTCTTTAGCGGCTGGCTTACTAACAGAGAGGACACTTGAAAAGTAACACACTTATACCTTAAGAATAATCAGGCTGGGTGACAAAGTGCTTTAAAAACACTCCCATTACCAAAAGGTCAATGTGTTCTGTTTAAGGGGTCCATGAATGACACAGTAAATCCGTAAATGGGAAGTGCAAAATGATGGAAACAACACACTAAAAAAGTACTAAATCACAATTACAAAAGTAGCCAGAAAAATGTGGCTTATTGAAGTAACAGCTTTTGCTCTGTACTTCATTTTTTTGCAACAAAGGCTCCCATTGGCAGCGCAAGGGCAGTGGCAAACATTTTGAATTTATTATGAAGAAACAGCCAATAGTTTCCTTTGCTTATGTTGGTTATATAGAGGCATTACAATTACACCAAGACAATGAGAAAGCATTCATAAATACTTCACACTGACACTCACCACTTTCATATGCAACAGCAAAAAGTATCAGGATGCAACTGGCAAATGCAAAATGCCTTGCATACAGATATTAAGCCATTTTGCAGTAACAGGTGTCACCTATGGTTGCACTGTTACTTACGTTTCCATATACCAAATAATAAATCCATACATCCATATGTATTTTAAATTTTCTGGAATCAACATCTACCTTGTCTTTCTTTACAAGAAGTGAGTGCATTTATTGTGAATAAAGGTTTGAGGTCCCAGAATTCAGGATTTATTTCACAGCTTGCCAAAGAGGACAGTAGTTGTACATAGTATATATATTTTGTTCAATATTTACAGTGTTTTGCCCACTTATGGTATGAGTTCACTCGCTGCTAAATTACTCTGGATAATCATGAAAGGTAAGTGAGTAGGTGAGTGAGTGAAAGTTTGTTAAACAAGCAAAGGCAACTAGACAACACAAGATTCAACCTGGACCAAGCTGCTACTGTGTCATGCAAAAAAGACATCCACTTTATTTTATGTTTTTAAGTTTCAGACAAAAGACATGTGGTCAGACCTGTTGCAGCGCCTAAAAGAAAATATCTCTTGCATCTATCTAAAATTTGTTCCAGAAGGTCTCAATTCAAATAAGGGTCTGTTTCTCTCCAGTCCCAGATATACTGTACACGTTGTGGTTATTACTGTGTTTTCAGTAAAAATATGAGTTGCCTAGCAATACCAAGCAGCCCAAAGAATTATTATCAAAGAGAGAGGGAAAAGGGGACAGGACATGGAGAGGCCATGGTTATGATAGTTAACATGAGAACACATCTGCTAGAGCTGTCAGAGGTCTGAGGTGTATTCAAAATTAGGTCTGCAGGTGGAGACAAATATACGGAACAAATGGAAGTGACTTGATTCATTCACACCGACTGTAGATGGGAGCTTTTACACTACATGGCCTATGTCATAGCTGCAGTATGTCACCACCAGCCAAATCCAATTCAGAAGAAGAACCTAAAAATCTGACAAATGAGACAGCATCAAACTCTTGCCACCCCCTTTCAAAAGGAGCAATTTTAATGAGCAAGCCACTGTCTGTCACTCATAAGTACAAGACATTGACATGGACTGATGTCATTGTTCCAGGCCACAGTCTGAGAAATATCAACACTAATAAAGTGAAATTAATGTTGATCTTTCTCGGTGGGAAGGGAGACTACTGCTGATGCAAGCCATTTCAATTGGTATGTGCCAGACTATTTTCTGCAACATTTAATTTGGAAATGAAAATATACTAATCTTTGGTAAATCATGTTAAAAATAGGGAAAAAAAACTTGTTGACAGCACATCATTTAACTAATTTTAACACACTAACAATAATGATTGAATTTCTCTCTTTCTGTTATGACTGGCAAGTAAGATGGGAAAATCTTCAGTATGCAATGGATTAATGTTATGAGCCATAAAGCAGAGACTGAAATTGAGGTAATCTGTCTGCTCATTTCTATATTTCAGTCCATTCTGATCCAGTTAAGACAGAGAGGGAAGTAACTGAGGGCTTTGGGTTCATCTCTAAACCTCTGAAAAGGGTCATCTTCCTTGTTGACCTCAGCCGGATTTGTTTCCCGAAAAGGAAATGACTGCAGCGTCCACTGCACTTGGGTCATGAGCTAGACTTGAGCAGCCTAACTACAAAGAGCTTAATCTATTTATAGGAAAACACTGCTACAGTACAGTGATCAGGGGGAAAAGGAACCCTACAGGACAGAAAGACAGTCGGACGCCAAGGTTACGCGCCAACTGTCAAGATCAACAAGGAGCCTTGCCATTCCCCTGATTTATAACTTAAATCCATTTTCCTTGCCTCTCTCCGAAAACATTAAACTATCCCCTTACTTTTTACATTGTCGATTTTGACATTTAATACAAGTAAGAAATGCAGCACCTACAAAGCTGTCTCGTGCAATAATCCAAGTAATTTAAGTACAAGTGTAGAAGAAAAACATTCCAGTAATTTTTATTTTTTGATGAATGCAGAAAACATTAATTCATTGAAACTCAATGTCTCATATTAAGAAAAACAGTATTAGGACAAGCCACACTTTAAATGTAGTTTGAATCTATGCAGAGTTACTGCTATACTAACAAGGATATAAAACTTAAGAACACAAAAGCTACATTCCTCGCATACTGGATTAACTACCAAAGAGAGCTGGAGCGAGGGCTCGGTCTTTAGGGTGGCATATCCTGAAGGCATACAACGGGAAAGGCACAACACTCTCTTCATAAACATACGTGACTTATATCACACAAAATTTTATTTTGTAATAAATACAACTGCCATAGCAACAGTACTATACACTGTACCTTGGTATGCCCAGTAGAAATAGGGAAAATAAGTCAAGTCAGTTTCTAATTGCCCTGTTTTTTACTTGGTGAATTGATCACCATAGTGACTCCAGAATCAATATTTGCGATCAGCATATTTCACACGTGATTATTCAAAGCAGGTAAAACAACACTAGAAGTGCAGAGCTGAAACAACAACACACAAAACTGAAAGCTAAAACAAACAAGGAGGATCATCATACTGTTCGACTGACACCATGTAGAGTTAAAAACTGATGAAGAAGAAAAGAAGCAACCTGTTGATTTGTTTCCTGCCCAACAGATTATGAAAACATGCCTGTCAGGTATGTTACTTCTATTTAGGGGCGTCACTTTCCAGGTTTGTACAACTGCACATGCTTGTAGCTTTCTGTCTGCACTTTGAACTGCATTTCTACAGATACTTTTGAAACACAGAAATAAATACTAAGCTAGTCTCTCTCCTATATCAAAACCTGTGTGTTACTCCAAACAACCCTAAATCAGGCTTAGGGAACATGGGGACTACACCAGCAGTCACTACGTAAATTCTTCTTAAAGTATTTCTGAAGTTTAAGAATCTGCATGTGTGATATATATATATATACCTATTCTCCACCCTCTCAAACACTAAGGAACTAAGATATTTCCCATAACTCAGTATAAGAGGATACAGACGAGACACAGAGAGATGGAAGAAATGGGACAGAGGTTATAAAATACAGGACTGTTGAAAAGAGGCAAAGGAGAACAGGGAGTGATGAGAGATGGAGGGGCCAGCAAAGGTCCCACAAAGGAAAGAAACACAGGTAGGTAAAGAAAAGCTGTGGAAGGCCAGAGCCCTGTAGGCCCTGTGAATCATTGCCTGGTGTCAGTGGGCCTTATAAACCTGAAGCTTGGCCATAAATTGTGGAGAGGGATCCAGGAGAGACTGTGAGAAGCTCGGGACTAGTCCATGAGGAGAGTCTATTTCTACACTTCATCAACTGTCTGCATGAACACAGGGACCGGTTACACTGCATGCACCAAACATATCTTTTGTAAGAAACAATAGTCAGTGTATCTATTATTAATATCATAATACCAAGACATGCTTTCCGTTTAAAAAAAAAAAAAAAAAAAAAAAAAAAAAAAAAAAGTGTGCCGGCTTCTACAATTTGTACGGTTTGAATTTCAACACATGTAGCCGATTACAATACCCACAGATGGCATAGATATTTTTGGCCATTACAGAAATAAAGTTCCCATCAAATGTATATTTAAGAGTCTTGTGGGGTCGAAACACGGGAGTAGTGACAAGCCATTGTTTCCAGGGCCAAAATCATTTGCCTTCTCCCTTACTTGCAGTGGAACTGATGTAATTCTCAGTTACAGCTGTCCCATCACCCATTCAGGTTCATATTATTGGAAACAATGACATCAAGCTGAAAAAACAAGAAGAAAAAAACGCCAGTCGGAGCATTAGAGCAATGATCCATCTCTAGTTCAATACGGTAACAGGAGAGCGGGCTAAAACAATCAGCTTTCCTTTCTTCCTCTTCCCTTCTCCCATTGGTGTCAACCAAACATCTGCCGTATCTTCCCAGCAGAAGGGAAGGTCGTTTGTTTCCAAGCCGAGATCACTCGGTTATACAACCTCCGGACTTGTTTGGGTACAACTGCTCAGACAGGATATTACAGGATAGTAAAACGCCTTCTTTTCCCAACTGGAAGATGGTCATCAGGGTAGAAACAGAAAATAACTGCCTGTACTATAGGTGTGTGAGACAACTCCAGATAAACAGTTTGTTAGGAATCTCCTCTGAGGTTACCACAAAAATTAAGACCATTCAAATCTATTCATTTTAACTTGGTGTTAGACTCTTTTGTTTAATAAGGTCTAACAATCCCACTGTTGAGATCTAGGCTTTATCACCTTGTTTCTTTCTAACTGTACAACTCACAGTTGCAGTATTAACTAGCCCACTAATTAACGAAGCCCTGAGACTGTATATTGTAAGTCTAAGTTGGCTAGCCATGGAGAGAGATGTATGTCTATGTCTAAGTCTAGAGTCTACCCACTCCTACTAAAGTGCCTGTGACAAAGACACCAATCCCCTATCCACAGTGTCACTCCTTTATTATTGCTGTGGGCTAAATACTCCACTCTCCTCTTTTATCGGCCTGCAGTTTCTGAACTGTGAAGTTTCGCTTGTCAGAAGAGGAGCTGACAGACTAATGCATGTTCTGGGCTCACTGTCAGAGTAAACATTAGAGATAACCCTCACGATTAAATGAAAAAACGATAGGAATACACATGTACATCCTCTTTGTAAGGCAACACTCAGGTCTTGGCCTATTAACTGCTATACTCTTCTGAGAGAGATGCATTAAAGGATCTAATTGTTCACCGGTTGACAGATGATCGTCCCAAAGTCTTAGGTCTCAAGTACCGCCTGTCTGAGCATAAAAACAGTCTGGAGCAATGTACTCCGTTCTGTATGGCACATTCTACCTGTGATGGAAGCTATTTATGCACTGATGAGAGGCATTTAGCTAGAAATAACTCAAAAGCACCATTATCTCTGAGCAGATCTGATTCCAGAACACAAAACTCTTACAGTATTTCAACGTAGTTAAGTAGCATGAACAGAGAGCTCAGTTTGCTCTCTAGGATGTATGACAAAGGATAACTTGGTAGACATGGTCGTGACCTGAATGTGAGGTCAGTCACTAGTTACTAACTATGTCAATGTGGTGGTGGTGTGAGGGAGTATCACTGTCCAGCAAGTTACATGAGGCAAGTCTTCCACTGCAGAACAAGTATGTCTGATTGCTTTCACACCACCGTGTGTAACGTGTCTGGAATTTTTTTTGACGAATATGTACAGACACACATGCAAGTAAAACTTTACCGTTCTGTTCCTCCAGCTCATTGCCAATCTCCTGGCCCATTATCTTCTGTCGGCTGATGACAGCTGCAAGTGCATCCAAGCCAGCATCCTGGGCTGTGAAGAGAGAGGAAAGAAAAGAAAATACTTGAACATGAGACAAAAAAAAGAGACAAACAGTAAGAGCACCAGGGTTATGCAATGCTAGACAGCAATACGGAGAAAAAGACTCAAGAAAAATACATTATATTGCAAAAATAAAATCAATGTGATACATATGTACGCACAAGAATCTATGTCAAATTTAGCAGTGGGGAAGGACAAACAATAAAGTAACCTTTGAAAAAGCCAACTGTAAGAATGGAGCAGCTACAGTATACTGTACTTGTGATATAATGAGGCAACTATTTGGGAAATAGGACTGACAGGCTGTTGGGGTCCAGCTCAGCTCACAGTGCCACATGTGAGTCATTCAGTACTTCACCCCACTCAGCCTTACTCCTGTTATTATAACTGCGGCAGGCCAAGGTGGAGATGAGAAACAGTGAAGCTGAAAAGAAAAAAAGGAAAGATTTGGCCTCTGTAGGTTTCCAAGTTTGACACACTCTCCACCACTGGAATTTTTTTATGACCACAGGTTCAGACGCTCACCATTACCCAGCTCCACCAGAAATCCCACAGGGGACAAGAAACCTCCATGTGGTTTGGTTTCACTGTCTTAACAGGAATCTCTGATCCCAAATTGACAATAACCAGAGCCGTAATGGAGACATAGCAAAGAAGTGTCACATGGAGTCAGGTGAACTAAAGTCTGGGTGTTCAAGTCATGTCAGAGCCATTCAGGAAACAGGAAAAAACAGGCGCGGGCTTACAATATGTTTTCTAGATGTGAATTATAATGATCACCTTTTATATCTTAGCATACATCAGCATGGCCAATAATACTTCAGTACTAATCATGTCGTGTCTAGAATACTCTTATCTATTAATTATACCTTTAACACCAACGCAATTGCCTTTGTTTCAATGGAAATCCCTTCGTATGTGCACTAGACAAAAGATAATTTTCACAGACACATTAAGAGATGTTACATGTTTATGATGGTACCGTCATACTGTATTTGTTGGAGAGGTACAAATAAGGGTTAATATGAGTTACAAATATTATCCCAGTAGGATATTGTTAATATAGATGGTTGCTATACCCATATTTGGTCTTGATGCAAATTATATCAAAAATAAACAAAACAGCATATTTGAATACGTTTGCTCGATCAAGCAACAGAACATACTCTTGTTTCAGAAAGTGAAAATCTTATGTCTTGACTCTTATTCGGGGCAGCTGCGGCTCAGGAGGTGGAGCAAGTTGTCCACTAATTGCAAGGTTAGCGCCTCCTGTACAAATGTCAATGTGTTCTTGAGTAAGACACTGAGACACAAGTTGCTCCTGATGGTTAGGCCAGCACCTTATATGGCAGCTCCGCCACCATCTGTGTGTGGTTGTGTGTGTTAATGGGTGAATGTGAGACAAATTGTAAAGAGCTTTGCCCGTTAAGGTAGAAAAGCACTGTATAAGTGCAGTCCATTTAGTGTTTATTCAATCATGTGTAAATACCTTCAATGATTTGTTGTTGCTGCTGTTTGATCTCTCCAAAGTTCAGCCCTCTGGTCTCTTCTGTTTCATTGACCAGCCAGGGGTTGGCCGCAACACCCCGACTCGCTCCTGCCCCTTCGGCTATCAGCGTCGACCTGTGAAACATCATCAGAACAATACTTCCTTCCAAGATGCTTCACGACTGCCCTTCAAGTCCAACCATCATAAAACATAAAAAAATTGTTTTGGAGACCATGAAATTACTATTCCTACTCAAAGGTAGAGCAGCAGCTGTTAAAGCAAGAAATACACCCAACAGTGCACTGTACTGAAAGTAGATGGCAAAAGTGCCCTTTTTGTCTGTCAATCACCATTCAAGTCTAAAACACACATCCTGCATCAGTGACTTTTACTCATATTAATATGCCTGGTTGGGATAGGAGTACTATGCACATCTGTACAACTCTTACAGCAAACACATCTGTACAAGGCATGTTCCCATGTTCAATACTGTACTCTTTTGAACATTTTATGACAACAAAACCCTTTAGATCACAGAGTACTGTATTTATTTACTCACTTTGTCTTTTAAGTTTTTTGAACGATTGAAAAATACCAGGTTAGCTTGTGAAGTGTGTAAACAGTGCAGGTTAATCTGTCACAGGACTGTGGACTGCTGGGGAGGTTTGACTCTGACAAAGTGACAGACCAGAGAGTTCTCTGCACTGTACTGTGCTGTGCTAAACACCACTGTGTGGTTTAAAAGCTATTCTTCTGCTAATAGCTTAAAGCTGTGTTTCAGACCCCCCCGTGGCTGTCTTGCGGTGACGGGTTCAGAATCTCTGTGGGAGGCTGCTGTGAGCGAGTCGTCTGTTGGTCAAGCCCAGGAAAAGTGACCTGAGCCACATGTAGGCTTATCAGTGACTAAGGAAATAATAATACTTCTATACTAAACTGTTTTGCTGTGGTTTTGAAGTCCAGCTAACATAATCCAGTCTTTCATTGGTACATTTAAACCCAATCTTTCAAATTCAAAAGTAAAAGCTTTTTTTAGATAATCTCTTTTTTTGCATGACCAATGCATAAAACTACTTTTGTCTCCCCCCAACTCATGCATCTCACAGTGTGGTGACTAATTCAAGCTGTTTTTGAAGTGGTAAGTAAAGCATTGTGAGACCATTCACAATGCGAGCTAGCTGAGGCTGATACCATCAGAGGAGTAGGTGAGACAAGGTACTCGGTCTAATCTCTCTGACATGTTTGATTACTATGAGACTGTGTGCCAGCCCTCCACTTCCTCCATGTAAGTGCCCAGTGTGTGAAGATCCAATTAACCAGTCAGTGGGGAGCGCCAAAATCAGTCAGGCACATCTCTTGCCCTAGACTGCCGCCATCGGGGCCTGAGCACCCAGGTCCTGACTGAATGACTTGGACAGGCAACTAATTACAACTATTTCCAGTGCAATCAAATACAAAGGAAAGGTGGGTCTGAGGGGTGATGGGGTGAACTGAGCCTTCAAATGTAGGCGCCATGTCCTTCTTTTGCTTAGTCTGAAATGGAGATGCTCAGAATGTATTGTTTCAGGGATAGATTAAATTCCCCTCTGTAACCTCTATCCCTCCTCTTCTACCCAAAGTTCTCACAAAAAAAAAAAAAAAAGAGCGGCTTAGATTATCCAAGCATGGCCAATCCACCCCCTCCCACACTCTGTCCTCAGAGACCACACAGTGGGAATGGGTTCTACCCACAAATCCAAATTACCCACCACATCACATCACTATTAAAGTTAGGTCTCACTGAGCAAACTAAAAACCATACGACCACATGATTACAGTTTGCCAAGCTAATTTATTAGCAAATGTCATTTGAGATTTTTTTTTATAGAGCCTTTAATTGATTTGGGTGTGTGGTCTGTAAAAAGATAAAAGCCTGTGCAAAGCACCGCTAAGTATTTCAATCCCAAAACCAAAGCTTGTGAAAGAATCAGAGAAAGGCAGTCTCATATCAAGGCATCAATAAAATCAGTTTTCTAAATTCAGCTGATCTGATGAAATAGTGATGCTTGGTTTTATTCTACTGTCATTTCAGTGACTCCTCAAAAAAAACTTCTAAGTAGATTTACTATACTGTACAGGAACAGAGTTTTTCAAGAAATGCTGAGCCTCAACAATGTAAAAACAACATGGAGGTGCTATCTAACAAATATACATTTATAAAACAGACATGAGAAACCAGAGGAAGTTAACAACATGACACCATTTCCTCTTCCTGTCCAAACAAATATCACCTGGACAAGATTAGGTCAAACATTACCCAAAGTAATGACTGCCTGTTGCCTAGGGTTTTCAAAGCTGTCACATTAACATTCCATCAGATGATGAAGAGGATATAAGCTGTGGCATCCAGCTGTTTGATTAGCTCCACAAGTACTAGAATAAATGCTCAGTGGAGAGTTATAAACTGTAAACTCACTCCTTCCATCCTTGTTCATCAAGGCACACACACGTACATTCATATGAATGAGTGTGTGTGTCCATTTCAGGAGGTGCCAAATGTGTGATCAACAGTGCAAAGCGAGCAAATCTCCTCATGAAAAAGAATTAGCTACGAAGTTAAGCGCCCTGTCAAAATGGCAGACAGACAGACTTCCTTCCGAGTGATAGCACAGGAAGAGGTCACGGCACATGGGTCATACCGGATGTACAAAGACTTTCACAAAAAGTTAGTGACCAGTGACATATCATCAAAGAAGAGAACAGAGCCTATGACCTCTGTGGTCAAGGACATAGACAAGAGAATGAGGATTCATTATTTTTAATTGGGTGACCAGCACTTGCAGATATTATAAAAAAAAGTTCTGAGAGAGGAATATTACAAAATGAAAGTTGGCATGTTCTGAGCAGGATGCCCCCTGAAGAATCATGGCGTGATGCTTGGTTTGGCCATTCTGATACTGACAGTGACAGACAGAGAAATATTTCACAATTTTCTTGAACTAATTAAGCAATTAGCTGGGTGTCCCAGAATATTTTTTCAAAATGCAAGTGCTCTAAGAAGAATGAATGCTACAATGAATTTAAGTGAAGCACCTCATTGATCATAAATGTTGAAATTCTCCCAAACCTTTGAAATTTAGTCTAATTGTCAAAATGTAGTCCTCGTGTGATCCCACTCATAACAGAAGAGAATGCTTAATGAGATTTGCAGATACTGACTTTCTTAACTTTTCCTCTCATTTGAAACAATTTGCCTAGATATGAATACCTGGAAGGTTCAGGTTCCGTGATGTCTCCCTTGAAGGTGGCATTGAGCTGCTTCTCTCTGGTTAGCAGGTCATCAATAAGGTTCTGCCTCCTATCAGCTTCTGACTGCATTCTGTTGAAGCCATGTTAAGGTCATGCAAAAGGTCAACATTACTTTAAACACCTTCAGTGATAGTGCACAGAGGATGCTCCTGACAGTTGCCTTTGGGTCAGTTTGGAATTAATCTATGAACACAGAAAACCTAACAGGAAACACTTTGGTAGTTAGAACAGACTTTTTTCAAAACACTCTAATGCCCTCTATAGGACGACAACTGCTACTGCAAGCAAAGAAAACCCTCCAGTCCAAAATGTGATCTCCATCTCATGACTTCCACCACCTGGAGCACTCTCAGAAGAAAGGATACATGCGGCGAGTAGATGATGCTCGCAACAAACCCTCTTTAAGCTTGGCAATATTCTGTTTGAGCTTCTGCAGAGATGATCGTAGTGTCATGTTGATCTGGAAAGACAGAACATATTCACACCAACCTACAACTAGAGAAACCTGACTATTTCAGGAGAATTTCATATACAATGCCACTTTACTTGTGAATTTAACACCTTACCTTTGCAGGGTTGCCCCCTGTTCTCTGCTGCCTGTTCCGTTCATGAATATTTTCTGCTATTTCCTGTGCCAAGCGACAAGTGGCATCATAATTCTGTAACCTATAGATCAGTGAATGGGATAGAGATGTCATGTAAATGAAACCGGTCATTACTGACTCATGACAAACAGCAGCCACAGACAAATTATGGAGGGACAACGAGAGATCCCTGTTAAGTTATGTGGTTAATGTGGTAATGAACAAAACAAAAGAATGAATCACTGGTCTGTGGATTTGTACAGGGTTAAGACAATTGACATATCTGTTTTGTAATACTGTGCAACCTACAAAAATATAAGAGTTGTATTTTAAGAATACCATACTAAACAATGGAGTAAATACTAGCTATTTTGGCTAGCTAGCTTATAATGTTCAGTGTTCGGACTTTCAGGGGGCTTTATGTAACACGTTGGTCTTTTTGATGCTGGAGCTTATTGTTGTTAAGCAAGTATACAATTGGGTGTCTGAAAAAGTTGAATTAACACCCCTGAAAGCCTCTAAAGCTGGAGCTGCAGTATTAGTATTTAATACAGAGTTAAGATATTGTATTGTAGGATTATTGTGTTGTGTTGTGTTATTGTGTGCGTCAGAGAATGAGCACAAACTTCACATTCATCATGTGACATTTTTAGCATAGCCTTTTTCCTCTTTCGATTCTGCTAACGTTACAAAGTTTCAATCTGAATAGTAGATAGAAGGATAATGCCTAAAAACTACGAATTTCCTTGCCCTGATCCAGGTCAGGACCGCCATCCTACATTTACCAACACATAAACAGATGATTTTGTAATGGCTTATTGAAAATGCAAGTTCTTGTATTTGGTTAACGTCAATCTTAATAGGTAACAGCTAGCTACCACTTTAGCTAGCAGTATGCAGAAAGAGTAGCTAACGTATCAGGGTTAGTAACGTCAGTTGTTGTAGTTAACAATGCAGTTGAGCCAATTTATTGTAGCCTTCGAACACATTACTTACCAGGGATCCTGAGACATTACGACAAAAGTTAACTATGAAGAGAAAATCCACTTAGTTTGAACCATCCGGCAGTAATCACCAGCAAAGTGTTACTTGTTTGGGTGTGACGTCACTACGGCACACTGCGAGAAACAATTGACTCTAGAGCCGCGTTTTTCTGCAAAACAGAAAACCGCAATAAAAGGCTAATGAAAAAGGTCAGCATGCATGCATTTTCTAAACAAAATTATGTTTGATGCTTTTATGGTAGCAATTAACACGCTAAACACAATTAAATCTTTGTCATAATCTTTGGCAGATAAAATGAGGAATGTTTTTTTAATACCTAACTTAATGGTCCTGTAGCCCTCCTTTCAAAAGAATAGCTGTCAGTGTCAACATCAACATCCAAGTCCGAAACAGTTGCAGCTGTTAGTGATATGTTAACTGCTATCGCAGAAATGATCAGTAATAAAAGTGAATCATCTCTCCAGAGACTCAAACTCAATAACCACCTTGACGGGATTGTTCACACTGTATGGTAGTCAAACAATTTGTATGTTTACTGTGAGTATTTACAACCTGCATGCAGCAAAATGTTCCTCTCTTCAGGAAAATAGAAATTTACTGTAAGTGAAATGCAAATGCCAGGACAAGGATATAGGGAGTGTGTGTTTCCCTTAATGAGAACGATGAATATTTGGTTGGCCGTAAAGAATGAGCTATGTGGACTTAATGTGATGCCATGTAAACATTAGATTTTTTATATTGGTAATGATTGTTAAAAGCCTTGGAACAGCGTGACAGGATACACAGAAAGTAAGAATACCGTGGTACATTTCCCACAGTCCTCGCAGACTTTGTAGAATATGGGTCTCAATATATGTGTTTTAACTGCTTTAACTTCTTACATTATACTCAAAGTGCAAGTATGAGTTTGTCTTCTCCACTCATGGAGCTGAAGAGATTGTTTTTCAAATCCATTACATGTGGAGCCCTCATATGAGTTAAGTACTTGTAGAGGTTTTATGTTTCATAACCAAACAGTCGTGTTTGGATCAAAACATATCTGTTGTGTAGAATAATAAACTTTAGCAGACTTCTTGGAATAGACTCATTTGGCATTTTGATGAAGCATTTCACAGAAAGACCAACATCTACATGATTACCCTCCTCTTTCTGATGACCTTATTCTCAACAATAAATGTTTTGATATTGGTGTCAAGAAATTTCTTAATTGCAGTGGCAATTGTGAATATATATTGTGTCTATTATGGAAAGTGAGTGGATGTATATAACAAATAAATAACAGTTACGTACATTAAGGTTATTTGAAGGACACTTGGTCAAATCGTGTTTTTAAAAAGTGCCTGTGTTTTGTCATGTGATCTGGAAATTTTTATTCCTTGTTTGTTACTTCTCAGAATGAGACACTCTATGTTGCCAAAGTTAAAACAGGAAGACCAGTGGAACTTTTCACTTTAAGTGGCTGAAATCACCACAAACAAACCATACCACTATAGCTTGTCTCACATGGACACAGCCCACAGGCTTATATAAAGCCCTGATCCTCAGAACGTGCAGCTAGTAACAGGAGACACATTACCTTACAACTTGCATTTCTTTGACTTGACTTGAGATGATTGGTGTTTCAAGAACGCTGGAGTTCTCAAATTGTGGAAACATGAATTCAATCTCGCTGTGCACATCCTCTGACCAAGACCTGGACTCTATGGCAGGAGGCAGAAGTAGGCAAAGGTCTCATTCCTATTACAGTCCTGGGGACAATAAGAACTATGGTGTGCAGACACAGACAGAGGAAATCTATCTAAGACCACGCTCCAGGTATGTTTACTTATATTTATGTGGATTTGTGTTTTCATGTTGTGGCAAATTGGATAACAGACAGACCATGCCCAACACAAAAAAGGACTAAAAAGAAACATAATTTTTACTAAAAATATAATTAATACTGACTCAACTGCTTCCCAGGTCTTTTTACAGTTATGAGACATCAGAGACAGAGCTTTACCCCGACTATGATGTGGGAAACTTTACAAGGAACAGTCCACTGAGGCAGAGGGCAAGATCCCTACACCAGTATCAAGTGAACAAAAAAGAAAAGAGAGAAGAGGATGGGGCTGATGTTCAAGTCACCTCTAAGAAATCTAAGTCTAAACCAAACAAGCACTCGCCATCAAGAGAACATAATGGTACTGAAATAATGTTTTTATAATAGCATGTATTCTGCTCTCAAAAATGGGAATCATTTTTGAAAATTTGAGTCTATTTATACTGTTTAGAGGAGAGAAAAAATTAAATGTTTGTATGCATATTTTGTTCAGGCAGTCTGAAGGTAGTGTCTATGATCACCATCTCTGAGTTGGACAACTGGGAAATTAGCTCCAACTCAGGGATGAAGTATGGACAGTTTGTGGACTGGGAGAAGATTGACCCTGAAGCTGCAAAAAGATACCGACAGATCCTGAAGAGTGATCACCAGCAGCTGAAAACAATGGGCCGAGAAGGATTCTGGGCCATGCCTCATACGCTAAGGGCCAAAGCTTACTATCACATCATCCACAGCATCAATTCCAGGTTAAGACTGTCACATTGGAAACTCATAAAAATCAGAGTTTTAAAAATACGTTTTCTGTCATGAAGACAAAACATATATGCGGTTGGGGGAATTCATATGACCCTTGCAAATTCAGTGTGTACATTTGAATTTAAATCCACGTAGCCAAATGATCTGAATGTGGATTGATGTTATTTCTGCAGTGGGTCTGTCACTCCAGACAGAGATGTCTACTATGAACTGGTCAAGAAGCTCTTTGGAGAACAGAAAATCAGCACCCATCCAGTCCCAGAGTACATGGAGGCAGGAGAAATACCTAGGTACTTTTATGGGGTAATATTGGTTCATGTATCATAGACATGTTGCTGTACTATATAAAACAATAGAAAAAATTTTGTACACAGGGTTGTTCCCTAATAAAGCTTTTTTTTCAGTGAATGTGACAACATGTTCAACTGAATTTATTCTAATAGGCCTCCTGTATGAATCTTAAATTAGCAAAAGAACAAACCTGAAAAGCATAAAGTGCCCTCATTATATGGAAGCATGGAAGCTGATATTTATTTGTGATTTACTTTAGTGGCACCTGTAGTGGAATGCTCTTCTTTGTTGTATTCCCAATTTGGGACAGTGATCAGACATGTACATGCATACTTTTGCATAAAAGTCTCACCAAGTGAAGCTTTAAAAATAGAAAATATATGATTACTGTGCATACATGCTTCACTGATTGGAATATGACCAAGTGAGTTGTTGCTTGTTCTTCTCTTATCCAGATACTGTCTCAACAAAGCAGGCCTGAACTCTGTTAAAAAGATCCTTCTTTGCCTTGGCATATACTTCCCAGACATGAACTTCTGCCCCATCCTGCCTGAATTGGTCTCCCTCATCCTCCACTTTAGCCAGGATGAAGCTGAGTGTTTCCACAGTGTGTCCCGACTTATCTGCTACAATGATCCCAACAAGCGTTACATCGACCAGACCTTCCTCACCTACCGCGCCTCCTGTATGACCTTTGGAGACCTTGCTAACAAGTGTTGCAGAGGCATCCGTAAACTGATTGCCAGCTCTCACCAAAACCTCTTTGACTTTTACTCTGACTGGATCATGTGGATATTCGCTGACCTTCCGTTCACATATGCCATCAGAGTGCTGGATGTCTACCTGCTGGAGGGCTACAAGGTCCTCTACAGGTTTGTTGCTGCTGCATTGTCACATGTAAACAAAATCCTTCAGTCTGAATGTGTGGTGTCTTATGACGTAACCATTACTATTTATAGTAAGTATTTCACAATCATTCTTCATAGGGTGGCATTGGCTTTGCTCAGCCTCTACAAAGTATCTGTGTCATCTCGAGTGGCATATGTGGATGACTTCAGAACAGATATGAAAAGGTTTGTGCAGAACGTAGCCCGTCACTGCACGGCTGAGAAGCTTCTGGAAAGGGCCTTCATGATTCCTATGGCCACGCGGAGAGAGCTCAACCTCCTCTTCAACGCCAATAAGGACTCCCTCATGCAAAAAGGAGTCAGCATAAACCAGAAGAGGTGGGTTCATACAGGAATTGATACAGAAGAATCAGTGAGAGGCATATTTCTAAGAAACATTTTTGAAATAGAAGAAAAGGAATCTGTTCATAGTAAGTTTCTAATATGCGTATAATGAATTATGTTTTGTAAAGGACTTTTCATGAGGTGTATGAGATAAAAATAGTCTGGCTATATGTAGTCATTCATGCTGAAAAAACTGTTCACATTTATCTTATTTCGATTCCAAATTCTCATCATAGCTATTTTTATGTTCCTAAAGGCAGTCAGTTGAGACAGTGGACTTTACCAACTTCACCTCCAGTGTTGTGACAGGGACTGAGATGAGAGTCGTCTGGGCCTGGATACCTGAGCGCTTTTCCCTTTTCAGTCCCATTAGGCTGTTTAATACAGCTGAACACGCAAGAAGCCTTGCTTCGTAAGTAACTTTTGTTCAATACATTAATCCCATTGAGAAACCATCTGGGAGACAAACAACTAATGTAACTAAGAGTTGTTACATCACAGGCATGAATTATGTATAGAAGTGTTTCTTTCATATATCAAAAGCCTTCATATCTTTCAGTTTTGTCTGTTCATACCCGCATTATTAAACAAGGCCAGGTCATTATGGAATAATAGCTGCTGAACACCATGTCCCAGCAGAGAAAAACATTCTCAGGTCTAGGTGCATAACAGAAAGAGACAGTGTGTTTTCACTATCAACATGTTTGCTTTGAGTGTGAAAATCAAGTGACTTACATTTCAGTGGTGGCAAATTTCTTTATGTACGAAAATACCTCAAGCTGAAACTACTAGTCCTAAATGAGTGTTTTACTGGTTTTATTTTGTAACACAGTTTATTTTTAAAATATAAAGGAGGATGCTAAGAATTCAGATTATTACTGACAACCGTTTTTGTTTCATAATTGTATATCCACTACAAAGTAAGTTAGTGATTCTAATGGTTATTTTGAATCTTGAGTGAGTTTTGGCTATATTTGACATGGAAAGATATTTTAATTGTTAAAGTTGTGATCTTGTCTTGCATTTGACCCTTCCAGCTTCTCTTGTTCTCTTAGGCTCATAGGCTCTGTAGTATATTCATTTATGGGCTAGGTTTGTCATCAGTGACATTGTCAGGTTGTATACATAGAAGTTTAAAAACAACACATGGTTATGTTTTTACTCTAATATAGATTCTATTCACATGTGGAGGGACACGAACCAGCTGTCTTGATTATCAAAACCGTGGATGAAGAGGTAACATCAGATATTCACATAATGAATATTGGGACACATCTGATAATTTTGCTATATGAGCTGCTCCTATTGATTTAACCTTAGATTTGAACCTAAGATGTCTTCATGATAATAATTAGTTTATGGAATGAATTTTGTATGGTACTGAAATATTAGTATTTCTCATTTCTCAGGTATTTGGTGCCTTCCTGTCAACAGATATGATAGAAAGAAGAAAGCATGACTCTGAGGGACTTACATATTTTGGAACTGGGGAATGTTTTGTTTTTACGGTGAGACGTATTCCTGTTAATTCTTCTTGAATTCTACTCTGGTACGTCATATTCAAGTTTGCTGTAGGCCTAACATGCATCAAGTCAGTGGATTTTGTGTCAACTTCATATAAAGCATTTTTATTATGATTCGCTGGAATTCCTCTTAAACTGCAACGAGTGTCAAACAAGACATTTGCTTACTCTTTCAGCTTCGTCCCAGCATGGAGCGCTACCAGCAGGCTATGGTCAACATTATGACCAGAAGAGCTTCCCCTCAGCAGGTTCGAGCCAGCAATGGTGCCTCCTCTGAGGTATCCAGTAGTGGCTGCTCCCCCATCACCTCCACCAAAGCCAGCACAACTCTGACCTGTCCTGCTGGAACCCCCCAGGACCCCAGCTACCTGATGATCCCCTTCACTGCACCTACAGCGCAACCCATGACTGCCAAAGAGCCAACAAGGCCCAAGGAACAAGAAGCCTCTATGTTTATAGCAGGCAGTGACAGTCAGCTCATTATCGGTATGTCAGGTGAACATATTGTACAAAGAATAGAACAGGTCTTTAGAAAAAATGTCTAGTCAACAGTGATGTCAGCAGACAGGGGGGATTGTTAATGCAGTGCTAATGTATGTGTCCTCTCTTAGGTGGCGATGGGGGCCACGCACTCTGCCTACAGGAAGACCTAGAGGGAGGATGTTCAGAGTCTTGTGACACATTCAAGAGTATTCCACTGTGCAAGGGACATTTCAAGATCCAGGCCCTGGAAGTGTGGGGCATCCAGAACTCTATTTCCTTTTCTCACATTTTTCCCTCTCAGTAAAATAACAGGAACTTGATTTTTATGTAAATTTCAAATATTTATTTTGTGAAATGCACATTTATGGTCATATTGTGAATGAATTGAGTAAGATGTTATTTTACTTGTTTTCTACATGTCAAGATATAAGTTTAGACTTATATCACGTACATTGTCTTACTGGACTTTACAAGCCCACATAAACAATGGTTCCCATCTCTGGGAGGGTCACCACAAAAACAAAACCGGTAGCATGTTATCACAGAAGGGAGGATGACATGCAAGCAACGAGAGCAAGCATCTAGTGCAACACAATTTGCAGTAATGAATTGAGGAGGATTAGTGTGAGTGTGCTATGTGGGCATTGAGCCCATTAGAGTCATCATAATTGATATCAGTGACTGAAGATGTTTTAATTACAATCAAAGGGTCATCTTTAACTGTTAGAGCTGATTGTAACCTAGAACCAGAATGCAAAAAAATTACAATTCTGGTTTTACCTCCCATAAAGTCTACTGATTGTCTTACCGTTCTAGGATGCAGCCTATATGCCTACTTCTGCATGTTTTTATTATTATTATTATTTTGCTGTTAATCTGCATTTGATACACAATTAAACTTCATGCACTTTTTATCATGTGATGATCAGTTGTTTGTCTTCTCACTGTCTAATAACTTATTCAGATATGTGACCTATTGTGAACATTATATTTTTACTGTATATGTAATGGGGTCTCAAGCAAATAAGTGTCAGACTGAAATATTTTTTTTATTTCACTCTCTCTTCAAAATCTTGAAATTGTCAACACATGTATTACTATTAAGGTGTTAATGTTTGCTTGTTTGTTGTTAAAATGATCGGAGTTATTAATACCCTACAGTGTACACATCTTGTACAGTAGATGTACCGTACAGTAGTACAATTTGACCCAAATTAGGCCTTGCAGCATAGACTAGACTCGGACGATGGGGTTCTGGTCCGATTTGCCGAAAATAAATAAAAGTTCGGTTCCCAGGTTTATGAAACCTTTGCTGCGTTCTCGTGCTGTTGGAACTGAGTGTTAAAGGGGAAACCTGAACTGGGAAAACGTGTTTTTTTAATTGTTTTTTCTTTCTGTTGTTTGTTTATTGTGATAACAGACAAAAACGTTTAGTGCGGATAATAGACACGATGCCAACAACGAAACCACCTGTGGGTCTGGATTCAGTTGTAAGTCAGTGTATGATTTCGATGTGTCTAAGTTACTATATCTATGGTCATTGTTTAACTTGGTCGGCACATTTTTCTGTTAAATAAAAAAATGCGTTGTACATATTGCGTACTTTCTTCTCATCATTCTAATACCACAGCACAACGCAGGTATGTGGCGCACGATCAGTAAAATAAAATAGTCATCAATAACAACTTTCCTCATAAAGAATTTGAACCTCAAACTTACATGGGGCATTTGAAGGTATCGTGCAGGGGAAACGAGCGTCAACTCCACACTGCTATATCTTGTTTAGCTATAGCGACAAGCTATTTTGAAATGTGACGTATACAGGCTACATTTAAAACGTTGTGGACAAAAGATGTGACAACCTTCGGTTTTAAGGATTATTAGAGAGGTGGGACTCAATCTTATATGCCCTGCTTAATCTTACACTGCTATGTTAGCTAACGCGACAACAACGCTAGCTTTAGCTAAATTAGCTAACGTTACCTAGCTCTTTCTACCTAGCTCTCTTTCTGCATGTGCGTCCCAGATAAACAATCACATACCCTCAATTTTTAAAGTCACTTCAGCAATAAATTAGCTTGCGTCAACCATTCAACGGTCGGGGTTACTCTGTCATGAGACGGGGTCATGTTAAACTCAGTTCAAAAACATTTCAGCTTAGTCGCCCTGTCCATTTGCAGATGTTCCATAGTAATCAACATAGGTCTTTTCTCAATCAGCACTGGCTACTTTCCAATTCAATATGCATTCTGTAACGCTAGCTCAAGTGTCGTCTGTTACATTTTGAGCGTCTATCATTGTGTCGTCCTTTATTCCCTCAGCCTTGCTCTACTCAAATAGGTTGCACGTTGATGATATGCAGTTTGATCCCTCAAAAGTCAAAATTATAAACAACTAAGCTAAATAGCTTTTTGGTGGATCGTATTAATAGTATATATCTGAACAGGCGATGGTGCTATTGAAATACCCCACAATGGGGCTTTGGGGGCTGCTTAACCCTCTCCAGACATGCTGGGTATCTGTCAAAGAATGCCACCAGGTGGTCAGAGGAATATCTCTTCATACCTGGTTTAAACTCCGGGTAATTTGCCATACATATCATGCACGCCATACTGCAGCTAAACAAAAAAATAATTAAACAGAAAACTTCCAGATAAGGCTGATTGATAGAATGAGAGAACAGCTGGACTGTGCTGCTCTGTGGTGTCCTCATTATTCAACACACAACATTTCAGGTTTTCAGCCAGCAGTAAGGTTAGGGTAGAGGCTCTAATATAGCAAAGCTATGTGTGAATGATAAAAATCAATACTTGACTCAAATAACTGAACCCAGCCATGCAAAATATGCTGTGGTGTAACAGCACCTTGTTGAAATCATCTTCAACACGTTATGTCTCTTTCTTTCATCACATCACCATCCTGTATTTTACACATCTACATCAACAACAGATACATTAGGATTTCACAGTAAGGAAATATGTGTAATCCAGTGAGCATATTTCAACATGTAAATCTTGTAAACTATTTTTGTACCCTTTCAATTCATTATACATTAAAGCTAATAGGCCGATATTAGCTTATTGCATATGTCGGCTGATAAGTAAAAAGTCATTGCAGTACAAACATGACAAACTAAGGCTGTGGTTATTTAGAAAGTAGCACTGACAAGTTGATATTTTAACTGTAAAAAGTCCCGCTCAGTGTGTATCTTAGTCAAAAATTTAAAAAAAAGCTGCTCTATAATATGATGTAATCTTCCATTTTTCTCTGTTTGTGTGTTGTATGTAAATGTAAATAGGCTGCAGTCATGGGCCCAGACACTGCATCTGTCCCTAAGACAGAATCTTCAGAGGAAAGTAAGTGTTGACGCTTTAGTTGTCTGATGCTCAGCACTAGGTTTAAATATGTTATAAAAGTGTTACATTGCAGAAGTTTGAATGCCCATTCATTAAAGTAAAATGACCCTGCAACCCTTAGCATGGATTACAGGTGTTTGTCACATTGGACTCAATAATTGAATTCTTCCCTTCTGAAATCCATCACAGACATCCCCAGACCCCACGCGTGTTTCCTCTGTGTGTTTAGTTTATTTGAATCATAATGTAATGTATTAGTCACTGATAAAAGGTAATTATCGTATTCTGCTGAGATTTCTTTCAGCCACTTTGTTTAGTACAGTATTCAGAGGATATTCTTTGATGTGATTGTTCCTCAGGTCCAGGAGAAGTCGTCGTGAAGGTAATCTCAGAATCAGATTCCAATGATGCTTCCACCGCCACTGAGCCCAAGAACTCAAAACAGCCAGAGAGCAACATATCAGACAAGTGTTACCCTTGCTCCATCTGTGGCAAGGTATTTGACAGACCATCGAAGCTAGAGAGACACAAACCTGTACACACGAGGAAGCCTAAGACTCTTCATCAGTGTCAGCATTGTGATAAGAGTTTCACGCAACAAGAGAAGCTGGTCCGACACCAAAATTGTCACAATAGGACTAACAAGCACCCCTGTCCCGACTGTGGGAAAGTGTTCAACAGGCCTTCAAAGTTAGAGAGACACAAGCACACACACTCGAAGAAACCAAAGGTGCCTCATCAGTGTTCATACTGCATGAAGACGTTCAGTAAACTTAACAAACTTGTCCGTCACAAGCGAATTCACACCGGGGAGAAGCCTTTCACCTGCTCGGTCTGCGGAAAAGGATTCTCCGAGTCAGGTCACTGCAAAGCACACGAAAAGACACATGAGGAGCAGCCAGAAAAACCTCACTGCTGCACGATCTGTGGGATGTGTTTCTTCAAGGCCTCGGAGCTCCGTCGCCATTTCCGCTCCCACACAGGAGAGAAACCTTTCAGATGCACACTGTGTGAGAGCTGCTTCTCCCGCTCAGAAGGACTTAAAAGACACATGAGGAGCCACACAGGGGAAAGACCATACAAATGTATCATCTGCGGAAAGGGATTTTATTCTCGTCAGGATTTGAATATTCATGGTTTGATCCACTCAGGAGAGAAACCACATCTTTGCCCTGTGTGTGGCAAAGGCTTCTCACAGCTGGGCAACATGAAAGAACATGAACAAAATGTTCATATTAAGTCCGAGACATATATTTGCAACGAATGTGGGGCAACCTTCACACGGTACAAGTCACTGACAAAACATCAGCGGATGCACACAGGTGAGAGACCCTATCTGTGCCTCACCTGTGGTCGCAGGTTTTCATGGAGCCATTCTCTTAGCAGACACCGGAGGACACACACACACAGACAGATGTCTATGGACACATCTAAAGACATATCAAGTTTTGAAGGACCCTCTGAGAATCCCAGCAGTTGAAAATAGAAGCGCAATTCTTATGGAAAAGAAATTTCATCTTCAAACAAGTTTCCTGGAGCAACAGTCAAGCTAAAATGTAGTCGTTTATAGTAATTTGTAGTACATTGAGAACTAATTTTGAAGCTTTGTGACAGTTCACCCTGCTGCTTGCTTTGTTATTTGTCCACAAAATTTCAGTTAGAAATTCTTAGTACAGTTGTCTATAATGGCTATTTAAGCACACTGCTTCATGATGGGAAGCTCTGTTTACATCTTCCTTTATGACAGACTTGGACTTGCCTTTAGATAGTGTGGAAGAATATCTCATATGATGGAATCAATTCCTGTTTGTTATTAACCAAAAATTCAGTCACAACCAAAGTAGAGTTGCCCTGCCAGAAGGCCTGACTTATTTGACATGTAATCAAACTGCTACTAGATATTGACCAAGTCTCTGCCACTGTATGATTAATGGAGATGCCATACTATAGTCTAAGTAAATGCCTGCTTTCCAATGGTGATTAACTTAATCTGATCTAATCTTCTACCTCACTCTAACAGTACCATAGAAGGCACACAAACAGCACAAGATCTGTGCATGGTTCAGTCCATACCAGTAGCTCAGTGGTTTTCTTACTGCAGTTGATAAAAGGAAATTTTACTTTCTTTTTTGAATTTCATCAGCCAATAGACCATCATAAACAGTTAAATTAGACAGTTTTTGTACTCTTATATGAGGTTTCTTTTTATAATTATACCTTCACAGAATGGTTAATGCTATGCTGACTCAGAGCATAAAAGTACACTATTCTTCTTGGGTGTATTACCTCTCACCATTAATGGGAAACACCTACTGTGAGATCACTAATTGTAGTGTGGCCAGATGTGAAAGCTTAAATGTTGAACAGTGGTTTGAACAGGTGCAGCAGTAGTTTTCCTCTGTTATGAGCTTTGTAAAATGAATATGAATGTATTTCAGTTTTATTTTATATTGATATGTACAGCATATATATTGTGTAGTTATTCTTTGATTTTTCTTTGTGATACTATCTACATACACGGTAGCTTACTGTCAATAAACAGATACATTACATAGTGCTGTAGATCACTGCATAGTGACAACACGATGGGCCCCCTACATATTCAAGTAATGTGGTCAAATGTATTTTTAGTTGTGCTGATGTGAATTGAACCTTGAGCTACTTAAGTTATTTTATAGAAAATACAGCCACCAATAAACTGTCTTCATATAATAGCAATTGCAATTAGAGCTTTTTTTGCTATTTTGCATGTTGCCTACTTGTAAAAATGGCAGTTGCTGGTAAGGTTTTTAGTTTCTTTTCAGGTTTCTAGTGTAATGTCAGGTCACAGATTAAAGAGTAGAACGATATCTACCAATAGCAAAGACAAAGTAAAAATTTGTCTTTTTAGGCATGAAGTTGTTATTGTTTCTTAAAGAAAAGTATTTTATTTTCCATCTATATTTTCCCCTAACGTCACATAATTAGCCTTTTTTAATTAACCAGTGGTATACCTATGTATCTTGAGGTTTTTGGGTGTGCCCTTTTTAAGATAAGAAAATTCCGACAGCACGTGAAGGCAGCGAGGACGTTCACCTACCAATGACAGTGGCCAACAGAACCCCAGCTGTTGCTAGGTAACGTTTGTTTGGTGTTACTAGTTGGAGAACGGTCTGTCGGGTCTGCTTGAGAAAATAACAGTACCGTTAGTTTTTCTAACAAGATTTGAATTTATTGATGAAAGTAGTCCTAACTTAACACCTTACAAGACATAATAGATTGAGCTTTTCTGCCATGGCTCTTGAAACACAAGTCGTGCCTCAACTTGAACTGGAGGCTGTTATTGGGTTCAACGGTAAGTTTTCCTGCAAACTTTTACGGTATAGCTAACATAGGTTAGTTAATTTGTGACAACAAAGCAAACTTCAAGGAATACAACTAGCAAGCACGCTAATTTGCGCACATGAAACACCTGGGGTTTTCTTTTCAATTGTGTTTAATGCTAGTAGGTTTGTATTAGGTTTCGTGATACTGCAAATGTCAAAGCTGCGTTTTTAAAATATTATATAAGGAGGCGGCAGGATAAAGTGTTGAGAGAGCATTGCTAACTGTCTTAAGCTTTTAAAGTCCCTACGGTGTACTTGGTTGGCTTGGCTACCCGCTAAACTGGGAAAGGCTGCACATTCTGACTGCTGTCTGCTCATCCACCTAGACCATCCATTATGATCACAAGCACTTTATCTTTGTCCTTTGCTATCTTAAAACATGTTAGATCTTATGTTATGCTATGCTGCACTTTGTTTCATCAGGGCATGTGATTTCTGGCCTGAGAGTCCATCCAGACAGAGAGCACCTGATCTATCCTCTGGGATGCACAGTCATTCTGAAGAGAATCAAAGATGGCAAGCAGGAGTTCCTGCATGGACACACAAACAATGTATCCTGTATTTCAGTGTCCAGAAGTGGATTATATATTGCCTCTGGACAAGTCAACTTTATGGGCTTCAAGGTAGCCGTTTTTACGATAAATTTTCCTTATGTAAAGTTTATCGTATGGCTAACTCAACTAAATCCCCAACATCAATTACCTGTTTAATTTGTTTCCCATTTTGGTATTGTGTGGTACATAAGGAAGCCATCATTGTAGGCTTGAATCCATTTACAGTAAGAAATGGCAAAACAAATGTATCATTTATGTATCACTTTTTGAATAAAAATATATACATTTTACATTTACTAGGCTACGATAATTATCTGGGACTATGCACAGCGAACAATCTATGCCCAGCTGCTGCTCCACAAGGCAAAGGTAGAGGCACTGGCCTTCTCTCCCAACAACAAGTACCTGGTGTCACTTGGGGGTCAGGATGATGGCAGGTAAACATCAAGTTTGGGTAGTGCAGTCCTCTATTTCAATGAAAATTTAATAGACTGGCCGCACTATAGTTGCATATGCTCACACTTAACGATGCTTTCTTGTTTTCAGCATAGTGGTATGGAATATTGAGACCAAGCAGGCCATCTGTGGGAGCCCAGCTTCAGCTCACAGTGCCGGTCACTGCCTCACTGTGCAGTACTCGAACACAAACGACAATGTCTTTGTTTCTGCTGGGAGGTGAGTGAATGGTGTCTACTGGCATCCTGTAAACAAAGTGTCAGTCTAGTGCAACTCATGAATACAGATTTGACATTATTCAGAGGGTTTATCAACAAATTAAATCTTAATTCACCTGCATACAAAATTTCAAGACATCTAATGATTGCTTTTTTTAGCAATTCTAGCATACCTACATTCAATAGGTGTCAAATCATGTTCATCTCTAGTTTATGTGCCATTCTTATTATTTTCCTAGTGTGTTTTAATATCACTGGTCTTTTTTGGGCAGCGGAACATTGCGAGTCTGGGAGCTGGACCTCCTCAACAGGAAGATCAGGCCCACAGAGTGTCAGACAGGCAAGCTGAAGAGGATTGTGAAATGTATAGAGGTACGAGGCCATGAGAGTCTTTCGTTCACATCAGTTTGTTTACCCAGCTTATTAAACTAGTTTGCTTTTTGATGTCCATCTGAGTTTTGCTAAATGACAATCACCAAAAGTCAGTAAATGATTGGTGGTACAGTTGCAGTAGATGCATTTGGGGAGATATACAACTAATAATCTAGTTACATAACTAGCAATCGTGTGCTTGTAGATGATAGTAGTGTTGCTCATGTTGATTTGGTTATATTATAAAACAGATCCCAGAGGATGATCAGTTCATTTTCTGTGGCACCACCAGTGGAGACATAATGAAAATCAACCTGAAGACGGGGCTTCTGAGTGACTGTGGTCCAGCTAAAGCAAAGTACAGCCTGGTAGGTCAGCGCAGCAGGAGTCATTACATTCCTAATTTGGCACTGTGAAGGCAATTTCAGCTGTTGCTCACTCTCCTGCTTTGTATGTAGAGCTGATTGAAATGTATTCCTGATGGGATGCTCCTTCGGAAATATATGCAAGGGCTCATGTCATGTCATGGATTTAATTTGATGCGACTTTAATTTTTTTTTACATCTGTTATGGATCATTATGTGCGTCCTTGTCATTCCTGAAATCAGTCTTGTTTGTGGGTATGTTCCTTTACTATTTGTATCCAGAGTCTTTTATTTATAGCGCGTGGGAGCGTGCTTAGTTTATACTGCTTGGAAGTAATTCAGACAGCTCTGCAATTTTTGACAAAACTCACCAGGTCTTTCTAGATATATGGTTCAGCTAGTATCAAATAACTAGGAATGTGAAAAGTGTTATGTTCCTGCATACATAATAACTTTTTTTGGACTATATCTTCAAACTCAATGCTCATGCCTTTTCTGTGCAGGGTGTCAATGTGATAAGGATGCTTAAGTCTGGAGACCTGCTTGTAGGCTCTGGATCTGGCACCTTCACTCTGTGTTCCAGGACTAACTTCAAAACTCTTAAGTGAGTCCTGCTATTATATCATTTGAAGCATCCCCATTAAAAATACTTACATTTGGTAATACTGCATGGTGTGCAAGGTTCACAGATTTTTTTCTCTATATATTGTGCATTAGAATAAATATGTAGGGTACCAATATAAATATAGTTTTATTGTGTGTATATTACAGTGCTCTTTATCAAATCCCTTTTTCCTCTTTTCCCACATTAGGGAAGTCCAGCTAGAAAAGGGGGTGACCTCCATCGCTATAAGAGGAGAGGGCCAGCAGTTCTATGTTGGGACAGAGGCAGCTCAAATGTACCGCTTCAGTTATGAGGACTTCAAAGCTGAACTCATTTCCACCAGCCACTACAGTGCAGTCAAGGACGTAGCCATATCTTTGTAAGTGGCAGACAGACAATTCAGGGAGAAAGAGTCAAAGTCATCGGTTACTGATGACAAAACATTTACCATCTGTTAATGTTTTTATGGTTTGGATGTGTGACCCACCAGAGAGAATAAAATGGCAAATGGCCCTTTTTTCAGCTTTTGAATTTGGCAAGAAATATATATCCTAAATTGACTGAAATTAATGAAATAAAATGAAACTCCATCATGCCGTAAAAGAATCACTTTGCCCTGGATCTTGACAAGATAGTATTTATAAGTATATTATGAAGCGTTGCTTACTCTTACTTGGTGTGTGGTGCCTGCCTTAGATATAGATAGGCAGACCTGGTTCTCTATTTACATAACATTTGTAAGTCAGCCAGTCAGCATATTGTAATGCCAGCTTTGCTCCCTGGCACTTTCTGCGTTTCCTTCACGATCACAAATGTCCCTTTTGTACCAAAAGTGTTACAAATACAAGAAAATTTGTATCCTCTGTGTCGTCTATAGTACAGCAAAACTAACACAACCAAGGGATTGTATGGGATTGTATGTGTTTTTGCTGATGGGCTTCCCTAAAATGATATGATAATTGCAAACAATGGTTCCTAAACCCCATTTATCTCTCATAATGCATGACTTCAGTACCCCATTGTGCTCACTAGAGGGTGACATATGCTTGCCTCATCCATGTCGGTCCATTATAATCTTAGAAAAACAGTATTGGTTTTAGGTATATTGTACAAACATCTGGTTAATGTATTGAATCCAACTTCATCATGTCATTAATTATATGGATAAACGTAAGCTTGATATGCCTTTAACTCAATTAGCACTATTTTATAACAGATGGTTATACGCATATTCACTTAACTATAATTTCACGTCTCTCTCTGTTTTGTTTTTCTGCTAGTGGAACATCTGAATTATTTGCAACCTGCTCTGAGGAGGACATCAGGTTGTGGCACATAGACAAGCCCAAAGAGCTGCTGCGCATCACTGTGCCCAACATGACCTGCAATTCCCTGGACTTCATGGTTGACGGACACAGCATCATCAGTGGTGGGAATCAGGGAGAGATATCCGCAAACAAGACATTGAAGCTTACTGCTACAAAGAATATTCAGTTTTTGTTTCTTAGTATGAGCTGTAGTTCACTCGTAATTATATTTGTTCCTTGGTTACTGTAGTGCAGACACCTTACCTAATTCCACTGAAATTAACCCTTGTGCCTCACTTTAAAAAAGTTCCTCTGAGGTCGTGAGGTCGTCCACGTCAAAAAACTGCAATAAAAATATTATATATTCAAAGCTCAATAACCTATACTGTAACTTTTATACAGAAATGTACTGCACCTAGGAGGTATAATACATTATGTTCTATTGAGTTTGAAGGCCTGTGCCTTCACATGTACGTGCATGTGTGTGTG
>LKNJ01000490.1:0-67581 GCA_002120245.1 Maccullochella peelii | reverse complement strand
ACACAGACACAGACACAGACACACTCATTTCTTCATACATACACACACACACCACTCTCCAACATCCTTATCACACATCATTTTAGTTGCATACTTTGCCTCATTGGCCTGCAGTGCTCCATAATACAGCAGCAATGTCCCTAGTGGAAACCAGGAAAATAGCATGTATTTGCCCCATAGAGCAAACATGAGAAAATGGCTCAATTTGGTGGAAAACAGTAAAAACTACAAATTTGAAGCTAGGGTTCTAGATTGAAAGCATGATATAATAGAATGCATTATTTTATCCTGTAATGGTTGTGGTGCTGTATTTTCATTACACAGTTTATTATAGACTTGTTATAAGAGCTGAGGTTGAAATTCCAAAATTCTAAAGAAAATCTACACCCCTGCCAAAATTCATGCCATATGCATTAACACAGCCAAAATGATCACAAAATCAAAAGTTAAAAAGCCAAAAATGACACTAGTGAGGCACAAGGGTTAAACTGTTTCACACGCTGAACCAAAATGAATCTTCTTGATGAATGACTGTTTGATGCCTCTGTCTTCTAGCATGGAATGATGGTAAGATTCGTGTGTTTGCGCCGGAAAGTGGGCGGCTCATGCTCGTCATTCACAACGCACACAGAATGGGTGTGACGGCCATCGCTGGCACCAGGGACTGCAAGAGGATCATCAGTGGAGGGGGAGAGGGGCAGGCCAGTACACATAACACCTCATAAGACCTCAAACATATATTTGTTCTGAAAATGGTGTAAATGTTCAGTGAAAACAGAAAGCAACACACTGAAATTCACCACAAGCACCATGATAATGTTACATTTTAGAATTGCAGTGCCCACTAATTCCTCCAAGATGTCAGCAATTGTCTGCTAGCAGACTCCATGTGTAGTGAATCAGTTCTCAATGCACAATTTTCTGGACACGATTTTTTAAATTACGAAGCCATATGCTTAAAACTGCAATGATTATTCTCAGTAGTTTTTTGTAAGAAAGCTAGTCTTGTTACCCAGCCTACCGATGTCATAACAAAACAAAACAAACTGATCAGAGGAAGAAAGATGAAGAAGAACTTTGTGTGAGTTGCAGACACGTTTCTGTCTATACTTCTCTAGTAGCTAGCTGTGCATTTCTGTTATTTATTGTGGAATTCCTCCTCAGTCTGATTCAAGGATAAAAATGTGTACATCCTAAGTTTAGTCTTCAAATTTGAATTTGTAATTTTTTTCTTAGGAAATCTGCTGTGAATTATTGAGGATAATTTAAGTTAAGATGCTTAATGCAAATGGTTAATCCATTATACATGATAAGGATCCAGACTGTATCTCCCTGCAAATACATATTCAACACTTTATGTGTTTGAGCACTGTGGCATACAGTATAACTGCAGTTTGACAGATTAAGAAAGGAAAAAAGGCATACTATTGATCTTGTATCCATAGTTGTGCCATTGCATTACAAATCATTGAAACAAAGACGAGAGAGTATTTTAATTCAGTGTCATATCTGTTATAAAAGGAATCTCCTATGAGGTTGTAATGACTTTGGGTTCACCCATTGTAGGTGCGTGTTTGGGAGCTGCAGCCACGTGGCCATCGGCTGCTGGAGACCATGAAAGAGCACAAAGCCACTGTCAATTGTATCAAAATCAAGAGTGACGACAAAGAGTGTGTCACTGCCAGCTCTGACGGTGCCTGCATCATCTGGGACATAGTGTGAGTAGCCCATCTGCATACCCAAACACAGGCTAGAACAGCAACACACACATACAATATGTATCCTCTAAATCTTTATGTTTGTATGGTTAGTGCATAAAATACTCTTTTGGGGATCTCACATTTGTTTATAGATGCCATACATAACTGCAAAGCCTGGATCAGTTAATGACATTATCCAGTAAAAATACTGTACACATTTGGTAATGATATATATAGCCACCAGAAAGAAAATGGTAGTGGAAAATAGAGAGTGCTGCCTTCAGTTCTGGGTTTTAGTGAGAGAAATGCTGAAGCTGTTCATCGGTGTCTAGCTGGTACAGAAAGAATAAAAAGAAATCCAGTGCATTCTTTATGAAGAAAGCTTAAAATCCTTTAATCTGTGGGCTTCTTCTGTGAGGATAATAAAAACCTTTAAAAACTCTGAAGGTGGTCATGTTTTTTTTCACTGTCTATCCTCTTCAGTGAACACGTCTGTGGATTAAAGGCTTCCAGGCTGTACTCATCAAGAGTAAAATGGATTTCCTTTTTTTGCATTATACTAATAAGCTGATGTTGAAAAGAATATTAGTCAGACGAGTGATAATGAATCTAGATTGGCACCCTGTCCAACCAGTTTTTTGTGTCCACACAGGAAGTTGAGTGTGTGTGTGTGCATGTTTTATTTGCATGTGAGTGCACAGTTGTTGTTTTTTTTATGTAACTATACAGATTGGCTTGTGTTTATTTTGTTTGCCACTTTCACCACACATGACTTTTCTAGCCACCTGCTGAAAGTCACTGTTCTCTCTCCTCTTTTTTTTGTTTTCATCTCCTGCCCCTTCTGCATTTTCTTGCTGTAGGCGGTTTGCGAGTCTTCAAATGGTGATCGCCAACACGCTGTTCCGGACGGTGTGCTACCACCCAGAGGAATACCAGATCATCACCAGTGGCACTGACAGAAAGGTGTGTTTTGAGACCGTTAATACTTTCACTCAGTACTCAGTACAGCAGAGTACATTGTAAGGCAATTCCCGTAGACAGTTTTTTTATTTATTATTATTTACTTAATTTATATCCCGGCCAGTATATTCCATTACTTTGGTCTCAGAAATCTGCCTATGTATCTTTACCCTTAAGATTCGTTTTGGTTGGTTTTATGCTCTGGCATGTAAGAGTTTTCTGGATCTCGCAACTCAGCAGTGATGTCTCACAGGAAAAAAAATTAATGATTGTAATGATTGAAAATCCCTCAGGGAGCAAAGAGACTGGCACTCAACAGTCATCTAGATGTCTCATTATGCTGTTATTGTTGTTATAATCTCCACTCAGTGTGCATGAGAGAAAAGCCCGCCACTCTAGTAATATCAGCCTAGAGGAGCACAGTGAAGACTTGCACAATCACACACACTTGCACGTCCATAGATTAGTTTGAAAAGCTTGTAATTTGTTTCTCAGCTCAACATAATTAAGCCATTGTGTTGGCTGCTACTGTCACCGTGGCAAGAACCACTCTTCAAGTCTGTTATTTTGAGAGTAATTTTGATTAACTCAGCACCACTTATTTACATAAGGTCAGAAGTTCACAGTGGCAGAATGAAATGCTTGTTTCCCTGATTGTGCACTTCATCCACACCCCTTGATCCCGGCCACACACTAGAACACATATTGTTGCCTCCCCCTGCATGCTGAGAGGTGAGGACAAGTTGTGCTGATTAACACAGCACTATGGATGTGCTGAGTGAGCGGAGAGGGAGAGAATGAGAACGAGGGATTCAGGGAAGGGGAGATAGAGGGGAGTGCTGTGGTGTTCGTGCCTTCCTGCGGATGTGCCTATGCCACCCAAGTGCCAGCCAGATCCACCATCTGCTCATCCCAGGACACAGGCGCTCTGTCTGGGAGAACAAACACGAACGCTCTGCTCTCTCTCTTCTCCTTACTCCAACCCTTCATCACATCCCAGCATTCCTCTGTGAGTAAACCAAGTCAACCAATAGAACTGAGAGAAGGAGTGGAGATAAAGAGACTGGACAAGAGACAAAATAGATGAGGGGAGTGGAGGGTGAGGGAGAGGTTGTATTAATGAGATGATGATGCATTTAGTGGAGACAATATGGTGCTTACTTTCTCCCCATTTGTTAAGGTATGTATTTTTAGGAGGGCAGGAATAATATTGTGGTATTTATTTATTTATTTCTGCTAAAAGGAGAATGAAGCCTTGATGGCTAACATCATTAAAATGTAAAATAGTACTCATGCAGCACAAAATGAGCAACATATCCAGCGATGAATATGTTTTGCCTTTTGTTGATAGTATCTCAGTATAGAGAGACAAGAAACACAGGGAGAGAGAGGGGAAGATGACATCAGACAAGCGTTCCTGGCTGGAGTCAAACCTGGGAATGTTGCAGTTACACGGTACAAGGTCTTTTCTTTCTGTGTTGTTACCATAAAGCAGGGGCCCACTGACTCACATGATCATTTGTCTTTGTGTCGAATCGATAATGTTCTTGAAAGACTCAATTTGATAAAATTGATAACTTCTCTAAAGGCAAGGCAACTTTATGTGTATAGCACATTTCATACACCAGGGTAATAAAACAGGGTAATAAAACAAGGTAAAAAGATTTACAATATAAAAGAGTTCAAAGTGTACAAGTACAGTTTAAAGGAAGTGAAAATAAAAATACAAAAGAACACACAAAATTAAGGCTATTTAAAAGCTAAGTTAAGAAGGTATGTTTTCTGGTTAAGGGGTACATAAAAGAAGTGTGTCAGTGGTAGAAACAGGAAGGTTGAAGCTCACATGGGTACATAGTATATGTAGAACGGATAACGCGTTATTAACAAAATAAGCTGTCCTATAATATATTTTAATTTTGTGTGGCTCATTTTGAATGCATTTTTAAAGGATCCATTAACATAAGGACTTACTGTTGCTAATCCTGTCTGTAGCTGAGGCGACTATACTCTGGTTGTGAACTGAGGTCTTGCTTGGTTATAAGGCGAGCAGTGCCAACAGTAGGCCCGGCGATTCAGACTCGCCCTTGCTCGCCGCATGTAATTAATTTCCTGGTGGCCTGTGTTGTGGCGGTAGGCCAGTTTCCCAGGCTGAGGTGGGGGGAACACAGATGGGCCAAGACAACTCACACAGGTGGGAGTCTCTGATAAGCTGCTGAAATGAGATAAGGAAGGGGCGGAGGTCGTGACTGTGGCAGGGAGGAAGAGACCGAAGAAGACATGGGGGAGAAGAAAGACGAGCTTTACACTATACTGTACATTCATATTTGAGCTCTCATTAGTGGTATTTTTAGAGGTACTGCTGTTTGTTGAAAAGGTGGTACCTTCATGTTGGTAAACACATTAGACCTTAAACACACACCTCAGCTGAATGAATCTGCATATTCTGTGCAGCTGTAAGCCTCACGTTCTGATTCAATGCTGAGTTCAATAAGGGAGGATTTCAGATATTTGTATTTGGTGTTTATAATGAACCATTTTCCCCTCTGGTTGTGGCTGTGTTTTCCTACATTTCCTAAATTGTGGAAATATTAATTTCAGCAAGCCATTCCATCTGAATAAGCCAATCTGTGGCAGAGAAATACTGTAGTTTCAAATGGCCCCCACAGAAATGTTCCTGGGGCTTGTAAGGGCAACTTATTGCTTTGAGAATCACAATCAGCACTTCTTAAACTATAAATAAGTTGTTTTTTTTGACTGAGCCTTTTGCTCCTCTTTCATTTCGTAATAACAAACAGTATTTGATATGTCTGTGTGAGTTTAAATTTCCCTTCCTGTAATGCATTATAGTGAGGATCTTGTGCAGAGAAATGAAATCCTGTTTGAGGCCATAAATGTTGGGCTTATTCTGAGCAGCTCTGTGTAACATGACCTTTTCCTTTTACAAATAGCCAACCTGTGTAATGCTGTGTATGATTTCATTGAGTTTAGTCCAATAGTAAACTTCTATATATTGTTTATTAGCAGCATACAGTCAAGATATATAGAAATGTTTTCAGTAGGTCTTTAAATTTGGTGTGTAGTGCTTTTAACACTTGCTTGACTTTGAAGTGCAATCTGTTTAGCCTGTGTTTTGCTAACTTCTGGACTTTTAAACACACACATAGGGACTGAGATCAGTGCTAAGGTGTGCCAATTAATCTTCTATTAGAAACTCATTCATACAGGATGACTCAGAAGATTGATTTTAATTATCAAATCCACCTGGCCCTTCATTTACAGTACCTAACTTTTAAGAAGTAATCAGGTTGGTCATATAAATAACAAGAAAGGACCTTTGTTGTGGTACTGTGATGTTTCTGCTGCCTGCGCTATAAATAACTTGAGCTAACAATTGCCTTTTGTGAGACTTGATACTTTGACAGGTGTAAAGCTCCAGGGATGATTACATCTCATTTAGATCAGCAATCAAGGTTTCAATAGGTGTGTATGTGAGAGAGGTTGCTGGAATCTAACCATAGAGCTACTCATTTCCACACAGAGTAAGAGTAATAAAGCAGTAAAGGTAGTTTGAGGTCCCATGTTGCCAAAATAAAAAATAATACCACATATGATGATGTAATAGAACAATAGCAATAACAACATAGAGATGCTGTCACTTGCATCATCTGCATAGTAAGCCAATAGTCTGTCCAACAACTGCATCAATCATCAATAGCAATTAATACTATAATTCAAACTGCAGAAAATAGACTGAAAGGTTATGTGCCATTTATGAAGCATACTTGATTGATACTTGATTTTTTTTTCTCCTTGTTGGCTTTAAAGATAAGAGACTGCACAGTATCAGTGTACAGTACATGCACACTTAACATGTGTTTGTATCTCCCTCCCTCTTGGTCACTGAATCCTCCATAAACAACCCCAGAGATGAACAAATACCTGTGTTACGTACGACACCTGCAACTACATTTCAGGTTTTCTGTGTGTTAACTTCCTACTCAGGTTTCGTACTGGGACGTGTATGATGGTTCTACCATCAGAGAACTGGAGGGCTCGCAGTCTGGGGCCATCAACGGCATGCACATAACACAGGATGGCAAACACTTTGTGACAGGTATGGCCCATTATCCGTCTGCTGCTTATTATATTGATGCTGTGCCGCTGCTCCTTTTAGTGATTTTTATCGTCAATATAATTCAACCAGTCGAAATCTACAAAATCTCTTGGGTACATGAGCCCTCAATATACAGTTAGTCATCATTTTACACTTGACCCGGTTTATTGCTGATCAAAGCATGATTGTCTTTTTTTGTGAATAAAGTTTCAGTTAGTGCCCTTTAGTTGTGTTTTTTCTTCTTTTGTCTTTTTTTCTTCTCGAATTTTGTTGAGTGTGTTGTCATCTCCTCTACTGACACTACAATGCATGCTCTTACTTAAACTTCTCTCAGGTTATTGACATATTCTCCACCTTATCGTAACAGGTGGCGATGACAAGCTGGTGAAGGTGTGGGACTATATGGAAGGTACGGTAACCCACATAGGAATAGCTCACGGCGGCAGTATCACCAGCATCAAGATCTGCTCCAACAACAGCACCCTAGTCAGCACCAGCGCAGATGGAGCCATTCTCCGATGGAGGTTCCCTCATCCCCCTCTCTCTTAATGTGACATGTGGAGTCCTGGACACTACAGTAGAAGCAACAGACACTTTGAATCCAGTAACTACTACTGGACTACTACATACTCCAATTTATCCAACATTCTCCCTTAATCTTTCCTCTTAGCAAATGTTCCTGTGTAGAATAAAACAGAACATTCAGACAGAATGAATTTACACTCTGACCAAAGGAAATAAATGTAATTTGATTCAGCATCAATGGCTGCATGAGATTGTTTCCTTTTTAAGCAGAGAAAGGACGATATATTCAGAAGTGAAAAGATTACACTTCTAGAGCAGCATAGTCTCTTAAATGGTAATTACCCACAGGAGCTGAATATAGGTGGGAATTCACAGAGCGACACTTTACTTGAATTTAAAATTACACTTCAAGGTACAGGAACGTAGTCTTCACATCAAAGTGTCTGCATTAGGCTTCTTTAGACTTTTTTAGAACAACAGAATTAATGCTGTACTTTCTCAATGCCGGTGAAACCAGAATATATAAAAATATGGCTATATTATACAGTACCTTAAATTTACTGATATGATTCTTCTGTCTGCCACTGCAGAGAGGAGGAGGAGGCCCAGATTCTTCTTAAGCACATGGCTGCTGTCAGCTAATCTATCAACAGCGAGTCCCTGAAGGATTCTGGTTAAAGAGGGAGGCAATGTACAACAGAAAGCCTCTCTGACTGTCTCTGATCTGAACCCATTCTCCTCACTATTGTTCAAAATGGCTAATCTAAATAATTAATAACTCACCCCTGCTTCCCCAAAAAAGTAAAAAGGCAAACCATGTCAGCAAAAACATCCCTGGATCAGTAAAAAAGGGCTATCTTTGCCCTTCTCCACACTGCTTAGGAACAGAGGACAAATTGTGGGTCATTTTCATAAGGAAGAAACACAAGAAGTCACAGTTTGTTTATTACAAAGGTGTACCTTGTGTGCATGTTTCCTAACAATGCTGGAAATTATGGAAACATTGGATAGGACTATCTATTTCAATAAATCAGCACATCTGGCCCACTAAATTCAATCTTTAGTACTGGTGAGCTGTGAAATTAAGCTCCATGATGATGATTAGAATCTGAATATAGCACAAAAACATGCTGGATCCCCATTGAAAACCAGAACTGCACATTGTGCATCTGGCCGAATGGTTCTCTTAACATCCATTTTGCTTCTTTAATGGAGCTTCCAGCAGCATTAATGTGTGTGAAGACAGTAGCCAGGCTATTTATAGGATACTGTATGCGTCTGTAAATGCTGGTGTGTCGTAGACGAGGTATTTGCAAGATTAAGCAAAAGTAGACCCTCTATGCAGGTGATGTGATGGGTACATCTCAGTACCCAACTACGGTGAGAAAGCAGGGGACCTTATACAGACTTATGAACAGTTTTCAGCAGAAATAGAACAGCAGCATTATCCTGTATTTAGTCCATACTCTTACCAATGAGTGATGATAATGCACCACTAAAAGGCTTTCAGTAGCTGATTTGTTTTTAGGTTTTGTTTAAGGTCTTTAGGATTAGGGTTGGAAATAGGGTCAGGATGAAGTTTCAGACTGCCCCCTGGATCATCCAACAAATGCCAGTGATGTTTTCTTTTACACCCTCTGAAGATGCTAGATCAGGTGATGTTGTAATTGGTCCTACAGGGGGCAGTTGAAGGCTACAGTGCTTGACACCTGTTCAAGACAACAACTTCCTTGTTCTCTGCGTAATAAACAAGACTTGTTAAGTTTTATGGTCTTTGCCAGTCCAGTCCAGTCAGTTTGAGACAGTGCGAAATAGATTTTCCTGTTCATTGTGTATCCTACACGTAACCTAATCCAGGTTAATTAAATTCATGTCTGAGGGGCGGGCGTTAGACAGGATCCAAATACAAAGTTGTTCATTGTGGCCCCACAGGCAAGAGAGGAGAGGAGGGATGGGGGAATAGTGGTGGTGAGAGAGTCAAAGACCGCCAGCGCTGAGAGCCATCGACGAGGAAGTGTAATTGAACCTGCGATGTGGAGGGAGGAAAGCAGCTCATCTCTGTAGTTCCTGGATAGCGTAACCCATCAAAACGCGCAGACAGGTGTCTATATCATACTGGGAATTGTCGGCTGTCAAGGAAATAACATCAGTAATCATGTGCCTTATTGGCGCCGAGTCGGTGCCACCTCAGCGGTAAGGGTTGTGGAGAGAAGGGAGGAGGAGGAGGAGGAGGAGGGGTGGACAGCCTGGCAGACAGGTGCGACTCCACAGACTGTTTCATTTTCTCTCGGTCCTATTAAGTAATAGAGCCATGGATACCCGCAAGGAAAACAAGGTAAGGAAACCCATGAAACCCAAAACGACGAAGCGAAAAGAGAATAAATACAAAAGCGGGAGGTTTGTCAGGAGGAAATCGCTGCGATCTTTTGGGAATTTCATGGGAAGGATCCTTAAAACTTTGGGCACTTTGGCGCACTTTGGCGACGCGGAACCGCCAGACGCAGAGGACGACGACGGCGGCTTCGGGCGAAGAGCTTCTGGGGGTTTCAAAGACGACTGTTCGCAGGTCTCCAGGGAGGGAACCGTGAAGAAGAGCTCCACGGTGTCCTCCTCTCACGGCTCGGTGAAAGACAGGCTGTCGTGGTGCTACGGCGACAAGACCCCCGGAGTGCTGGGACTGAAGAACCACGGCAACACCTGCTTCATGAACGCCGTGGTTCAGTGCCTCAGCAACACGGACCTCCTGGCCGAGTACCTCGGGCTGGAGCAGTACAAGTCGGATATATGCCACCGGAGGGTGAACGGGGATGTGAGGGGCGAGGAGCGGCAGAGCTGCAGGGGAGAAGTGACCGAGCAGCTGGCGTCTCTGGTTCGAGCGCTGTGGACGCTGGAGTACACGCCGCAGCTGTCTGTGGAGTTCAAGGTGAGGACAGAGAGGGCACTGGGTGTTTATCTATCAGGCTACTGCCGATGTCACTGGTTTGTT
The DNA here is from genome assembly GCA_002120245.1 of Maccullochella peelii. Classification (NCBI taxonomy): domain Eukaryota; kingdom Metazoa; phylum Chordata; class Actinopteri; order Centrarchiformes; family Percichthyidae; genus Maccullochella; species Maccullochella peelii. The sequence continues at coordinate 57,296 of LKNJ01000490.1, read as the reverse complement.
GTTTAGTTGTACGTCTTTATGCCTATTTACCTCAGTGGCAGGTTGCCCAATGTTTTGGTCCGTTCAGTTCTTGCCATGCCACTGAGGAGATGATTAGAAATTACTTCATAGAGAGGGATGTTCATTTTGTCTTTCTAACAAATTCCCAAGGTAAAATTTTACCAGTTGCATGTTGTACTAAATTAGAGAATTCATTTTTTACAATTTATTCAGAAAGGTGGTTAATAGTAAGGCTATATTCCCTCCTGAACAAAGCATGCATGGGCCCCAGACCCCCATGGGCCCTGAAACCCTCAAGTTAAGTGTGTGTGTCAGTTGGATTGTGATTATTTGATTAACATTTGATTTGCCAGGGAATGTTCTCTACTAAAACACAATACAGCAAAAAGCATAGGGCCTTAAGGCATTTTAAATCAAATGACCACAAACTAATTGACACACAGCAAACCTGCGGCCAGGTAGCATTACTGGTGGGTTTCAAAATACAATTAAGCTGCCTTGAGTTGTCTGCTGTGTGTGCTGCACTCAATGGGTGCTTGGAGAAGGCAGGAACAGAGAGAGGGAGAAAGAGGGGGTCAATAGGGGTTCAACAGGATATTTGTGCCTGAGGGCCCCATGTGAGCTACTCCAGAAATGGGTGAAGAGACGCCATTACCTTCAGCCTAGATTATTTATACACATTCTTCCCATGGAATCTCCCCAGTTACTTGCCCCAGCACACAGTCATAATAACCTTAGTGTAACTTGTGCATCCTGTGCCATTGCTCAGCAGCAGCAAGCCTACCAGCACAGCAGGCATATGTCAAGAGGATTTTGTGGGATTTGTAAGCAGTATTACCAACCTTCACAGTCTATATGGGCAAAACAAATATTTGAATGAACACGTCAGGTGAACACCTGATTGAATGCGGTTCAACGGTCAACCTGTGTGTCCCATTTCCGTGAATAAAGGCATGTCATGTTCTAGTGTATCAGGGGAGGAGGCGAACACGGTTTTGACATTTTATTATTGTTTGTTGAACTAGGGGTAGTTTTGTGTGTGTGTGCAGTGTGGTTACTGATCACCTTCAGGCTGCAGCGTCTCCACTTGACTCACCTGCCCAGTAATCCAGCACTTCAGGTGGTTGGTCTGCATTCCATGACTGTCATGTGGAGTGCGGGGGAGTCAAGCATTCCTGTCTTATTTACCCAGATTGTTAAACACATGTGATAGTGGTGTACAGACTACATTACAGTATTATCTATCAAAATATGAGGATATTAAATTAATCTAAATGCTAACACACAGAAGGCTTCTTGCATTTGCAGTCACTCATGGCTGTTGTGAGCCAGGGCTGCAGGGCCCCCAGCCTTCCCTCTGGGCTTATTGGATGACAGTCAACCAGTAGGCTGTCTGAGTAGTAACTGCTCTGTTGCACCAACAGCCTGGGGGAAGTTATAGGGGAGGGTGTGTGCAACATGTGCACAAAAATACACACACACAATCACACAGGCATGGGGAGACAGTATGATATAATTTATAATGGAAAAGTTAGATTTTCATGACAGTGGCTTTGGATGTAGCTTTCCTCTTCCACCGCCACGTGTTAGTAATAAATTAACAACATGTGTATAAGAGAGTCTAGTCCAAAGCTGTAAGGGAAAGGTAGTGATTAATACAGAAGAGCTTGATGTTGTTTAGATGTGAAAAATACAAGGAGTCATGGTGTTATGGATCAATAATGCTGCGCACCTGCATACATGTAAGATTTAAAGAGCAGATTTTAAACTTTTGTCAGCTGCAGCGTCACTAACCTGAGCCTCTGTAGACTTTTAGAATAATAAAAAGCTTGTTATGGGAAAAAACATGATCTTGAAGTGTATTTGGGTATGGATTAAAGACCTTGAATGGAGAAATCAGAATTTATATTTTTTATATAATTGGGCCCTTGGTTAAAGTGTGCACCACGTGATTAGATTGATTCCTCTTGATTTCAGGACACTAGTTTTGCACACAGTACCAGCTATATGAAGAATATACCGTGGCTCCAGGTGGGCCATCTCCCTTATATCATGTATTAACTTTGGGCCAAACCTTGGCAGTATGTTGTCTCTTACTTTACAGGTGATCAAACTGTCACAGAATGTGTGATTCAATCTCAGTGTGTCTCAGGTCCTTTGCTTTGAAATGAGTTAAAAATGGTGTAAAAATCAGTCTCTGGAATGGCCACCTGCTGGAAGGAAATACTGAATCGTAGCCCTTGAACGTAATGTGTGAATGTGTCGTCCTGTGTTTAAATAGACGCATTCACTCTTCCCTCTATTTTGCTCTAATACCTCTCATCATACTTGGCTGCAATAAAAAAAAACAGAAAAACATGTCCTTCACTCTCCTTTTCTCGCCTCGCGCCATCGCATCGACACAGTGATTTGTGTCTGTCTGCTCATCCCAGGGTGAAGCAGGAGAGAGGATGTTTACTGTAGCAGTGCATTCAGCCTGGAGAAGGAGGATGCCCCCCCTGCTGAGACGCCTCCAATGGTGTGCACTCAGAGGGAGAGAGAAAGGGAAAGTAGGAGGGAGAGACATTGCTGGTAAACAAAACCATCGTCCCTCCTGTGACCCTCATAAGACACCCCCATAGTCTGTAATCACAAAAAGGGACAGACTACTTTGACAAGTGATCGTTATTACCAAATCTCTTCACAAGAGAGGCACTGGCCTGCAAAGAAGTGGAAAAAAGAAACTTTTCTCTGAGATAAGGGCTCTTGCAGTACTTTTTCTAACTTCTTTAGTTTTGGGATTGGTATTAGGAGTGAGGAGGAGTCATGAGCCTGTCAGTAGAAGTCACATGAAGATTCCAGAATGACGAATGACCTCTTTTTTTTTTTTTTTTACAAAGATGCAGCAGGGAGTTAAGTCAGCATTTAAATGTTGGAGCTGGAAAACAAGCTTTGTTATATCATTGTTAGATTCAGAGAGATGAGTCCACCGTGGCTTCTGTGGACATTTATACACGGTGATCCTGTTTTTTTCAGCCACGACTCACCAACCTTAATCTGATTTTTACTTACAGGACAGCAAAGACTCCTGCAACTCAGCACTTTAATCTTATTTGTAAAATTGCTCACCTGCACGCCCTCATTATATACCTGAAGGTCTTCACGACTGTTTGACTGAAATGAAATGTGTTACCAAATGCAGCTATGCTTATAAATGACAGTGATCAGCCTAATAGAGGTGCTGTATTTAAAGGTCAAAATGACCAACTTTGCCATAACTGCTTCGCTACACATTTGATGTTGATGAAATCTGGAGGGATGAAGTGTTCTTTTATTGGCTGGCCCTGAAGTTGTCTACATCAATTTAACTTGATGACAGAGTGAGCTCTTTTTTTATTTAACTTTTTTTTACTGCATTACACTCCTGACCTAAAGGATTTAACAACACAGTAACTACTTTTAGAAGTTGTAGCGAGGAGCCCGGATTCATCTTCTTACGCTTGACAAGATGCAGCTCTGTGAGGCCAGTGGAGCTCAGCCGGGAAGATGAAGCCCGGTGTTTTAAGTAGTCTTGTTTGCTCCGAGAGCGCAGGCAGTGTGTGACAGTGAGGTTGGGCAGCGAGACTGATGGTTTGTTTGTCTTTTCTTGTCTCTGCTCTCCTTCAAGGACCACTCTCATTCTCACTCTCAGTGCTGACGATGTATACATTGTTTGTAGAAAGACACACACACACAAACACATTGCTGTGGGGACATGCACCACCTGGACTCCATGCCGAATCTGCACACTGGGACTGCCTTTCATTCCAGTTTGATTGCGGCAGTTTTTCAGTGGAGCAAATGGGGGACTTTTTTGGGGGGGAAATTTTACCAGTGTAAACAGTACGAGGCTAGAAGATTTTGTTTTCAAGAACGCAATCGATATAATAATCAGTGTATTTTATATTTGGCCACAGACATGCAGTAGGATCTAGGTCTCAACTGTTGAAGTGAGCGGGGAAGTACTAACGCTTCAAACACTTCATCTCTCACTTATAAAACACAAGCTAGACTACTTACAAGTACTGTTACAGAGGCGCCACCATATGCTGTTTAGAAGCAGCATGCATTCCCACAACTCAGTGAGCCACACTCCATAATACCTACACCGCTGTGACAAAAGGCGATAAAGAAACACAAGGAGAAGTGTGTCTGCGCTGTATCTGTGTAAGCACTACAATATGAGACCATTTTCCACCAGGTTTATTATCCCTCCCATGATTTATGTACCAAGCCTGAATGACATGATGTAGGAAGTCATGGTAATAAATCAATCTTTACTATTCTGGGGTGTGATACTGTGATCATTGAATCATGGAAGAGAGTCTGGGATGACTTTCCTTTCCTACGTTATCTCAGTGATGGGAAGCACATGGAAATGGCATGCGAGCTCTCGATAGCGTGACAGATACAGCTTCCTAGAGTCTCAGTTGTGCGCACACAGTAGCGTATTTACAGCCTCAGCTGTGAGTATCAATTTCTCATTTTCAGCAGAACCCAGGGAGCCTTCCCTGGGCTGTAAACCATTCAGAGGCGATTATTTCCATCGCATCTCATCCCTTCTTATTTCTTACTGATCGCCTGTAAATCCCACGCCAGGGACATCTGCAGACACGCAGGCTTTGTTCAGTCTTGACTCGCTGGCACCTTTATCGAAAGATTTCCAACCTTCTCAGCGTTGCAAAGTATAGGTCTGATTCCAGACATAGCATTTAGATTTGTCATTAAAAATACCTACCTACTTCTCCATTGTTCTGGAGGTAAATCTAGTGTAGCCTAGGGTGACACAGGAAGTAGCAGTCTGAGTTAGTTTAGATTTGGAAGGACGGCAGGAAGAGGAGGAGGAGGCAGGGAAGGACAGGTGCTACACTGCTAAGAGAGGCTCATCGGTGTGTTTGTTTGTGTGTGTATGTGTGTGTTTTCCTGGGGTAGCTGGGCTGACTGGAGCTCAGCTGGGACTGATTAGTGGAGGGAATGGTTCTTACATGATAGAGAGGAAAGAAAAAGAGAGTTAATAGAAAGAGAGGAAAAAAGAAACAGGTTGCGTGTTAGCGTGTGTGAGACAGGAGAAGGATAGATGGAACACAGCGTGAGGGGAGAGAGAGTGGAATAAGTGGAGGCTGTAAGTGATGACTGCCCTGCGTCCAGTCTGTTCCGACAGCAGAGGTGAGCCAGCAACACCAGGCCGCTGAAAAATGAAACGGCAAATGGAGCAGCCAGTAATGACAGATTCTATCCAGCCTCATTCCAGCCACACCTGTGGGGGGAATGGGTAGTGTGTGGAAAAGAAGAGTGTGTGCAATTCCTCTAAAGGTCATACCCTGTCATAATTTTGTCAGTATCATTCTCTGTCTGTCACTAAGGAATCCATCCAGGTCTGTTTGGCAGGCCGGACAACAATAAACTAAGGTGGTGTAAATGTTTTTTTTAGGGAAAGAGAGGAGAGGAGAGGTGGGACATTTGCTTGATGTATGTTTATAGTGAATTCCTGGCCTGCCAGCACTCTGATCCGTCATTGTTTACAGAGTAGGAGGATGGATGTGGTGAGGGCACGAGGGGGTAATGGTGTGAGGTGAAGCAAAGGGTGTGGAAGCGCAGGGGCTGTTGCCAGAGTGCAGCCCTGCCTCTGCTGACCACTGTGAGGTCATGACCCCTGCTGTGGAGACTGCACAGGTTATGGCCGTCTTTTGTCATTCTGTTATCTTTCTTTTAGGCTTTCTTCTTTGTTGCTGCCTTTGTTTGTGGAAAAAGCTGGTAGTCATTGATTCTTTTGTTTTGTTCCCTTTTTGCTAAGACAGAAAACAGCTGTTCTGTTTAAATATAACCTGAAACCAAACCCAATTAAAGTCCCCAAGGCCTCTATAACCTTGTCTTTACATAACATAACATAATCGGAACAATTACAAGTGGGAGTTGGGTATCAACATTAAGTAGTAAGTATCTTTAATTACAAAATTATTCTATATAAACTACTCACTTTCCATGGTGAAAACTAGTAAATTATGGAAAAATAGTGACTATGCAGTTTTGTTCCACATGCTCTGATTTAATGAAAAAACCCCAAAAAGAATAAAATCAATATATGAAATGAAGCTTGTTTCAAGATTTAAAAAGAATTAGGAAAAACGCTGCCTGAATCCACCACATCGGATCAGGCCCAATCAGGTGTGGGTTGAGAGTCAGATCCTTGGTCTAGACTGATCAATAGTTCTTACAAAAAGATCTGTGCTCCCTCAAGTTGACCCTCACGCCCATCTTTATCCTCTCCTTGGCTGGCTCTGACGTGTTTGCTCAACAAACACTGATTCCACCAGAGCTGTGCCCAGGTCAGCTTTGAACACTGCGAGTGTTTGCAGAGGAACTCAACATTTCACCTAACCTGCAACTGCTTTCTTTGTCTTTGTCCTCAGCATCTTATTACTTGTTTTCCTCCTTTCATTTCACCCTTTACAAGAATCCAATAAAAAGAAGACTTGATGCTTGGGAATACAACTTTGCCAAATCTTTTTAAGTGCCTTTGAGGCTGAGTGGCACATTTCACCAGAGACGCTCAGAGGCAACACTGTTAACAGATGAGCAAAATTCCCATCACCAGCTCTGACACACACACACACACACACACACACACACACACACACACACACACACACACACACACAGAGGAGACAGCTAAGATGAGGCCAGTGGAGAAGTCATGCATCCCCTTGTCTTAACGAAGTCATAACCTCTTGATGTCATCAGGTTTCTGTTGCCAGACTCATCGTAACCTTGGAAACTCTCCTCTTTTGGCCCCTCTTATTTTGTTGGTAGCTTTGAGAAACTTCACGGCCTCTGTTTTCTCACTTTTCATCTCTGGGCCAGCCACAACGGCGCCGTCCTTTTGATAGAGGCAGAAAAACACTCGCAGGTCTGTTGAAACTCCGCCAGCATCCCTCCCTGCCTCCTCTCCTCCCTTACTCCACTGCTCCCTCTTTCCATCTGTCATCATCCCTACATCCCCTGTCAGTGCTTCCTCATAGTGATGAAGCTCATTAGCGGGCTGTCTCCGGGGGGGGCTCCCCCTGTGTTTATATTTAGATACTGCAGGTATGATGTGGTGATTTTTAATGAGGTGCAGAGCAGAGCCTGGATCCTGTCAGTCACACACAGAGGGGGAGAGCGACAGAGAAGTACCCAGTGTAGCGTTGACGCTGTCGTTAGTTTTGTGTGTAATTTTCTCTGTCCGACTCAAACTCCTTCCTCATAATTGAATTAGACAGTCTGCCTGTTTTTTTTGTTTCCTAATAAGACCTGTCAGGTTTGGGATATCCTTTGTGTGAGTCATGCTTTGGTATGCAGTGTATGAACAGTTTAAAATAATATTGGGTACCACAAATGGCTCATGGTGTGTCTGATTTTCTTTACTGATGCTGTTGTGCTGCCAAAAATAGCAATCTGAGTACATTATTTAAACAACCAGTGTGTAGTGTGTGAATATTGACTGGGTAGTGTCTCAAATGAAACACAGGTGTTCTGCACTTACTGGAGATGACGTTTGCAACATTTGGCCACTTCTTGTTAATGGCGAAATGCAACCAGGCGGAGCATTATCGCCAAAGTTTTACTGCGATCGCCGCACTCCAAAGTGTCTGCCGGCTCGTTTGACTTGACTTCAATAAAATTTTTATTAAAAATGAATGAAAATGAACGTGCTTTTACTTTTAGTTGTACCAATCGCAACTGCCATTTTCATACGTTGGTGGTCCCATAAGATGGCGACCACTGAGAGTGAGAAGTGTGCAGCGTTCCACACAACTTTCTGACCATTATGAGTACACCATCCGGGTACTAATAGTGCACTGCACTTTGCCATACTGTGTGTGAACGCGCTTATGCACTCAAAATAGTAAGTGTAAGTATGGAAGTACGCGATTTGAGACACAGCATGGGTGTCCGTTTTCTTGATATTAGTGGAGTAATTGTTAGGGTGCGTAGTCCAGGCAGCAGGGAAGAGGACCCAAATGCAGACAAACAGGGATTATCAATTTATTATAGCTTACATGCAGGTACAGGTAGGCAGGCAAGCAGGCAGGTAGACAGGTATTCTGATATGTGTCAGGATGCAGTCCTGGACATTCTTGAAACTAGTGAAACTCTACTGAAAATGTCTCTGGAAAAGAGGAATTTTCTGAATTAATTATACATGGCTTGTCAGGGCCTAACAGTATGTTTTAGAACTGACAACTTGCAGCCAGTCATCAGTTTTTGGTTGTGAAATTTGGTAGAACAGTTGCAATATCATTTAAAATTGAAGTGACGTTCGTTAATTTCAGTAATGCCATTAAGGTGTCAAGAAAACACAGATGTTTTGTTTCTCTCTCACTCTTTCTCTGAACACACACAACAAAGGCAATAACATATTTCACTTGAAATAAGTGGTTCAGTTTCGCTAATGTGGAGAAATAAAACTGTGAAAAATGAATATGCAACTAAATTTGCCAGATAAGTTAATGTACAGGCAGGCAGAATGACTTTGTAGTGATCCGGTTCAGATCTTCTTGATCTTCTCTTTTTGATCTAAAGTAGTGTAAGAGTGAAGATGATAATATCTGAGAATAGAGGTGCATCGATTAGTTGATTCATTAATCTATTAAAAAATGAACATTTTTGATAATAATTGTAACTATTTTGTTTTAGTCATTTTTCAAGCGAAAATGTCAAATAAAAAATAAAAACATTTTCTGGTTCCAGCTTCTTAAATGTGAGAATTTGTGGCTTTTCTTTGTCATACATGATAAAATTGTAAATTGAATATCTTTGGGTTTTGGACTGTTGGTCAAATAAAACAAGACATCTAAAGTGACTTCTTCAATATTGGGAAATTATAATAGGCATTTTTCACAATTTTCTGACATTTTATAGACCAAATCATAAATTGATTAACTGAGAAAATAATCGTTAGCTGCAGCCCTGTCTGACAATACAGTAAACACTGTTGAAAGGCATGCATCTTCCAAAGTGTGGAGTCCATTGTGATGAAGTGCGCTGTGCCTCTTGGCTTTTCAGATACCATAAAAATGTCCTATTTTCTTCCAGAGTGCAGTGTCCAAAGATAATTGTGAATGACTTTATTTCACGATCTTATCATAGCCAAAAAATGTCCAACAGATCAGTTCTTAAATGAGACTGCATTAAGTGATGATAAGAGAGAGAAATGTTCCTGCTTTTTTCCATCTCCCTCCTGAGTGCTCCAAGCTGAACCAACTCTACCTTACAAATGATGCGTTCCTGTGTTCCATGTGACCGTGGCCTCATTTCGTCAGGAAGGATGTCGGTATTTAATGACTTTTGAAATCACCCAAAGTGACAGATTAATAATGATGTCTCTCCTGTCCTCAGGGCATTGTGGCCAAGTACGGCTCTCAGTTTCGGGGAAACTCCCAGCATGATGCCCTTGAGTTCCTCCTCTGGCTTTTGGACAGTGTTCATGAAGATGCTAACTCCAGCCCCAACAGCAACAGTAACAGCAGCAGCAGCAAGACCAAAGCCAACACCAAGGTGAGTCCACATCATCCACCAGCAGCCACAGGCTCTGCAGCAGTGAGACTGTCTTTGTTACTGCTGTCGCCTTGATGTGGCTTAAAATGCTAAATGTGAGCAGTGATTAAGCTCAAGGATTACTTACAATGCAGGTACTGCTAGCTTGTTTTGATATTTTAATACCATTTTGAAACCTTACTTGATCTTCAGGTGTAAGAGTTGCTTGAGTCCCGTCACATGTATTACACCTCTATCTCTTTCTGTCTGTCTCTCTCTGTCTGACACCCACACACAAGCACACACACAATCACTGCTAAAAACAAATTTGCGCACAGTTTATTTTTCTTTCCTGATATTCTTGACGACGAATGTGAGAAGGTCACAGACACAACTTGACTGAATCCTTGAGCCGTCCCAGACATCCCTTTGTACAAATGATTTCACAGGCAGCAAAAAACAGAAATCTGGTGCTTCTTGTTAAACTCCGTCTGGGATATTCACGCCTCATGAAAACCTGTCAAATTTCACATTGTTTTCATAGACAGCCATTATGATCCAACTTCAGGTGCAGAATCATGCTGCATGTAACACCAAGACCATTGTTTATTCAGAGCATCAGTTTGGGATACAGTATGATGCTGACCTTGTTATCTAAAGCTCACTATGGCAGACCTCATCGTGGGTCCAGTCTATGGCCATCCTCCTGTGAAATGATTACAACAGCACAGAACATTGTTCGTTTTAATTCTAAGCAAAGAAATCCCTTCACACATGTTCATAAAGAAGATCATTTTCAGAAGGAGTCTGTCTTTTCAATGCCAGTACCCCCATAGATCCCAGAATGGAGCTGGTTCTGTGTAGAGTCAATGTGGTTCTTCCACCTGCAGTTTAGTTGAAACCCATTGACCCTTGGTCTGAAATGAGCCTTTGTGTGCGGTGACTCTTTTCCTGTGAGATGTAAAAGGAGAAGCTGTTGAAGAGGCAGGCATCCGTTCCCTGTCTCTGTCTCTGTCTCTGTCTCTGATGTGGGATGTTCACCATGCAACTTTGCACTTGGAGAGGAGCCAGGACTGACGTGATGCATTAACAGGGAATGAAAGGCAGATGCACCATGACTGAGTTGATGACTTTTTATCATGACTGGTGTCTGACATTTACACTTGCCAAGCCCCAAAAGCCAGTAAAATCTGTCTTTGGTGTATAAATGTGTTGGATTGGACTGAAGTGCACTTGTAGAAGATTTCTCTGAAATGTGTCTTATGTCACTAGCTACATTGTTTCACATAGAAGTACATGACAACAATACATGACAGGGTGTTGCAGTGCAGTAAGGCTTTGGCTATATGCAGCCTCTTTATGTCCTGTTCTTGTACTTTGTTCCCTTTGTTTGCTGTTTTTCTCTCTGACCATATGTCAATCAAATGCTTTCAATCAGGCCCCTTACTGGCCGCCTGTTACAGTGGTTCTACACAACACAGTAGCATCTAAACATCTGTTTTTCTCTGAATATCCCGGCTGAAGCTGAAACTTGAAATTGTAAGCACTGCAGTAGCAATGAATTAGTAACTATGAGCATGTTGTAAAGTAATACACTTAACCTGCACTTGTTTCTTTGTTTTACATGTAGTCTCTGACTCCATATAGCTGAAAATAGGGTGATGCATCATTTTACTGTATATTTCTATTTATTGTAATTTTATTCATCATAAATTATTCTTGGCAGATATGTTACTCTATTGGCTCTTGACAGAAAATTCAAAAAATATGGGAAATATTCCCATATTACATCAATTCCATGTTAATCTATTTATTGTTGTTGTGGATTTCATCATGTGCCAAATGATGTTCAACTCCATCAGTGATTATTGTCTAACTGCAGTAGGGAAGTTCTCCAGTACTTTCACGCATTTGATTTCTCGGACCTTTCGATTAGTCTGTGGCTGTTAACTTAATACTATAACACAGTATGTAATTGAATGTGTAATTCTACGAGAGTTTGTGTCTGTGCTTGTGTGCACATTACAATATTAAATATGGGATAAGAAGACCTGCTGTGATTAACACCCTCTGTGACAAACCCCTTGTGTTTAATTACATTTGCAAAGTATCATCCTGTTTCTGCTTCTGCCTCCACTCTGGGCCTCGATGCGTAGCCAGCTGATGACCTCCAGTTCTGTTAGTCAGTGAATACTGTTATGAGCTGAACTGTTGCTGCGCTGCCACCCAATGCCCAGCTCCCCGTCTCTGACAGCAGCGCTAATAGAGGCAGCCTTTATGCCACATAAACAGCTTAGGGCTGTGGCTCTCATTAGGCTGCCAGTGAATCATGGCATCATAAAGCCGGCTTTCCTCCGCTGCAGCAATGAGGCGGAGAAGAAGAAAATCTCTGGCTTTTTCACGCCAGGAGGGAACATGTCAGATTTTTCTAAAATAAAAACGCTCATCCCCCTTCCCATAAATTGATTTCATTCATGTAGCACAGTGTGCTCGTGCTTATACTGCTTATGAAAGCCTTGGAAGTCTGGAGATGACACACTCTTCTATGGGTTTAGATAATTCAGTGACCTCATCTGTGTACGAAACATTTTCATTAACAGCTGGATAAGGCATAAACACACTGAAACTTATATGCAGAAAACACATGTACACACACTTAAACTACTACTTAATGGTTTGATTCTCCCATTAAAGTCCATTGCAGTCATGCATACAGTGTGCTGAAATCAGGTAGCATTCATTTCGTGGTTGATACTGTTAGCATAGTCTCCATACACTTCATTAATTCATTAATAATCCACAGAATTACATTCATTAATCACCAAATAAAAGTCAGTCTAACCTCTCCATCCATACACATGTTCCTCTCTCGCTCGCCTGCTCCCTTACTCTCTCTCTCTCTTGTTCTTTTTTTTATCTTTCAAAGCCATACGCAGTTTGACCCGTGTCCAACCCAGATGGTGAAGGGGGGTTGCCTGATGTGTGTCGACCCATTCAAATAAATGGGGAATGGGACATTAGACAAGAGCTCCAAATATTGCAATGTTTAGCTACAGGTCACCTCTTGAAAATAAAGTCCATGACCCCTCACTCTAACCATTTTTTTTCTTATGGATCAAAAAGCATCAAAAAGTGGGTTTTTTTGGGCAAAAATTCTTTCTTCTATGTTGATTCTGAAAACTCTGTAAATGGTAAGGTGAATAAGGACAGAAAGAAGAAGAATCTTCCAGAGAACATTTAAAAGTCAGATGATAATTGAAGTCCTGTGGCAGGGTAGAAGGACAGGCCGAAAGTAAGATGGAGTGGTGGCTGAGTGGTGCAGTTAAGGGAGAGGGAGGAAGTAAAGTGACTTTGATTGCTCTGTCTGTCACCGGAGCCTGGGAAACAGACATCTAGGATTATACAGGTCATGCTGAGCGTGTCAACATTGTCCCTCTCAATTTCACACATTTAGTGAATAGCACCTTGGCCTGCAGTTCATCTTCACTCTTCTCTTGACCCACCCATAGACTCACATTGTTTCTTATGCAAAGTCCTGTATTTTTGTATCGACTTAACCAAGTTGACATGTTGTGCAGCTGCAGCAGACTAAAACCAACACATTTTGACATGCATGTACATTTTCACCCTGTTGAGGACACCGTCGTTAAGCTGCACTCTGTTATATGATGTGAAATTTTTCCTAGGCTGCCTTTTTACATGCGATAGAATCTTTAGTACTTTCTAAACATATCACTTGTTCAATTTGTTCAGTGTATCAGTGGCCTGTCTGGTTAAGTTTACTTTAACAACAACATGCCTGTCAAATACCTTGAGAGAACAGCTCTTAACGTTGTAGTAATTACATTTTTATCCTTTCAACCTGTGCATTACCTGCCCCTTTGTCACATTTTTGACAACCAGCTGATGCTGATGACATTTTCTTGGTCTCATTATTATTCCCATCATGATTTATTAAGGAAGTGTAATGAGTTCCTCTTAAAACAAGCTGTTTCTGGTGACCCCACTGAGGTATTTTAGAGTCGTCAAAATAGTTGGACCTTAGTTTTTTTGATTTAGGACGTGTGTCCGTGTAGGTGCTGCGGTTTCCTCACACAATCCATAAACATACATGTTGAACAGGACACTATAAATTATCCCCTGCGAGTGTGAGTGTAAATGTTGACCAGTCCCCCTGTGAGCTTGAATTGGTTTGATTTATTTGCATTCCCATTAGCTAGACTCAAAAAGACAGCTAGTCTTTGAAGGTCCCTTCACACAGACTAACATTTCTATAAATTGAGGTGGACAAAACATTAGAAACAATATAATGCAGTCAAGTACAACCTAAAACTAACTAAACCCTCCAAACTGACCATATTGTTAAACCTCTCTGACACAGTGTTAACCAAAACCCAATAATCATCAAATAGCTAGAATTTATTGCAAAACTGTTGCATTGCAGTAATGGACTGTATTAGATTGTAAATGTCTACCTACTAAACTGGTAAATCAGTGTATAAGCTAATGCATGATGGAGTACATTATGCTATATATATATATATATATATATATATACTTTTGCAAAAAAGCAGATTTGTGTTATAGTGTGGCATGTTGAAGGGTCAAGCAGTGTTGCAAAACCTGTTTGTGATGCACACCTGCTGTACGAGCAGTGTGACCAGTCCAGCAGCTTCACCCAAGTAACATTACATAACACAACACACACGAAGGCAGCTAAGTAATGTTAATCCTCCTTCCAATGGGACCTTGCTAAACTCGCTTGGTTTCCCTCTCGTCTTGCTGGCACCACATCAGCAGCATTCCTTACAGGCTAACAGAAGACCACAGTGAAGTCAAAGCTTTGTGCACAATAACATATCAAATCATCATTTTTTTCTCTTTTTTAATAGTTTAATAGTTATTCAAATATAAAAGAATAATATTGTGGTTTTGTTTAGCAAATGCTGAACAGCTCAGCTTATATCATCTCCACTGGCTCGCATGTTGTCAAACTGGCAGCCTTTGTCTTCCAGCAAGTGGGAAGAAAAGAGGGAGGAACAGCTTAAGTGAGAGAGGTGTTTTCTTGACCCAGTGTTACAGTGCAGAACATAGCTGCCACTGCCTATGAGCCATGGCAGATTACATGATATTAAAGGTCAGAATCACACTCAGAACTGGTGCATTACATTCTCCTCTTAGGCCTCAGCCTTTCTCAAAATATGAGGAAGATTGGCTTAACTATGTCTGGAGAGAAAAATTGCTCAAACCAATAAACTCAAAAACTCAAGCTTCGTATTATCAGAGAGAGGCATAACATTCCCAGTGTTCATTGAGTGAGCACATGGAGTGCAGTTACATTTTGCCTCAGGACCTCCACAAGTGGGATTTAGAGCGAGTGCATTTAAAAACTCATTCATCTTACCCTATGGACAGTAGTGGAACACGAGGTTTGCCAATGCAACACCAGTGCCAAAGCATTATGTATGCATTATTCCAGTTTAAATGCCGATAGTGGTCGGCCTTTCTGCCCCAGGAGGGTTGACTGTGGAGGGAGGGAGAGAAAAATCCCCCAGCCCCGAGCCAAGTGCAAAGACATTGAAATCGGGTCAACGGATGTGGTAAAGCGAGCAAGCCTTCTTATCGACAGGGACAGAAATAGTGAGTTTGATAGCTCTCCATGCGATTTGTTTTGGCTCATATTCTCCAGGGGGGTGGAGAGCAAATGTCAATGAATGAGATGAATCAGCTGACAGGTAGGGTGACAGAGAGAGGTTGATGGGTCCTTGATGTGGTGTCTCCCATTTCTGTGTCAGTCATCGGGGCATTAATGCTCTGATATCACATCCACCTCCCTGTTATCAGTCAAAGCCATCATTGTGTTTTGTGTGAAAATAAAGTTTAAAACAAAGTCTGTGGCCCTGCTTCTTCTAAAAAAACACTATAAAAGAATTAAGTTAGTTCAAGTTTAATAAGTAATTAAATAACTTATTGTATAGTTAGTTATACTATATTAGTAGTATGTTGAGAGAGAGTCAAGAAGCAGTTAATATTTTAATATTTTATATTTATTTTATACTCTATTATAGTTTAATAGTATACTATTCTGTTATATATATTTAATAGAGTATTTATTGGATTTTAAAAACATATTTGAACTCATTCAGAACTTAGAACTTGCAAACCAACTTCATTTCACAGATACTACAGACTAAATTATTATTAGCATTCGTATTTGACTGATTACCAACAGACCAACTAATTGGATCAACTGGATCAAACTACACAACATGACCAATCATAGCTTGTGTGATGTCTATACTGTAGGTGATCGGTAAGGTGCCAATGACATACTTTACTGTTACTCATGACTATGACAATGTTTACATATGTAAAGACAGTTTTATGAATGAAAGTGAACCTCTTTGTGATTCAATGTCACTCGGTGGTGAAGATGAGCTCTCTCTTTTTCCTTCCCAGTTGGTAGAAAGAGGGTGTGTGTGTGTGTGCAGCATACATACTGTATACTGTTGTGTGCAGAAGGTGATGTTGCACGCGCAGGGTTTTTGGTGTAAAGCGGCGGCCCCAAGTGACATTCGCTTGTCCACGCGAAACAAGTGGGGCCGGAAGCTTGTTGATGTAGCAACTACTCGCAGGGCTAGTTGGTATAAACTGCTGTAGCTGACGAGTTAACCATTAACACACTGGCCAGCCCAGCCGAGGTAGTGCTTCTCAGTCACAATAGCTCCCAGAGCTTCTCTCTGTTTTCTCTCAGCTGTTCTGTATACTCCCCAGGCATTTTGCTCACCATTGCACACTATTTTGTTGAATAAAAAGTTATTGAAGAGGGAAAATAAAGCTCCCTGAGATAACGAGCTTGCTAATGTTTAGTTAGCAAACTCCTTAGCTTAGCTCGGTTGCTAACAGGACAATAAGTTGATTCAAAAGACCTTTTGTATTTGTATTTGTACTGTCTGCACACATGTCTCTTTTGTGGAGCAGTTCATACTCCAACAGAGAAGGTTCAATAAAAGACACCCCATGTCTGTCAAGTCGGGCCATTATCGTATTGATATCACGTACTGATCCTGGCATAGCCTTTTATATTTAAGTTATACAGTATAACATTGTTTTTGGCTGCATCAGAGCATGACTCATGGCAACATGACATGGTGTTTGTGTCACATCCAGGTGAAGTTGTTCTGTTGTGAAGTCTTCAGTCACCGTCCAGTCGCCCACACCCTTCACTGCTCAGCACCCTTCTCACCTCCTGCTCTCAATCTCACACAGGTTACATCAAAGCAGCCACAGCAACATTATTTTAACTACAAGTGACATTTCTGAGATGCCACAAATTCCTCCTGACAGAGAAGGAGAGCGAGGTTTCTTTAAAGAGTCATCCTGGATTATTTTTTTTTTCCAAAAAGGGTTACCCCTTGCAGAAAAGGGGGAAAATGTTTGATGTTGGAAAAGAAATCTTAAATCATGTTGTTGCTGTGATGGCTTCTGTTGACTAGTGAAGGCCTTCACAACACCGGTGCTCATTTGCACTTGTTACATGACTTACATATACGTAAGCTATACAATGTATAACATTTTAGGAGTGATTCTGAGAGTTTCTATATTTTATCGGTGTGAAACAGTCTGGACAGAGTGGACGGGGTCAGCTAATCCCCATGTGCTTTCCTACCCCTTTAATAGGATTTACACAGGGAGTGGGGGGTGGGGAGAAACTTTTTGCTTTTTGAAATATTTCTCAACAAGAATTTCATCTATTTCTTTCCAAGGCTTCATCCATAATTCACTTAGCCTGTTCAAGTGTCTTTTTTAAGCCTCTTTCCTGACGTAATTTCTCAATCTATCAGCTAGTGAGGGTTGAATGACTGAGTAGGCCTTCTCATCCCCTGTCACTCCCCCTCTCCTGCAACTCTGTTAGGTAACTAGAGAGATGAAGTTTGGATTCTTCTCTGGGGTCTGTGCTGCTGTGTGTATTGAGATAAAACAAAGTTGTTGACTCTGCAGTTTTCTTTGCCCTGCGACTGAAGTTGCCCAGCTCTGGCAGCTCTTTGATATTCCTTTGTTGATGCCATCTACACACTGCCTGTACGTTGGTGCTTGTAAAAAAAAGGTCCTGCAAATGGAGACACCTCGGCCACTGCTTAACCTTGATTGAAGTCTCCAAATTTCTCTCTGCAACATTGTCTCATCTCTTTAGAAAATTAACTGAAGAAAATTAAAAGAATGAGACAAAGATAAACGATTTAAAGGAACAGAGAATAATGGAGAGGGAGAAGGAGGGTTGGCTGTCTTTCAGTATGCTAGTGCGCATCCTAATACTCACTACAGCTTACAGGTGAAATAGTGCTGTTTTTCCTGTCTTTTTACTGTATCTCACTTGAAAAACATCGGTTACAGTACAATATGAGAACAAGGGGGAGTGCCCAGAAAGGAAGCAAGGAAGGAAATAAGGCCAGAGGACATTATTATATTCATTTTTGAGAGTAGTAATGGGAGACATAAAGCAGAGACATGTATTTGAGTGTTTCAAAGTACACTTCTATGTGTGTGTGTGTGTGTGTGTGTGTTTGAACACCAATGTCACGCAGCTTTTTTCACATATGTAGTAGTACTCCCCAAGACCTGTAAACAGACTTTGATGTGTTAAATCGATGGAGTTAAAATGAACTAAGCATGGACTAGACATTAACTACAACCAGGCATTGTAGATTAAAAGTAAGCATGATTATGCAACTGCCTTTAATTTATCAGAAACTGGTGGTGGACACTTTTTCCAGATTGAAAATTGGAAGAAAAGAGCAATAATAGCCCAGCAAGTGGTATGTTCATCCAGCCAGGGAAAAACTGTCAATAATTTATTGTATAGCCCCCTTATAACGACACCCATCTAAAGCTAATTAATCTGTAGCCTTGCCAGACTACGTTAAGTCGCACAAAAATGGGGAGATGTTGTTGCCAGACTGTTCTGCCAGAGGAATCCCGGCCTGCTTATCCATAAATCTGGTCTGATTCTTACTGTTCTCCACAAACCCAAAATGCACTTATCAGGTTCAGTATCAGCTCAAAATACTATAAGCCTGGCTTTAAAGCAACTTTAATTAAATCAAATCCAACACACAGCTGAAAAAAATAAACAAAGTAGCCAGATTTTGTGAGCAGAGGGATCTGAAGTAGGGACCCCCCACCCAGCCGTGGAGCAGTCCTACAGAGGAGCGCTGCGACTGAAATGCCATGCTGCGGGAGGTTATGAAAAATTAAATATGTCCTCTCAGGGCGCAAAACAGTTGCACAGAGAGAGAGACACACACAGAGGAGATCCATAAGTGGCAGCAACATTAGTCCAGTGATTGATTCATGCTCAAGAGATGGCAGCGGGTACATCTGACTGACCACCTCCTGTCTCTGCACTTCCTTCATGTCCTACTGATGTCCTTTCTATGTGCACGTGTGTGTGTGTGTGTGTGTGTGTGTGTGTGTGTGTGTGTGTGTGTTCATGTGTGACAGCGGGTAGAAGAGTTTTCAGGATGAGCTTTTAAAACCCTCTTGCATGTTTGACAAGAGCAGACAGAGACGCCCTTGCTTGCTCTCTCCTTCTTGCTCTTTTCTTTTTCTTAGCTTACCGAGCAGTGATCCTCTTTTAGGTCAGGAGTGTGTTTTTCCTCCCGTTTCTCCAGTTCCCCTGCCAGCATACACACAAACACACACACACGCATATGACTGAAAAACAGTAACTCAAGGTAGGCATCACAGACACTTACACCAACATGCAGGTGGACATTCACTGTGAAAGGCTTTCAATGGATCCTACTACATGAATGAAATATTCACGACATTTCTTCGGAAACATTTAATTAAATACATTAATGTTTCAAAGGATGTCCTTCTTTAAATAGTTCAAGAACATCTGAAAGATAAACTTCTGTCTATAGCAAGTGAGAGAGAAATGGAATGAAAGTGAAAGTCAGACAGAGGAAAGCAGAGAAAGAGTGGAGGGGAGTTCGTAGTGAGGTTCCTCTAATGAAGATTAGGGTGAATTGAGGACTATGGGAAGTTAATGGAAGTTAGACTTGTACTATAAATGCTGCAGAATTCAGCTCATAAATTCTGAGCATAAAACAGGAGTCTTTTAAGAAAGAGCTCTGCACAAATGTTGAATTTAATGACCTTCATATTCCGTAATTTTATATCCTTTTTATAAGGACCGTATTTAAAGAGGTAAAAGTAAATTCTAGGTCTCCCAGTGGATTCAAAAGTGTGTCTTCAATAGTATATCAATAGTTTAAGTTCCTTGGGAAAAATAAAATCACTCTCACTGTTTCATACAAATACACATGCATATTATATGATAAATTAACCTGAATTTGTGTTTTCCTAGTTTATACTGTGCTTAGGATACATGCATGTGAGGTAATGTGTAGCACATGCTGTGTTTGTTTCCTGCAATGGTATCATCTTTCTTTAATTTGTGGTCTGAAAACTGAGAATAGAGGAATATTATATATCAGGCTTTGGATACACAGACAAAACTTCTTAGTAGAATCAATTCATAGTTGGTTTTGGTCTTTTCATGGGATTTGTTTACAATAAGAAAAATATATATTATCAGACTTATTCTTTAATGTAATCTGCAAGCAAAATTTTAAGACTGGAAGAAACATATCTTAATTGTTAATTATATAATATATATTATTATATAGTATGTTAGGAAAAAAATCTAAATCATGCTGTCAGTTATAGACATTCTTTACATTTACAATGACAATACGCTTTCCAGTGACAAAAGGTAATCTGTCATGATATTTGGTTGGTTTTATACACAGATCTTAACAGGTGTAAGTCAGTAAGATGTTACCTGTCCCAGTTTTTGCACCCCACATTTAGTTATTTCCTGACCTGCAGCCCACATTCATCTGCTTTGTTATATAACATTACATATATTGTTGGCGGTTGGATTTACACAGCAGGTTTTATGATAAGGTATTCTAGATAGGATGAAAGGTGTAAAATTAGCTCTGTGGATTCAGGTATGAGATCTCACGTGTGCAGTAATTAATGTGGAGATAAAGATACCTGGTGGCTATTAGTCACTCACATTGTCACCCTGGAGTAACTCCGACAGACAGTGAGTAAATTAACCAATCTGCCTCAATTCCTCAGAGGGATTTCTTAAACATTTTTCACACTCATTATCGCCTGTCTTCTGTGTGTTCGGTGTTTGGTGTTGGGAACTAGTCCTGGTGGTGCTGGTGGAAACTGCAAGAAAACATTCAAGTAAATAGAGTCTGTCCTGCAGGTTCATTGTTCTGTGTAACTTCCACCACACCCACCTTTACAAGCTCTTCTTCCTTATATGGCTGTGTCTTCCTGGCGCCCACGGGCCTGACGAACGTGACTGGTAGCTGCGATGCAGTCTAACCTGTTCCTGTCACCTGCTCTCCATTGTTCATCATTGTTGTCAGTGGCCTTTACTGAAAGGAAAATATTTATGCCTCACTCAAATCCAAGTCATTTAGTTTCATATTTAGTCGTAATATCCAGTGAACAATGATAATAAAAGAGAAATAAAAAATGCTGTTAAGAATGAAGGACAGGGTTTTTTTTTGTGTGGGTGAATGTGTGTTTTCCCTTGGTTTTAGTGAGGCTTAAGTGTTAATATGCCAGTGTGGCAGATTTTGGAGAAGGATAAAGGGTTTAAAAAACAGACACAGACCTTGCGCGGCTCAAACCAGAAGCCCTTTAAACAGTAAAGCAGCATTATTACTTACTCAAATGTCTCATGCAAGGCAAAGGTACAAAACAGCTTCTATGTGCAATTCAGTATTCAGTGGTAATTTAAAAAACCCAGAGACCAACTAAGGCTTTAATTGTGTGTGTGTGTGTGTGAGCGTTTGAGAGCAAAAAGTCAGTGTTATTGTTAATTGACTTTCAGTATCATGATAATATGATCGTTTTTGTCATTGTCTTTATTTTTTACATGTCAAGTGATTTTTTTAATTTAATGCATACCAGTGGTTCACAGTTTATCGCATTAAACATCAATTTAATATGAAATTGCATACATTTTTCATATTAGTACATACAGTATATTGGAAAAATATCCGTACGAATATTTTTTTCTATCATATTGTTCAGCCTTGGTATTGAGATTTCTAGTATCAAGAGTAATGTACTGGCATTATGGTTCCAATAAAGACTCCTTACTCCAGGTTTTAGTGGCCTTTGTTGAAATTTTTCTGTAAAATCAACCAAAGCCATTCCTGACCTCAGAAAGAGTTTATGAGGACATTAACCAGTCTTATGAGTGATCATCTTTCAGTTTTAAAGTTCTCAGCTTGTCCTTTGGTATGAGATCTCTCCCCGCCTTTCCCAGAATGCCAAGTGCAGATCAACAATTCTGCTTTTTTCTGTTAGGACCAGAGGATCTGGCACTGGCCATTTCAAAGCTCAACTCCTATCAAAGTGAAAGCCCCTTACAGGACCCATCCTCTTTAGAGGCTAATGAATTCTCTCCCTTTCATCTCGATTAGTCATATCAATTCGTTCATTTTTCTAAGTCAATATTTGCTTGGGAATAAACACTTCCAGTGTGCAGATGAGAGACACAGGGTGAGAGACACACAGAGAGAGAGAGAGAGAGAGAGAGAGAGAGAGGGAGAGAGAGAGAGAGAGACAGAGAGAGAGAGAGAGGTGGCTCTAGCCTCTGCTGCCAAGCCAGATTTGGCTTTCAGAGCTCTGCCAGGGCCTCTTGTCTAAGGCTGCTTAGTTTCTGTTCTGCCTTTGTTTTGGCCCGTCTGGCATCACCATAGTAACAGCCAGAGAGTGGCAGGTCTGGCTGCACTCGGCACCGCATGAAATGGAGTGGGTACATGCAGTGCTCTTCAGATAGGACAAGATTAGAGAAAGGTACAGTGAAGCTATTTGCTTTTGGTCTTCACAACTAGTGCAATAAATAAATATCGGTGAATAGGGTGATCATTTTGTCAAAAGAAAGCACAGGCGCTGTGAGAGTCAGAGTTAATGCACCAAGCAGAGCTTTTGGAGAGGCGAAGTGATAGTGGAGAAGGGGTTCTGATGGCTGGAAGAGAGGAAAGCAGCGGGTGAGAGGTGGAAGAGGGGGTGGGTGGGTTAGGAATGCCTGCGGTTTACACCATTATCTCCCAGACTGCCTTGTTACCGTAAGCCAGCTTTGAATAGGCCGAATTAGTGGTACCCGTCCGGAGCTGAAAGAATAGGGGTGAGTCAGCCGCTTTACTGCACGGACAGCGCTTCTTTCATTCCTCCCCTCCTCTGGACCGCTGCGTTCCCCTCTGAGTCAGTCTCTATGTCGCTCTGATAGTGTCTCACCCTCTCTGTCTCTCTCTCTTCTCCCACTCTCTGTCTACCCATGCTCTGTTGTGAGCTTTGAACCACAATATAGGGAGCCAAAGTCCTGCGTGAATTTGCTGTTCGGTGCATCTGTTTCTGTTTGCCTCGCTCTGTCTGAAAATTTGAACATGATACTGGAGTTTTGTGTAAGCTAAATGCGACAGCAAAATTTGACAAGCTCATTAGTTTTACAATAAACAATGACTGTTTTTAGGGCTGAAAGAACTTGTTGACTAATCGATTAGTAGTGTCAAACCTTTGCTTCTTCTAGCTTCTCAAATGTGACAATTTGAGTCTTTTCTCTGTTATATAATTGTAGATTGAATGTCTTTGTTTTTTCAAGTGTTAATCTGACAGAAAACTTAATATTAAGATGTTGCCTGTGGCTGTGGAAAATTGTTAGTCAAAGCCATAACTATTTATTAGTTATGGCTTTGTATTTCTAAATAATATAAATATACTATTTATATTATTTATAATTTATTTGTTACTTTATTATGTGGTTAAAATGATAAAGTGCTCAGCATTTTTCTTTTTTTACAATGGTCATTTTAGGACATGTTATACTTAGCTTGTCAGACTTGGCTCAGCCTTAATCAGTATTTACGTATCGTTCAAGCCATAATGAAGTTACTGTATTTACTGGTTTTCAAGTTATAGACACATCAACATTCCAGTGGTAATTATGACTTGCAGTTTTTATTTTTAAGATGACAAATCTGACTAAGTACATCTGAGTTTGATGGATTCTGAGCTAACCTGACGGCTGAGCCTGACAAGATGAGTCAAAATGTGCGAAATTGGCCACTGTACAGAGGATAAACCCTTTCAATGTAGCTAGCAAAACAACCTTTCCTCTGGTGCCATCATCAGGCCAAACTTTATATTTTTTGCTCTTAACAATATTTCCATTTCCATCAATAGCTTGATTTGTTATTAGAAGCTGTATAATTAGAAAGTGAGCTGAAATGAACAAATCTCCAGTCCTCAGACAGTGTTGACGAACTCTCAGGTGTATGACACACACATGCTCACTTCTATTAAAACCTGGCCTGTACTGATATGGCCGCCGTTCCAATGCTCTGGTGGCACGCACTCTCTAAAAGACAAGAGTAGATCTGGCTGTCTCCCGAAGCAGCCAACAGCTATGTCAACATTGGCTCGCCTAATTCACACGCTCAGTGGGAGACGTCATCTCTTCCTGCAGGAGACCGAAAACATCAAGCTGATACCCACAGCTTAAAGTGTGGGCTACTTCAGCGCAGAACACACTCCAACACACACACAAAAGGACAAACCAGCCTAATAAGACAGTAACTGCACACATGACTCACCAACACACACTACATCCATAAAGAGTCAAATGAAGGTGAGCAGAGTACAATTTGTACAGTACTGTCACTTAATTACACAACGATTATACTGTGGTTGTGAGTGTTTGCTATTAAGGCTGTTTATTTGAAATGAACATCGATATTGATGCTATTGGGTGACCTTGTGACATCATAGCTTTAGCTGAATTTAAGCACTTAAGCAAGTGCCGTATTAATTACAGACACAACCCATGCACACAAGCGTCATATAGCTGTGCCCCGTGCTTTGGCATTATTAGGGCTAACTGGTTTGAAAATTGTTTTTTTACAACTGCAGTTTGTGCTCTGAGAAACACGGTGTGATGGACTTGGTGGTGCCAGGTCCACCTGCTATATTTGTATTTAGTTTTTATTTATTACCACTCCTCTAAATTCATTGTTTTCCTTCCCCTTATTCTTTAGTATTGCATTTTATAACAAGGAAGAATGATACCGTCGTTTTAGTTCATTTTCTACATTTGATTTTAAAAGTCTGCCTGTGCTAGTATGGAAAACTCTCTGGTGCTTTCAGTGCTGTTGGAAAGTCTGTTTAATGTGAGAAGCTACCAAATTGATATTGTCCTTATCCATTATCAAAACGTCTGCTATTTATTTGTCGTCATTTATCTTATAAGTTGATGTTCAGATTTTTGTGAGTGCAATGCTTTTCAGATACCAGTTTACTTTGCGCTAGTATGTTAATGCACTAAATACAACAAGTATCTTATCTAATATAGGCATGATGTAGAATTACATTCCAAGAATTACTTTGAAAAAGATTTCAGCAATAAATGTGTGAATGGTGCCTTTGTGTGTTGTCACGTTAACTTGAAAACCAAGTAGGTTTGGAACAGACAGAAATGTGGCACCATAGGTGCTGTATCCAAGGACTTGGGCAGGCAAGAATTGTGTTTCATTCGCTGCTGCCTTTGGCTCAGCTCAGGACTCCGTCTCCCAGGTTTTATCATGAAGATTTTTCCAGACCTTCGTCATTTGAGCCAGGGGTATGGCTGTGTGAGATTACATGTCTGGGAGCTCTGGCTGAATTTGGCACTGCAGGATCACAATGTTTTGCCTCACTGTGGTGAAAACACATTTGGGAGAAGAACCATGGCAGTATCTCAGAATTCATGCCCACACATTCAAGTTTCTGTCATGCTCCGCTGTCACAGTTTTGTCACCTCAGTAAATGTCGTCACTCTTGCTTCGTGACCACGATGAAGACCATTTAGTCGTAGTCTTTTTGCAAGAAATAGGCACTACTATGAGCCTGCCTGAATAAACATTTGGAGCTGCATGCCTGTGTTTGTGTGTGTGAGGGAGAATGTGAAAGAGAAAGGGAGCAACAGTGTGTAGGTTCATGTGAGTTAATGTGTGGTAGTGTGCGCGTGTGCATGTGTGAGAAAGCATTTTTTTGAGTGTGTGTAGGGATGACTCAGAGCAGTTGCTGGCAGCTGAGGTGAATGTGTTAAGCTCCTTGAGCCAGCCAGTTGATTAGAAATGTGGTTTGCGACGATAACTGAATCAGCGTCTTTCCTCAGTCGGACAACTTTTTGAGAATTTTTTTATTTTTAGTCTCAATAAAAGGCGTGTTTTTCTCTCCAGCTGCAGCTTAGGTCGCTCAGCACACAGACACAGTAGCATTATTAAAAATTACACTTTGTTTATTGTCATTTTACAGAAGTGCCTTCAGGTAACTTCAGCTCCGGTGTAGAACTGCTACTTTCCAGATTTCAGCTGACATTTAAATGTGAAATTTGTCAGTGTTAAGTGTTAAAGTATCAATTTACAGACGCAAAGAGTGAAAACAAGACTCTTTAGCTCTGTAAAAGTAGGCCTAAAGAACTGAAAAACAAGTGAAAGCATACAGTATGTTAAAGCGATACTCCAGGCAGAGTCTGTCTCTTGAGTTATCAAACACTCACCTGCTGTGGACTTGAAAGGTGATTGTAAAAGGTTTGTAGTTTCCTTCGTTACAGAGAACAGAGGCTGTGGTCAGCTTGGATTCACAGTGGTTATAATGGATTCCAGAACTGATCATTCCAATAACATGATGCATCTCTCCACTGTCCATCCATATGCTTAGTATCCAAACAATCACATCTTCATCACATCAAAATAAGGCTAAACACACAACTTTTGTCTCAACGTTATAAAGCTGGGGAGCAGGTGTGTATGTTGGTTTTCGCACGTAAAGTCACATTTCACTTCTGTCCTGCGAGTATTCGTTTTGTGTCACATCACTTCATCTGAAGCCGACGTGTCGAACAAATTCCAGCACGCATTTCCTGTTTCAGTGGGATCTCCTCACCAGCTCCAGCAAACTGGTGGGTCAGAGGTCACCTTTCTTCAAAATTCGACTGTACGGATGCACATTGTTGGCCAATAGAAATATTGATGCACTGTCTTTGGAAACGGAGAGGTCGTTATTTAGCGAGTGCCATCAACCTGTAAAATATCACATAACCAGAGTACAAACTGCAGCATCACTGTCACAGACTGTTTATAGATCACTCTGCTCAATATTTATATTGTATTATTACCTACACTTGAGCCGTAACAACGCATCCGTTTTGGGTCTTGGTGCACTGCACTTCTCTTGGTCAGAACCGATCTGCCCTCGCATTTTCATTGGCTAGCATGATGTTGATTGGTTAGACCAGTTGACCCTGTTGAGTAATCCATGACACACACGGTTCTCCTGACCAGTGGTAGAGAAGGAGTCTTGCATGTGAGCAAACCAACACACACCTGCTTTCTGAGCTTGATTTAGAAAAGGCATTGTTAGCCATATTTCGGTGAAATTTAAGCATGAAACACACTGAGAATATGGAAGACAAGTGAATTATCCTGCGGGTAAGGTTTGAAAGTTTCTATGGTCATTTTGATACTTATTTCCACAATGAAAACTGGTCACTATGGGAATCCTTTGTAATCGTTGTCAATTCAAACTGTTCCCAGCCGTTCTGCTCCATTAAAGATGAATCTACACACATTTTAGAGGCACCTCTCAGTGGTTGCTGTTTCACACTGAATCAAATTGCAATAAGATCATTTTGTTTCCTGAATAATTATGATCGCAGTTATTTTGGAGCAGAAATAAAGCAGTGTGTCAGTGCCATGGTTGGAATCTGCAGCCTTTAGGTTATTAGTCAGTCTCTCTACCTCCAGGCCAACCTGCCTGCCAACCACTCCTGGTTTGTTGTTCTCATGTTTTGCAACTAAGAACTCACCCATCCACACACACACCAAACACCCACTCTTTCCCATTGTTATAGTGATTTCAGATTCTTTTGCTTGCTTTGAAACTACAACCCCCCACATAGACACACACACACACACACACACACACACACACACACACACACACACACATACAAATATACAACCACATACAGCAAGCCCAACTCCCACTCACTCCCCAGCACGCTGTAGAGGAGCGCCTCAGTAACGTCTCACATGAATGCGTGCCACGGGGAGTCAGCAGCGCTTTGATAACAACATATGTTTTCATGTAGGGATTGGAGTGTGAAGATCTCTGGAGGGAAGCTGTGCCTCTGCCAGAGGCACAGGGCCAAAGAGATTTGCAGTGGCTGCACTGGAGAAATGTTTCACTGATCACATAGAATTGAGTCCCAAAACCAAGGTGAGGGCTCTGAGGAGAAAAGGCTGGGAGCAGAAGTAAAGATTTCAGGTCACAGTGAACACAAGTCCCTGTTTTAATGCCAACCAAATATCCCACACTTCCTTGCTGATGAAGGCTGATTTATGTTACAACCACAGTGGAGGGCAACGTGTTTGCTTCCATACTGGGTGCCAGTAAGCAGCATTGGGATTTTTCATTCCATACTCCAGTGCACCTTCTGCTCTTGAATTAGCACACTGTCAGAAGAGGGATACACTTCATTTATCATTTTTATACCTCTCTGCGGCCTCTGTTCTTTTGCAGTCGCAGTATGTCTTCACAAAGGCATTTTAATCTGAACCCTGATGGGATAAAGATAGCACACTTAGTGTATATGCCACACATTTTGTATCTTTACCTTGCATAATATTTTCTAAATAATTTCTGATAGGCTTGTATTTGCTTGAAGAGTGCATTGCTTACAATTTTTGACTATCTACCTGCTATCACATGAGAGTGTCTTGGTGGCTTGATGTCCTGCAGTGGTGCAGTAGGTAGAGACAGGCCGGGAGGATGCAGCATAGGAAAGCTGTAGGTGGGGAGATGGTTATAATTGAGCTACGCAGGATCCCAAGACAACCAGTGAAGCAATCTGCTCTTGTTTTTAGCTTAGCTGTGTGCATATAGTGCTGACTACACACACACACACACACACACACACACACACACACACACACACACACCACCACCAGGTGAGTTCCTGGGATCCAGGAGTGAAGTGAGATTGACTGATTGCCAGTAACAAGGACAAGGCCACTTTTGTAAATGGTTACTTTAGTGCTGCTTTCTTTAATATATGAGAAAAACACTTCATATGTTTCTGATATCATATATTATTATAAACTCGGACTCTCGCAGTCTTGTTGTTTCCTATGACATCACCAGTACAGTCAGTACATAGAAAAGCTGACTGACGCTGACTGAAGCACCAGCATGACTTGTCTCTAATTTGCCAATGCAGTGGTTGTGGCTGTGCGTCCTTGAAGTTTATGTGTGCTCTCAGATGCCTATGTGTGTTTGTGAGCACAGGCCCTGGTGAGCCTTTGTGAGAGTGTGTGCGTGCAGCAATGTTCTCACTGACACACAATACCTATGAGTCCCTGTGGGTGCGCCGCTCCTGTGATGCGATGATGCCGCGCTCTGCTGATGGTGGTGATATGTATCCGTTTGACCTCTCATTGCTCAGAGAAGGAGTAAACAGAATGGGAGAACAAAAGAGTTGAAGGACGCAATGTTCTTTTCAAAGTGACCGTAGCTCTTTTTACAACCCAGAAACACTCAGAAAACTTGCTCAATATGTCGGGTATGGGCTTTGCTGCCAAAGCTGAAAAGCAGTTCATTTTAGAGCACCGGTGTAATAATAGAAACAGGCTCAGTGTACCAAAGTTACTATCAACCCTCATCACAAATAATTCAGTTCTTATTCTCAAAGGTATGTGTGTCCAAATCCCAGAATCCACTTCTACAAGTCCTCCAGGCTTTTGGCTCGTACACTATATTAGATCAGTTCTTTGTGCTATAATCGACCAACACCTGGCCTGTTGGGCAAATAAATAAATAAAACTTTCTCTAAACGCAAAAGCATGAGCAAAATGGGCCGCTAAAAATGCTGAAAAAGAGCCTTTCATTTGAGGCCTTGAATATTTCCTCCAATCTTTTCCTCAGTTGCCTCCTGTAATTGCCACTTTTCATAACCTCCCTGTACCTGCACACTAGCTTTTTCTGAAAGCAGCTCATCTAAAGTTTGACACTATAGTCATTTAGAGAACAAGGCAAACACGGCCATTTTAGCTGAAGCATGCTGAGCTCTGAAACCAGGGCCGATATGTAAATCTTAGAAATCAATTACACTACCAAGGGGCATGTAGATGCAGCCGGTAATTTTGTCCCACAAGCAACAGGAGGCAGTTGAATATGGCCTAGATCTGTTACCATTCAGAGTTTTTTGGATTGCACCCAGTGTGACAATTGAACTGCTTAGTGCTTCTGAATATTAGTATTCACTTGTTATTGCTGCGGCCAGCCCCCGCATCTATTTTTGGCAGACGATAGCAGAGCTGGAACAACATTGTGGTGGTATTCATTATTCCCTGGGTGCTAAATAAAGAGGCACTATACACTCTGTGCTCTTTCTCTCTTTCTGTCTCTCCCTGTGTTTTAAATGTGTATATCTGCAGTACGCTGGATGTTTCTTTAACATATACAGTATGTGTCTTTGTTAGATACGCCCACGTGCAGTCTCTGTCTTTCTGTCACTATCTCACTTACTCTCATTCTCTCTCAATGGTGTCATCTGTTCATCTGTTCTCAGGTCTGGCTAAGAAGTTGTTGACCTGCTTATGGTGGAAGGTGCCTTTTTAAGTGTGCAGTGAAAAGCCCTGGTTTTGATTTATTATGCATAGAGAAGTATCAAAGCCAGTCTTTGTCTCCTACTCATATTCCTCACTTCACCATGTTTCACTTTCTGTTGTAAGGCTGTTAGTATTGGTACCATTAAGGTGTCAACATAAACAGCTTTCTTTCTTTCTTGGCACTTTGTGTCCTCAGCTAAATTTAATGTATATGAGGAAGAATGCAAAATGGTCACCACAGTATGGCTGAACTGCAAAGTAAAAGATTGGAATTTATCTTTAGTGTATTTATTTAGAAATGTACTGAAATACACACATACATGCACATTGGACATTGACATAGTGCTTCAAAGAGACAATATGGCAAATGCTTCAGACAAACATGAATGACCCATGTGATTAGTCATTTTATTTATTTTTAGGCCACGCTGTGAGTGATGAAAAAGTTCCCTGTTCCCACATGTTGACTGGGGGGAATGAGGCCAGGGTTTCCATGGTGATGCCTGTAACCTAGTCTGTCTCTGAGGGTCGAGGATTGTTCTCCATTGTCCAGAGGAGAGATGGAGAAAAGAGGGTGAATTTGAGAGAAAGAGACTCGGTTACAGCTCGGCTTATGATATACAAATGAGAGATGATATATACATGAGAAATACAGACAATTGTTATTTAAATACGTTTCTTTTGTTTCTGACATGTTCACAAATCCATGCAGAGGAAAATTAAAGAAATCTCTGCCATTTGTTTTGTGTTGTATGAAAATATGGCTTAACAGAGCTGCAAAATCATATATGATTGCTAGAGATTTTAAAAAATCCAACCCAAAATCATTTGCACTCCATCCAAGATTTCAGAATAACTTTTGGGTAATTCTCTTTTTTCATTCTGGCACCCAACTCTGTACACCCTGAATGAAACCAGCACAAAATGGAAATTGAAGTTAATTTCAAATAGCCCCTGCTGCATCGCATGGTCCCCAGGTGCTGATGACTCCTTTTTCCAATCTCTATAGCTCACGCAGGTCATCTTAACTGTCCATTACAAGTGATAAGCTGCTCGAAGTTTGCTCTGAGACAGAGACACCTCCTTCTATTTTATTTACACATCACTCTGTTATTTCTTACCTTAATTATGGCCATGTCAAGATGGGTAAGCAATATTTTTTTTTCACTTATTACTTGTACAGATGGCTGAGGTGTGAGCATGTGCAAACACTGCTCCCAAACAAACAATATTTGTAGCTGATCTGCCTTTTCTGCTCTCCGTTGTGTTGACTCTTTGTGTCTCTCGGCAGATACAGCATTGGATTGATTGGAAACGTTGTCTTGTAGTTTCACTTAGTAACACAGTATTCAAAAGACAAGGATATCACAATTGCATTTTGCAGTGATTTAAAGGATAATGAGTTTCTATTTTTTTTTTTTATCCACTTAGTAGAGACAAGCATTCAAATGAAGACAAAGCCGAGTCTGGAAATGGGCCGAGGTGCAGTTTGAAAACAAATTGTCACACATGCTTTTTTAGCTTTGTGCTTTTGCCTCATTATATATTCTGGAAAGAGCCATCCTTGGAGAAGTTTTCAAAGATGCCAAAAAGCAGATTATTGTTCAAAGCGAATGCAGCAGTGATTGGATTTTGTTTGAACAATGGCAAAGCTTCATCAAAGTTGGATTGCCATTATTTCCGAAGACACGATGCGAGACCAGCACATAAAGTCTCATTTCCCCTGAGAAGGTGGAGAGACCAGACCTTGGTATCTCAGTGGACTAATGACTTTGTTTGCTGCTTAATGTTTGAGTCCCAAACAAGGGTTTTGAGCCTGAATATCATGTTTTCTAATTAGCAGGTGTGTACCACTTAATGATTTCTTGGAAGTGAACGTTTGAAACCTCATCCTGAATAAACAGAACAAGTTACAAAGTGTTCATCATTCACATCCCAAAGTAACATAGCAGTAGGCTAATCTCCGCCGTGAAGAACAGCGGTGCGGTTGATCAAGTAATCTGTTTCAGGCCGTCATTTCCAGGACTCTAAACACTTTCAAGTTTCAGTCTTTTCCATGTACAGTCCATAAAATCATGGTTTATGTGTTAGCTTGCTTGATTGAAATTGTTCCAGGTATTGTGCATGCTGGTTCACTGGAGTACTTAATGGAACTGAGCCATCATTAACAAAATTAGTTTCACCTGTGCTTTTCCTGCTGTGACAAGTCAAAAATGTCTGCTTTTAAAAGGTCTATATACCCCTGGAATTGATGTTTATATTACAGCGCTTACACACCCATAGTCCCCCCACGCAAGTGTTTTATGTCACCTGATTAGACCTGTTGTCAGGACGATGTGGGTGTGTACAGACTTGTGCTTGATTTACATCTCCTTCACTCTCCTGTTAGTCTTTCTGCAACTGTTCCACCCAGTTTCAGCCTGACTGGAGGTCTAATTAGGCAGAGTAATTGGAAACACCTGTGTGGGTGTGCAGAGCCTTTAAACAATTCTGCAATGCAGGATTTATGGCCAATGCCAACGTTTAGAGCAAAAGAAGTAGTGTGACTTTTAGTTAGACATAATGCGAAAAAACAGACCCTAGAGAATTGCTCACTATCACTATACTATCAGACAACACACCAACTAATTTCTGTAATTAACAATAGTTAACAGAAGTAAACAAACTAACACCGTGATGCATGCCTCCACAGCAGAACCACATGTGGCAGCAGACTTGGACTGAACTGCTTGTGTGTGTTAAATCAGTCATTAACACCTTGTGTTCACTGACAGCTTTAATATGAACCGTATAAGATATACTGTAGATTCAGCAATGTGTTGCTCTGTTTCCTCGAGTCGTCTTTTATTCATCACCTTCATCACTCTTTTATCCTTAGTTATCTTACTTTGAAGTCTCTCTGCCCTCTTGCTGAGTCCGACACAGCATGCAGGGTATCACAGCCGTTTAGTTTACTCAGCAGACATCAGCGTGACACTGAGGATGGTTGACAATAAAACAAAATATTTCTATGACTCCAATCTGTGTTGACTGTTCCACCGTTTACCATTTGAACTTTCCTTCCCTACCAGATAGCTGAAATACCTCCCTGCTCCAACATTTTATGAATTACCTTTTATGAATCACCCTAATTTAATTAGCTCACACATGATATGCTTTTTGATTCACTTTCACCTGCGGAACACTACACAAGTCATATGTAAAGTTTCTCTTTCTCTCTCTTTGTCTCACTCTTTCTGTTTCTCTCTCTACATGTATATCTGTATGTCTCTATTTGATCATCTTGTAGTTTATTGAAGAAGTAAGTTTTATCAAGTGAAAATACTGATTCACTCCTCTTACTCCTTTCTCACGACTCACACCTCATTACTGCAGATTTCATTTTTGCACAGTATGTTTTCTGTAAATGCTGCAGGCAAGGAATCCAGAGTCCAAGAGGTTGTTCTTTTATCTCCCATTTTGTCCATATCTGCAATCAAGTCTGGTTAAAGCTGCTATTCACAACCATCAGCTGTAGGTGGTGAAGAAGTTGAACGGTGGATGGAGTGCCTATTGGCTTGTGTTAAAGAGAGAGAGAGTTTTGCATTATCTCTCCCTGCAACTACCTGCAAAGTAAATAGTAAATATATACCACATCCACTAACGGGATTCTCCTTTCTGTCCCTCTTTCTCTGTCTCTTTGCCTACAGGGACCCAGTTCATTGGAGGATACTTCCAGTCCCAGTTCAGCCAGCACACAGCAGCCTCGAGATCGACACAGTTTTGTCCAGGAACACTTCCAGGCTCAGTACAGGTGAGAAGCACAGACATGAGCAGCCTGCTCAGATAAATGCTTACCTGGCAGTCAAAGTTGAGAACTTGAAGAATTGAAGCCAGTCCTCAAACCTCCGCTTTGTATGTGTTCCTGAGTTTGCAGAGGGATCATTTTAATTTGTCCTTATTGCTTAAAACAATTCTTTGTCAACAACAAGTTACTCACTAAGATGCTCTGATCAGCTAATCTTTATGGTCTCCTTTGTCTCTAAGAAAATTGATTAAAAAAAAAGAAGCTTTTATGTTTAGGACCCCTACTGACTGGAATAAAGTACATATTCGTTCTCTGTCTTCATTTGGTTCACTGACTGTTACTATAGTTTGATCATTTTTCTTATGATAGTGTCTGTACTAAGGTTGTAACTCATTTCTGTTTCTATTATTGAGTTGTTGTGTTGTGTGTTGTGCCTTCTGTTTTGTATTGTTTTGTTTTCTGTTTGTTCTTGTGGGTGTTTGTTTTGGGACCCCCTTGAAAATGAGATGATCCATCTCAAGGGGTTTATCCTGATGCAATAAATTAGACAGAAAAATGACAAAAATTTCTGTTAAAAGCATATAACTCAAAGCTTATTCTAAAAAGTAGGATGAGAACAAATTTTGGAAAGTCCCTTATCAATTATGCAGTATGCAGGCTGGATTTCACCAGGCACTATATCTAATGTCCTGAGGTTGTGTTTGAATAAAGAGACTGCAATACCATTAAAGAGAATAGGCATTCAGCACAGGTGAGAATGCATTTTCTCTCTTGCAGATAAGAATCAGTAGCTTGAGAAAGTGGGCCAGACAGACCTGTGAAGGATTCAGGGGATTCATCTTCAGTACTAGCTTCTGGCTCTCTGCTTCATTCACAGTGGAAAGTCTGAGGTTCTCTGGTTTAATAGACTCTCTAATGGAATTGACTCTAGACCTTACTATAACCGTGTCGACACACTTGGCTGCGAACATTTCCTCTTACCTTCACTTCTCACTTGATTCCTGAACAATGTAAACATGTAAGGTACTGTATATAGATGGTATATAAGATGGTAAACAAGGAGATATAGTTTGAAGAAAATGGCAGACTTGTGTTAGACTTTAATGTTGTGATTAGGCAATCAGATGATTTGAAATGACTAACTTGGGAATAGAAAGCAGAGGAGACAAATAGTTTTTGAACTTTTAAAGAAGCACTGAAAATTAGTAACCGGGAGGAGGGCTGGTGTCAGAATTTGACCTTGATAAGAATCATTTCAGCTCTTTGTTACCCAGCCTGACTAAAGCTTGTGTGTAGCTTTTATATATCACTTTGAGGTCATTAGGACAGAACAGTTTGTTATCTAGAAAAATAACAAGACAGACAGTACAGATAACTTCTTTCCTGCAATGAAACCTTGGAGAGGCAACTTTTCACCTTTTTGGCAGGGACTTGCTGACCACTCCCTCCTACAATATAATGTGCATTCTGCCAACTGACATCTAAACCAGACACAGCAAAGTTTCCCATTTCTACAAGGAAAATAAACAAGTAGAATATGTGAGTCTGTCCGTGCAATAATTCACATATTTAGCATTATCTGTAAAAGTTTAACTGAGATGTTTTGGGCAGCTGTGGCCGATGTCTCATCCATTTGGCAGTTTTCAGGTGTTATTATTGTGTGTGAAATGTAATCCCATCAGTTGGGAGCTGGATGAGTTGATCAGTCGGCACTTAATTGGAGTTCGATATGGCCTTAAGTCAGATTGTCAGAGTAGACATTTGCCCTCGTCACCACCCTGCTGTGAGAGGGTCGACCCCACTGTTTCTGAAATTAGGACCAAATAAAGTTTCAGATTAGTTTCACTTTCTTACTCTATGTCTTTTGCCTATTTGAACTACTGTAAATTCCCATTCCTAGTTTCAACCAGGCAGCAAATGGGCTAAGGCTTATTTGTGTGTGTGCTGAGGGCAGACATTTACAGAAAGGAAATATTTGCCTGAACTAAAACAAAGGTGAATTTTAAACAAGCATGAATAAGTAAATAACCAAAGTGAATGTTGTGCTTCTCCAACATGTTAAGTCCACATATATAAATTACTTTACTTTACAGTCAATCGTCTCTGGGTGAGAAGTGATAATGTTGCTCGCAGTCTGAATACAGAAATGGAATCACAGCCTCCCCGGAGAGTTGTCCGGCATGTTTGGTCCAACACACACAGTCGACCTGCAGCAGATTAGTGTGAGCCAGTCAATAAAAAGGTCAACCTCTGACACTTGTACAGTATTGACTACTGCACAGCGAGGTTAACCAGCCATCCATTCGTGGGATTATCCCAGTCCGTCATTGGCGGATGATGGATTGAACGCTTAGAGTCGGGCTGTATCCCTGCGGAGCCTCGTCTCCCGTGATTCTCTCAGACTGACTAATTTAAACGACTTCACTATATTAGCTCGTTGGAGGGTCCTAATGTACAGTCTACACACTCTAAGAAAGCTTGCATGAGTGTAGCTTGGTCAGTGGTTTCAAAAAGGTGAACAAATCTCTTTAAACATAGAAATAATTTCATCTTATATCATAACCTGCCTTAGGATAGCAGATCAAAAAGTACTTGGCAACATTTGGCCCATTTACGTCACAGAACAGTAATGTTAATTAATGTGCATATCACCTGTTACTTAATAACTTAATGAATTAATGAAGCAACCAACAAGCTAACAAGGTCTTTATTTCCCACTAAACAGTTTGTGTTCCATCTCTTACAGCCTTGATCTGCTGTCTTCATTCTTTTTTTTCTCAGTGTAAAACATAAAAAAAAATCGAATTGTGTTATTTAACACTCATATTACATGTTTCCAGTGAATGAAGCGCTGGCTACTCTACTACAAAACACAAAACATACACAAGCTATGTTCTAATTGAAACCGCTGACTGTTGATTAGTTTCCAAACTCGGAAGCAATATTCTCCCTGGTGACTCACTCTCATTTAATGAATAATAGACGAAGACACCCGGATGGTCAGGAATTTGTTTTCTACTCTGGGTTTCATCAGGCCTTCGTCAGTGTAAATACGCTTTATATCCATTTGTATTCTCGTCTCATTAGTCTGTCTCAGTCTGAGTTGGTTTCAGTCTGCTGAGTCAGGAGACGTATTCTTTCATCTACTCACCTTTTTCACTCTTTTCCTCTTCTTCTCCTCTTTACTTTGTATCACTGGGGGACTGGAGTCACTTTGCCTCTAAATGCAGACTAACAAAAGAGCAATAACTCCCCCTCAATCTCGCAGTGTCTTATTTTTGCTTCTTTGTTTCAGGCTGCGTCCTCGTCTGTCTCCGTCTCTCTCTGTGTCTCTCTCTGGCCTTCCCTTCTCTCTCTGTCTATATCACTTGGTTGATCTCTCTTTCTTCCCTCTGCTTCCTTCCTGATTCTTTTTATATCTCACAGAGATGGTCCTCAGAGGCATTCAGTGGAGTTGTCTGATCTGAATAAATGTTTGCGATTAGAGCCAGGGTTGTCTTGTGGTTTGGGGCTGCCAATGTGGGAGTCGGTGCTCAAGTCACTCCGTTGTGCCGCAACGTTTAAATGAGTCTTTGTCAAAACCCCCACCCTCCCCTCCTCTGTTTGTCATTCTCAGTTTGTGGCATCTATTTATAATGGCCTGGAAGACGTGCGGAAAGCCCCAGCCTCTTTCTCCGTCTGAACAAACAAGATAGTTCAGGATGGTTACTTTTTTCCTATCACAGTGGCTTTTAGTTGGATGCAGATTTGAAGTGAAAACGTTTTGGATATTATACAGTTTGTGTAATAAATGTTGTCAGATACAAACTCCAGTTTAAATGATTTCCAGTTTTATAGAGCTATTGAAACAAAGTAAACTGAAAAGTACATGCACACGAACAATCATAATTCTTTTCTTAGCCCCTGAAAAGTTGAACCGAGAGCCATAAACATTTAATGTTCCGCAAAGCAAAACCTTTTAAGAGCTGCTTGTGCAACAAAGCAAACTGATATCTGTCCAGTATGACATGTTCTCTCCACCAATCATGTATTTTTATGCCAGATCCTTTGAAGATCCTCATCTTCAACAATGGTCCGCAGGGGCTCCACTTATCCCCAAAGATGCCCCAGGTTGGGATGCTCTCACGTGGTCTGGTCGCAAGTGGACAGCTCAGTACAGGTGTGACTGCACCCAAGACGCATTGAGCTCTGATCGCTCAGACCACAATCGGAGGTGGTCTGGGCCGCATATGGCCACAGTCTTTTAGCAGTGTGTACATGAATGTGTGCTGGGCCTGCGTAAGCGGAAGTACGTACTCATTCGCGCGCCGACGGTGCAACAAGAAGAAGCCACACCATTTTATTTAATTTTAATTTTATTTAATTTATGCTTTTAACTTCAGGCAGACTAGGCACGGGAAGTGCATTGCTGCCTCCCACCGGTTAAAACGCATTTGGTCTTTGCAAACGGAAATGATGTAGGCTATTTGTATACGGGGGGGAAGGGAGATCTAATCACAAGTGGTCACTCGAGATGCATGTGGAGACGCATTCTAATGCCACGTGTGAACTGACGTACTTAGAGTGGTCCACTTGTGATCGGATCACCCAAGATGCATGTTGATGCCAGATGTAAATGGGGCCTGAGGCACCCACTGGTCATTCCACGTCGCACAGCTGAATGGCTGCTGAAAATATGGCCAGACAGTGACCTTCCTTACTTTGATTTTGATGCTTTCGCCACCCACAGTGCTTTCTTCAAGCTCAGCCTCACGCATCACTCTCCCTCCCGCTGATACCACCCAGCTCCCTGCAGTACCAGACTTTGAAGTGGGTGTTAGCCAGTTTGTGCAGGGCATTATCACATGGAAGTAACTCTTTGATCTCATATTTCATCTGCACAGAGTCATTTGCCGCCTCACTCTGTGTGTTACAGTAGTTTCCAGTTAGACACACCAGAAAGTGCATGCATGAATCCTCTTTACCACTGGTGCCTAAAATTACCTCTGGAATGGCTGATAATTTGAAATGCACCACACAACAAACACTATTACAACACATTTTTTTTAGATTTGATCCTCAAAGTGTAGTCAGGCCACACAATTAAGGAAACAATTCACAGGGATTTAGTTTCTCAGTATTGAGATTACGATTTAGAGCTGCAATGATTAGTTGACTAACCCATTAGTCAATCGACAGAAAATTAATCAGCAACTGTCAAATAATTAAATAAAATAAATATTTTCTAATCTTTTATAGATCAAACCATTATTTTTTTATAGTAACAGATAAAATAATGGTCACATTAATTGATGATAAATATAATCATTAGTTGCAGCCCTATTATGATTTTCTCTCTGTTAGGGAAACAATAAAATTATATATATACCTGCATTCTGACTGATTTTGTTCTTCACCTTGTTGTCCTGCTTTTTTGGCTAATATAGTTCGTCATGTGGTGTAATGCGGTCTTTTCATTTGTTGATGGAACTTTAGGAAAAATTAGGAGCACTTAAATGGCTGCAATGTAGCTCTCTGCTAATGCAACATCTTTGTCATGTCAGAATGAGATTGCAGAGACGTATAAATCTGTTTTGTTATTTTTATTTTTATTTTTTTCAAATAAAATGAACTGTGCCCTAATGCAGGGGCAGTGTGAACAGCAATCTCAGCACAGTCCAGTCCCCAGAATCAGTCTGGTCCTTTCTTCCAAAGGTTTCCAGTGATGATACAGTACAAGTCATCAGTGCTGGGTTTGCTCTCCATTCTCCTGTTGTAGAATACAAAGGTGAAAGAATAATGAAAGAGGAAGGGTTTATTTAACAAGTACTAAAGGGAAATCTGTAATATTGTGGGAAAAAGAAAGATCCGATTTCAACTTGAACAAAGACTTCAAATGAAATGGTCAAGCACGGTTGCATCAGTGTGCTCATTTGTTTCTGTAGTTGTTTGTTTGCCGCAGTCTTATTAGATTTCTGCTCCTATCGTACCTTTCCATTGCTTAGAGATAAAGAAAATGTTTTCATGGAAGCCATGTATGAGCCACATTGGCCCAGACCCACCAGCTGGCCAAAGAGAAAAAGAGCCCAGTGCACAACCTCCCATCACCCCACTCTCCATGCTCTACCCTCCTCCAGTGGCTCCAGTGTGTGTGTGTGTGTGTGTGTGTTTCCTGGTGAATATGAATTGTCTGAATCACATTAGCCTCTAGGACTGGCCTTATACAAGAGTTTAGATTCTTAAACTTTTCCTGCCTGACCCAAACTGTGTATGTTGAAGTTCAGGCCTCCAGATTCTTGGCTCATTAAAACACTCTAGTACTTTTTCACCAGAAATTCACCTGTGACACCCAGTCCTGTGTGTGTGTGTGTGTGTGTGTGTGTGTGTGTGTGTGTGTCTGCGTGCGCTCACACACAACACTGGTGGATACCACGAGGACTTGCTTGTTTGGAGAATCAGTTCCACCTCACGTAAATGCACTGTGTCCTGCAGCTTCACCCTGAATGTCAGAAATACTGTGTATATGAGTGTGTGTGTGTGTGTGTGTGTGTTAAGGGCGGAGAACTTTGTGCCCAAAGGGTGCCAATTTAAAAAAAAGTTAACCTAAGCTGGTGTCTGTCTCAGGATCACAGCCATCCTTCCTTTGTCCATATTTGCATTATGGGACAAAGATTTCCATCAACACGACACTAACATCCGGGCACTTATAGTACTGTATACGGGCTAACAAGCAGTGTTACAAGTTACAAACAGAATCAGTATAAAGGAAGCGACTGGGACAGTCAGTTCACCTGGAGTGTGACTGTGGAAATGAAAAATGTTTAAACGTTTAGTAAGTAACCATGTTAAACAAAATGTAACACATACCAACTTGAGTCATGGTGATGTGACAACAGCACTGCACGATGCAATACGTAGCAGAAATGAAGAAGCTACTCACAGCTGAAAACAGCATAAAAAAACTGGTCTTAACACACAATACACTTGCAAAACGTTGTTGAAAATGATCATTTTATTGATTCTTTTTGACCCATTGTGACTCTGCTCACAGTATGCCGACATCATCATTGATTTAGTTTGTGGGTTCTGCTCTTCACTTGCTTTGAATGCTGTGTGATTTGGGATGGTTTCCAGTGTTTTAACCGAGTGCCGTGGGGTGTTATTGACAGCTGGCAGACCAAACAAACAAAGGATCGGAAATGGATCTCGCTAGACAGCCAATACTGATCGATTCAAAAAGCCTTTGGCAGTCCCCGTCCCAGTGCTGTCCATTGGATCGAGACATCCCTACCCATGTATTTTTATATTATTATTGATTTATTTGCATATATTCAACGCTGATTTAAAATGCTGAACAATACCGGCAGGAATGCTTGCCTTGCTCAAAACTTGATTCAGTCATATAATCATTGATCATCTCTCTCAGCATTGCACACAAAGGCGTGATGAAACAATTGAGTGAGAGTCAGAGTGTATGAGAGTGAAAAGAAGGAAGAGATATACAGCAGAGAGCTGGAGAACGAGTATGTGTCTGAGTGTGTGTGTGTGTGTGTATGAGAGAGGGAGAGAGTGTTTGAATCCAGCCACTTGCTTTCAAAATGTTGCTTTAGCTGTTTGTGGCAGATGCATTTCTTTATGCTAATTAGTTTATGCTAAAAAACTAAAAAACAAGAATATCAGATCAGCCAGTTTCAATCCAGTCTTTTGTCCTTTACCACTGACAACTGGAAAAGTGCAGTCATGTGTGCCCAGGTGTATTCTGTTACTTATTACATGGGTTGGCATGAATGCATTTATCACCCAGTTATTTGGTCAGTTAGTTTTAACCAGGAAGGAGGAAACTGGTATGGAAACTGAAGGTGACATTGCGAACCTAAGAGGGAGAGTTGATACTTATAAAAGTGAAGCTGAGGAATTTACTTTGTATTAGACTTAACATGAGTGTGTGTGTGTGTGTGTGTGTGTGTGTGTGTGTGTGGATGTGTATTACTTATTTACAAGAACAAGAACATACATCTGTTTACACAGTCACATTGTGGGGACTTGTCTTCCTTTTGGGGACAAGTCCTCACACAAATCATTCATTTTTAGGGTTAAACTAGGGTAAGGTTAGGTTAAGGTTGGGTTATAAGAGAGGCGGTCTATGGGTTAGGGGTAGGGTTAGGCAAGTAGTGGTAAGGGTTAGATTAAGTTTCCAGGAAACGAATGTAAGGCAATGTAATTTCCTCTGAAGTGATGGAAACACGACTGTGAGTCTGTGTGTGTGTGTGTGTGTGTGTGTGTGTGTGTGCGCGCATGTGTTTTGCGTGTGTGTGAGAGTCTTGACAGCCCCTTTAGCTGAGTTAATTTCCCCTGACAGGAGGTCTCTACTCGTACTCTCGTATAGAAAGAGATGAGTGCCCTCCAATCCACAGCCAGTGACACATGACTGACTGAGTGACTGACAGGCAGACAGAAGAAAATTAACTCTCTGAGCTCTCTCTCTCTTTCAGTCCCAGGAGGAGCTCTGAACTATAGTATGTAGCTCTAAGGTGATGTGGCTCCTATCAGCAGG
The DNA here is from genome assembly GCA_002120245.1 of Maccullochella peelii. Classification (NCBI taxonomy): domain Eukaryota; kingdom Metazoa; phylum Chordata; class Actinopteri; order Centrarchiformes; family Percichthyidae; genus Maccullochella; species Maccullochella peelii. Next base: position 14,692 of record LKNJ01000490.1, on the reverse strand, counting down.
ACCAGCATTAATACTAGGCCAAGTAAGACCTAGGCCCCTTACTTGGTGAGAGGACTAGCGTAGCATCCAATAAGTCTACCAAACAAGCATAATATGTTTAGAGTAGATTTAGAGCAGTTACAGGTTCTTAACTAAAAAGTCATGTCAAACACAGGTTGACATGTCAAAACCTGAGAAACTAACTAATAGTAATGGTTGCATTCTAGGTGTGCCAATCCCATGGCCCTTGTATAGTGCATGTTGGTTCACTGCACAGTGCACACCGAAATGGAACAGAGCCATCAATAGTATTAGTTACACCTGGGATTTTCCTACTATTAAAGGTCAAAATGTCAAATCATACAGATGATTAGAAAGTTTAAGGATGCTAGTATCTAAAGAAAAAAAAGCTAAATTCTAAATAAAAATAAAATTCTCTTACTGATGCTTTGCACGTAACAATCTAGCCAGGTACTATAAATATGTATTCTGCAAACACTTGATCATTCATCATTTACAGTAGGCCTGGGGGGGATTCAGGAAGTAAAAAAAAATGTTTGCACAAATATTTTTTTGGACTTACCAAAATATCAGTGCATCTCGTGCTGCTGTTTACGGTGTGTTTGCTGTCTGTTTTGCTGTGAAACACGTTTATCTCTACAACATGAAGAATCCTCAGTGGTATGAGGATGTGCTTTGAGGCACTAGCAAGAGAAACTAGATTAAAGTGTCATGATATTCTTGACCTAGCTCAAGTCTTCAACAGTTCTCTAATCGTAGTTAGCTAACAACAAATATAATGAAACTCTCAAGAGGAAAGGTTTTGCGAAAAGCACTCTTCTTTTTTGCTAATTTGCTATATATTATTTTAGTTATAGTTCTGTTTTCTCCAAGTGTAAATACCAGCAACAAACTCTGTTTAGTTGTTTTCGGGCTGCGTCTCCACCTGAGACCAGGCCTCCATCCATCACTGTCTGTGGAGCTGTCAGTTGACACTGTTTACTCCTTAAATAAGGTCAAGACTGCAGTGACTAAACAATCAGGTTTTTTTATACAAGAACATTTAAGTTTGGTTGCTGCGGGACCAAAGCTATGTCTGGAATTATTTTGGATAAAAATAAAACTTCAGGAAAACGGGAACAGCCACACCGCCGACCTGAGCAGCGTGTGTGCGTCGTGGAACCTCTTGCTTTTTATTTCAACAGGTTAGAGCAGCCACACAGTCTGCAGCGCTGCTCATCTAAAGATTCAGCATCTCGCCTATTTTTTTCGCGTGACGTGCGCGGCTCTCAGCAAAAATACACAGTGAAAATGATCTGTTGATAATATGATGTCATATTGACATCACACCAGCAACAGTACACCTTTCAGTTTCAATATCGATATCAGTAGTATATATCACGGACGTGAAAAAAATCAAACGTGAAAAACTTCCCAGTTACAACTGAGCACAAGCCTCTTAACCTGTTTCTGTCTAAAGTAAATATAAATGAAATGAAATAAAACATTATTTTACTGATGGCTGTTATCAAAGGCAAACTCAATGTAGAAACATAAGGCTGGCAGCAGCAGCAGCGCCGCAGCAGGAACGGTCTCTGTGTGGACACCACAGGCGTGCGAGACGCAGCAGTTCAGCGAGGTAGCCGTCACGTGCTGCTCAGGTCGGCGGTGTGGCCCGGCCGTTACCAAACTTGCGTAAAACTGTTGTCTCCCACTTGGCAGTATGTCTTTAAGCTGTGAATTTATGGACTCAAAAGGTTCAACTAAATCTTTTGCCACATTTGCTGTGTGTGTAAACTCTCTGCAATATATATAGCTTTATCTTTGCATACTTTTTTAAAATTATGTTAGATTTATTGGATTGTGAATCATTTTCCTAGTACACAAACAGTCCTTCATCCCATCAAATCTGTTGCTATTGTATTGCTACACACATGACCTACATACAGTTTATTCACTACCGGATTGTTAAATTATAATTTAGTATCAGTTCGTTTTAATGAAGGAGAATATACAAAGCGGTCTCTGTTGACGCCTTTAAAAAGCAGCTGAAGACTCATTTATTTAAACTGGCCTTTGTCTAGCATCGTGCTGTTGGTGGTATTTGTTTGGTTTTTAAGGTCTGCTGTTGCTTATGTTTTATTGCTTCTTTCTTTTTACTGTTTTTATGGTCTTATTTTTAACATAATTGATCTTGCTCTGTGAAAGGTGCTATACTAAATAAACTTTACTTACTTACAGTACAAAAATCCACTGTATTCACAAGCTAACAAGCCATTCACTCACAGATTTTGCAATTTCAGCTACTTTTTCACACAAAGGTTTGACTGGAGGACACAAAATTTGGAGGAACACAAATATACTAGTAATATGTTTAGGTGGGAGCAAATTTTTTTCCGTGGGAAGTCAAATAAATTCTATTTCTAGTAAACCCTGCAACTCTGACAACATCAGCTCATCCCTGACACCATAATTGATAGATCACATAACTTTTGTGCGTGTCATATACCAACGTCCTGAACTATTTTGAGCTGTGTATATTTCATCATCCACATCGCCTACATCATCTCCCGTATTGTGCTGCAACGCTCCTCAATTTAGAATAACAGTATGAAAAATGCTGGAATCAGGCAACGTGATACCGCATAATGTTTAGAGATGCTGCTGGTGGAGTGTTATTTATTTAGCTTCGAGCAGAACGGAAGAACAGCTGAGCAGCACAACTTTCTTTCTGATATATAAGAGCGGTTGCTGCTGTGCTGTGCATGTGCGTGTTTGTGGGTGTATCTGGTGCAGCTCCAGGTATCCGGTCTAAACTAAAGGATGGTGGTCTTTTGGTTTGACACCTGAACGTTGTACGCACAGTACAGCCCTTGCTCTCTGTCTATCACAAACACACACACACACACACACACACACATTAGCAGGAATACTGATCTCCTATTCTCCACCAGACTGGAAACACTGTCAGCCCCACCACAAACTTTTTAAGTGATGCTGTGTGTTTCTGTGTGAATTTTAGTGTAAGTAAGTGCAGAGTTTTTGGTGTGCACAACTTTGTGTGTGTGTGTGTGTGTGTGTGTGTGTGAGTGAATACAGCCTGTCAGTCTGCTTTACTGAGTACAAACTGGCATCATTAACGGGCCTGTGACTGGCTGCCACGGCACAATGGTTACAACACTGACAGCGAGGAAATGTGGAGCTTGAAAACTGTTGTATTATTTCCAGCATATTTGTACATTTGACAAGTTTGTATCTGCACAAACTTGGATACAGCTCAACTGGCAGAAATGATAGTGAGACGCCGGGAGATGAAACAAGCATCTGGCAACACACATACACATGTACACACACGCACACACACACGCATACACACACACACACACACACACACACATACACATGAATGTGCGCACAATCTAAAAGTTGTCACTGATAAGAGAGCATTATGCAGCAACATTGCAATAATTTTCCTTAAAGAATCAAATACAAACAACACCAAAAAAAAAGTGCTTTAAAGTTTTTGGTGTTTTTGCCTCAAATAAATAGTTTAAATTAGAAAATGTATTGGTTTGAATCAGTGCTTTTAATATTGGTTAAAACTTCAAAATGAGTACATGTAAGGCAACGCAGCCACTGAATTACATGAAATGATCTCACATGAATAGAAGGATTATGTTCCTACACTACAAGAGGATTATGTGGCACTTGAACAAACTGAGCATGGTGTTTTCACCTGATTGCTAAATGAAAAGATTAGATTACAGTAAGGTTTACGGAAGGAGAACAGGTTATTTGAGGCTTTGTTTTATCCGACCCCACACTATTTCATTGCTTGTTTCCATCACAAAAGCCTTTGAGGGATTCCTGGTAGTATTTGCAGTGAAGACATACTGAGGACTTCCTGGTGTTGCTTGACTATTTATGAAACACAGGTTAGAGCTGTAGAACACCTCGAAAGCTGACATGACAAATCCAATAACACTTACCACAGATGTCATAGAGCAAAGAAAATGAGCTTGGTAGCCTACGGCTGTGCCAATACTTTGTACGCTTATACCTTACAGGAATAGTTCAACATTTTGGGAAATATGCTTATTCACTGCCTTGCCAAGAGTTCGATGAGAAGATTGATACCACTCCTATGTATGTTTCACGCATTAAATATGAAGCTACAGTCAGCATCTGATTGGCTTAACTTAGCGTAAAGACTGCATATAGCTGGAAACAGTTAGTCTGCCTCTGTCCAAAGATAACAAAATCCGCCTACACTTTTTTTTTTCTTACAAATGAAACAAAGGAGATATAACATGTTTATTAGTGAGCTAGGGAGGTGCTGTTAGGCGGATTTTGTTACCTTTGGACAGAGCCAGGTAGCTGCCTGTCCCCCTGTTTGTAGTGTTTAAGCTAAGCTAAGCTAACCGGCTCCTGTAGCTTCATATTTAACACACAGACATGAGAGTGATATTGATCTTCTCATCTGACTCACGGCAAGAAAGCAAATTAGCACATTTGCCAAAATGTCGAACTATTCTTTAAACAATGTTTGTTTGTGCACTGATTACTATCTCCCTTTGAAAACTGTATTTGACAGCAGATTTTTGCTGATGCCAGCCCACAGGTTGGGATCCTCAGCTTTTCTATCCTCATGTCATTCCTCCACTCTGATCAGCTTCACTCCTGTCGGCTCAAAGACCTTGACGGGTCCTGTCGGTGTCTTTTTCTCGATCAGCTTTGCTTTCTTGTTTTTGTCAACTCGACTGCCCTGCTGCCAACCTTCTGTTCATTTTTAATCTGTCCTCCCACTGAGCCCTGCACTTTGTTGTCTTTCTCCTCATCTCTGTCTCTTTACTCTCCACTTTTGTTCCTTTCAGCTTAACCAATTTTTTTTACTATCCTCTCTGCCTTTAAACATCCCCTCCACCTTTCATCCTTTGGCTTTCCTCTCTACTTTCTTCTCTTCTCCTCTCCAGCTCAGTATGTTCTTTAGGATACAGCCTTTTTCATTTACTGCAATATTCTCACCTGCCTAACTCTGTGTTTTTTGTGCCAAAATTTGGATCAGCATACCACCTCTGTTGCTTTGCTGCCCTTTTTTCAACAGCAGATCGTCCAGATGGCCTGTTTCAGTGCTTAGTATTTACCACTGTCCACATGGAATATGCACATTTAACCACTATGGAGGTTTTAACTGCATATTGCAGCACGGCGCAATATCAATATTCCTATGTGCAATAATGTCAATTTTAAGTTTGTTTATTTATTTATTTATTACATCTTGCTTTTTCTTTACTGATGTTTGTTGCTATTGCACTGTCCCCTTGCAGCTGTAACACTGTAAATTTCCCCGCTGTGGGTTTAATAAAAGATTATCTTATCTTATCTTATAAGACAGTAAATCCTTACTGCACATTTACTCTATACTTAAGAGGAAATGTGAGGATTTGGCATGTAGAGATTGTGATATCTGTTGATCCATCTGTCCAACAGTTTGTATGAAGTTGAAAGTTAAAAGAGCCTTCTTCTCCAATGGCCGATATAAATGATTAAAATTGCTATCCCTCTCTCTCTGTTTGTCTCCAGATCCTCACTGACGTGCCCTCATTGCCTTAAGCAGAGCAACACCTTCGACCCGTTTTTATGTATCTCCCTGCCTATCCCTCTACGACAAACCAGGTGACGTATAACACACACAATAAGTGGTATAGGATCAAAAGCATATTTATTAAAACAGCTAACTTAAACCTTTGTTGCTGTTAAATATAATTTGATTCTGGGCTTGCACATTTTTCTTCCTTGCAACACTATATTAAGGTAATAACTTAATGTAAAACCTATTACTCCAATTTTTTGTGATTGTTTATGTTTTCGCACCCAAAACTGTTTAGTCAAGCAAAAGCTTTTCTTAGCTGCTGGGAAATCGACACCCTGGATGTATGAGATCGTCACCTGATATCAGTGATATGGATATGATAATCTAGACTACCTAATATAGCAGAATGATTTACCTCAGTGAATAAGTAGAAATGGACATCGATCACGCTATCTGCCACGGTCATATCATAGTGATGAATGCTGGCCATCAAAAGTCCCTGACCGAACGCTTTCTGTGTTGTTTCCATTTTTAACCGTACCAGAAGCTGCATGTCAGCAAGGTCCCGCTGTGCAACAGTATGACTTTGACATATGAAGAAAAAGACAGAGAGAGAGAGAACAAGGGGGGGGGGGTGGTGCAGAAAGGACTTAGAGATGCAAATAGACAGAGAAAGAGAGAATGACAGATAGAAGACTTTGTGGCTCTAGTGTACTTCAGCAGTCAGTTAGTGGTTCTAATTAAAGGTCCTACACACCCATGACACACCCACACAGGCGATTTTAATGATTCTTCCTGATTAGACCTCTTCTCAGGACTGTGTGGGCATATATAGACTGTCAATGATTGACATGTTCCTGAGTCTCCTCTTAGCTTTGTTGCACCTGTTAGGGCAGGACAAATGACACCTTTATCATTCTTATTGGTAGATGAGTCCTGTGACCCAAAGTGATTCCCATCAAAGCTCCAGCCCACCTTAATGTAAGCAGATGTTTAATCAGCCAGAGTAACTGAAAACACCAGTGTGGGTGTGCAGGCCCTTTAAAATCACTTGAATGAGGGGCATATTGGTGACCAAGGCATACTGGGTAACCACGACATTGAAGGTTTTGTCTCATGATATCCCCTTTCTCTCTCTGCCCATGTGTCCAGTTATGCATAAAACATCTTAAAAGAAAAAAAGCAAAACAACAAATATCAGTTGAATTCCAGTCACACAATTTGCTTACATTCAGTATTCAATGAATCCTCCTATCTTCAAACATGCAGGCACCGCTGCTCTGCATCCTCTCTGCATGTCTTCCGCAGTGCTAACCCCAAACTCTGTTTTACAGCGTGAGTTCTCTGACAGTGTGTGATCTGTCCCTGCAGTTGACTGAGCCCAGCACAGAGGCAAATTCATTCAAGTTCACTGTGGACTCATTGCTGGACCCACACTGACCTGACACACACATGCACACACACAGTGGCCTCGTTGCATCATCCTGCTGCAGCAGTATCCCAGCAGAATGCCTAAAAAGTGGGGGACCCCCAGAGACACAGCAGGGTCTGACTGCCAGTGTGGCATCGAGGTCTGGGTCCTGCAGATAATGCCAGCAGGGGAGAGCAGAGAGAAAAGGAGGACAGCAGCATCTCTGAGTGTTTTCTCCTGATTGAACCTTGCCCAGTCAGTCTTAGCATAATGCTTACAAAAGTTATTTCTTTGTAAAACAATTTAAAATATTCAGAAAAGTCTTAAAACTTTGCCAAGATGGTTGTTAGTGACTGCTCAGTGACTAATTCAGTGAGGTGAATTAAGTCTGTAGGTTTCACTGGGCCTTTGTATTGCCTTCTGGGAGTGCCGTACAGAAGTACAATGGGGCAAACAGGCTACTCAAGCTTTTGGGAGTATTTGATTGCATGCAGCCTGTACCTTGTTTCTTCCTTTGTGGATATTCAAGTGTTAGTTTACATACACAAGATATAGGTGAAATATTTGAACAGATTCTTTACACAGGTCTGTTTGTATAATCATATACAGTAAAATAATTAGTGAAATTAACTGATGAGTCCTCTAACTCCTTAATCAAACACATGGAACAGTGCCAAGAAGTGGAATATAAAATACAATGGAGCAAAACGAACTACAGTGCAATAAATATGCAAAAAAAACAAATGAATACACTCACCACAAAAGGTGCTTCCAGGGTAAACAGCAGCAGACATGGGATTAATCATTGTGTGGTAATGCAGGTAAAAACATCCATTAAAGGTGAACTCAATTTTACACATCTGTTTACAGGTTTTGGGGAGAACTACTGCATATGTGACAAAAGTTTGTGGCTCCAGAGGGAGCTTCGCAAAGTCTGATAAATTGCCTCAAGTGATGTCGCTTATTTTAAATTGTCCGTCTTGAGTCAGACAATGTTATAGGAGTGCAATGCTAAATCAGTAGAGTACTCTTTGTTTAATGTTGGTGTAATGTCACAAGATTCGAATGGCCTAACAGCAACCATTTTTAACGCAAGAAAAAAAGAATTGTCAATATTGTCATGACATCCATGTTTGCTTATTGTTTGTCTCAGGGGTTTGATTTTCTAAAAGTGCTACTTCTCAATACAAACTTTTCAGATCAGCTTCCATTACCACGCAATGATGACAATTATTTTTAAATACTGCACTTGTTCACTCTGAATGATTATTTCATTTACATACTCACTCATGCTCACAGCATGAACTGGAAAATAGCTGGCAGAAATGTGAAGTATACATGATTTTGTAGTAATTGATCTAAAACAGGCATCTGTAAACAATTTGAATATGATCCTGGTTCTAAGATGTTTTTTCAAGACCATTTTGAATTACCTGAAGAGCACCGTGTACTCTTGATGCTTCTTGTGGGAACATATGAGGGGTTTCTGTTTAGACTGCCAGGCTCCAAAACCAGCAGAGGGCTGGGAAGCTGCACAAAAACCTGCTTTTTAAGATGACATCTCTATTTCCTGTTCCATTTGAGTGTCATCCCACACCTCTCATCCCGTTTCATTTCACATCTCGGTGTCTCATCTCGGGGCATCTAACAACGTAAATAAAACAGCTGCTCAGATCCTCCGCCGTCTGGCCTGTCAGCCTCCCCACTGCTAACACATTACTCACCTGAATAATGCATGATGGGAAACAGGAAGTGGAGGTGTCAGCGATTACACCGTCTTCATCCCAAATGAGAAGGCGTGACCTTACTGTCTCCCCGCTTTGTCTTTTCCTCAATACTACCTTTTTTTTTTCTTTCTCCACTATCTGCTCTCCTTTCTGTTCCCTCATCTTCTCATCAAACTCCATCCTTAGTTACAGATCTAATCCTCTCTTTCCATTCCCCCCCATTTATTATATTTTCCTGCTATCCCTCCATCATTACCGTCCCTGCATCTCTTACAGTAGGTGTTCAGATTGCAGTAAATCAGACATGTCCGAGCACACAGAAGCTTCCTGCGGGACCATCACCAATGTGCTGGTTTAGCACGTCATGTCCAGTCACGCATAAATCTACACACACACAACGGAAAAATGAAATGCTGCAAGGCAACATCTGAAAATAGTTAATTCACTTCAGATATTAAGTCAGACACAGACAAATCGGATAGTTTATGCTCATGAAATTAGATTTCATACAACGTATGTCAGCGTATTGTCAGAGGAAATCTTGTCCCCAAACACATTCGACATTAAACAGCTCAGCAGTGCATTTCAAAGTCTCATTTCATTGAATGTTTTGTTTTGCTGTTTAGCAGCTGAAATACATCAAGACTCAGTTAAGCTCAATACATCTACTGAACAAACTGACAACATGATTTCTGTTGCCCCTGGCATCCCTGAATTCTGCACAATTGCATTATTCTCTGTTTTTTGGTTTTGGTTGATATGTGTGTCTCTAGATGGTACCTGCGTGTCTTTGTACAAATATGTAAATACCTCAGTATCCCAGGGTGTGTTTGGAATCTGTAATAATGTAAACATGCAAAATCAGAATTGCAAAACAATTTGGCACTTTGCTCTAGCATGTCATCTATCTTCCTCTCTGTCTTCCTACCCCTTCCTACCTTACATACACAAACGCACACACACACACATACATACCTCCCTCCTCCACCCCCTCTTCTATTTGCCCCACAGGCCGATGTGTGTGACGCTGGTGTTCAGTACGAAGGGTCAGAGGTACCTGCGGGTGGGGCTAGCTGTACCTCTCTTTGGTTCCCTGTCCTGCCTGCGAGCCATGGTGGCGGAAGAGGGCAACATCTCCCCGGATCAGGTACACACACACACACACACACACAGGATGGTCAGAACGGACACCAGAGTTACCCCTCTAGAATTTATTTTGCAGCCTGACATGTTGGAAAAGCCCCTGAAACATTTAAATAGTTAGAAACAAAAACAACCCACTGGTACTCACATACACATAGTGTTAGACTCTTTTCACAGCAGATATTTTGGTCATATCAGGAAAAGCACAGGTGTAATTGATAACATTAATGATGGCTGCATTCCATTTAGGTGAGCCATCCTGGTGTTGATGGTTGAGTGACATGATTTAGTGGGACACTTAATTGAACTGAGTCATCGTTAAAACTAGTGAAACTAGTTTCACCTGTGCTTATTCTGCTATGACAGTTCAAAATGTCTGCTGTGAAAAAGGCCCTTTAGATTATTTACAGAACATCTACTTTTTTTTTTAAACCCAGGTTTCTTTTTTGTTCAAAAATGCCAAACATCATCTCAAAAGTGAGGATTTGCTACCTTTCTCTGTTTTATATAATTTAAAATTGAGTATATTTAAGTTTTTTGGGACCTCACAAGCAATTCAAATCAGTGAATTAATTAATAAGAAAAATAATTGTTAGTTGCAACCCTAGCTTACCGGGAAACCTAATTGGAATGGAGCCATTGTTTTCTTCTACTGTATGACAAGTAAAAAAGTCTAATGTTTATTACCTCAACCATTTAATTGATTTATTATTTACTGTGCCAAGGTCAGAAGTAACTCTGCAAGATCTAGTAGATGTTTACAACGCACAATTTGGGTAATCATCGCCTTTGTTTTCACTTTAAAATAAGTGGTTTAGATCACATGGTTAAATGGTAAACTTGTTTAAAACCTCTATGCTTGTATGCCTCGTGCTTAGTGCTGGCTTCACATCCCCAGTTCTCAGCAATGAAGTTAGTGAGTGAAATGTTTTCTTAAATCACAAGAATAATGGTCCAAACTGTAAAAAATAACACCCAGGTAAAAACAACATCAAACAGAATTCTCTATTATAGCAGGGTAACACTTGAACGCATGCACACACTTAGCTGAAATGTCACCAACAAGAGAAAGGGTAAAGGAAAAGGTTCCAGAGGCATGTGTTCATCAATTTTTCACCTGCCCTACAACAGATGATGAATACTGTTGGATTTTCTAAACCTGCATCCATATGGAGCCATAGGAGTGCCGTAAAAAAGAATAAATCGGGGAAAGAATAAGACAATAAATGTGGAAATATAAAGAGCAATAAATAAAAGAATAAATAAATGTGGATATATAAAGACAAATAATTTCTTTTCCTTTTGCTTTTCCCTTATTGCTTTTGCATTTCCCTTATTGCTTTTGCTTTTCCCCTTTTGCTTTTGCATTTCCCTTATTGCTTTTGCTATTCCTTTATTGCTTTTGCTATTCCTTGAAGGACCAAGCTGTCAATCAACTGGCTTTGGGCGGGCCTTCCTGCCCAGGCTGAGTAATCAATTCATGCACACATGTATCCTGCTTTGGTGGGAGCTTTTTAGCATAGACAACAGGAAGTAGACACGACCAAAACCAGTTGATTGACGGCTTGGCCCTTCAAGGAAAAGCAAAAGCAATAAGGGAAAAGCAAAAGCAAAAGGGGAATAGCAAAAGCAAATGGGGAAAAACAAAAACGCAAAAGCAAAAGGAAAAATAATTATTTGTCTTTATATATTTATTTATTCTTTTATTTATTTCTCTTTATGTTTCCACATTTATTATCTTATTCTTTCCCAGATTTATTCTTTTTTATGGCACTCCTATGACTCCATACATCCACAGCAGCAGGAAAATAAGAGTAGCAAAGACTCAAATGTTCCATGAAATGAAAAATACCTTTTTCATGGTTCAAGTGAATAGTTCCACTATCTATTGTTATAGTACAAACCTGTATGTCAAAATCCATTTGTGCCACAACTATTAAGTCCCATAAAATCTATTCTGATATACACTGTCTACTAAACAATCCCAATCATTTTGCCCTCAGTGTCTGAGTGTAGTGCAGTTATAAATAAATAGTTTGGAAATGGAAGCTTTTTGCATTCTTGTACAATTCAACAGGGAACTGTAATTGTTTCCCTAGTTTCCTGATGAGGAAATCCATTTCAGTTCACAGGGTGAGACTTTCTTGTTAAGCTATTGTGCCTCCTACACACCCATGGTCTACCCACACACCCATGGTCTACCCACACAGGTGTTTTCAGTTACTTGGCTGATTAGACCTCTTCTCAGGCCTGTGTGCGAGTGTAGACACTGTGCTTAATTATCATCTCCCACACTCTTCTGTTAGAGTAGGAAAACTTACACCTTCATCACTCTTATTGGCTCTGCTTTTAATTCCTATCATCGTACACAAAAACTTGAGTTTTCACTCAATATTAAAACGGGGTACGAAAAAACATAAATACAAACAAAGCACAAAAGGGCAGGTGAGGACAAAAACAGACAACTGTGTAAACACCATGAAATGTTGATTTTCACTTCTTTGCCTGTGGGTTTGGCAAAAGCAAGTCATAGGACAGAGGAATTTCTGTTCAGAGGGGACCCAACAGGGAGTGCTCACACACACACACACACACACACTCTGAGTCTGTCATCACTGAAAGCTGAGGAACAGACACCTTGTTTGGGAGATTTTATCTGTATCCCTATCTCCCACCCTGTCCAGTGTCTTTGAAGTATATTTGATTCGAGCATGATAAAAGTGTGTGTGTGTGTGTGTGTGCGTGTGTTAGACCTCCATACTAAACTACTTAGTCGTACCACATTCATCTTTTCAATGTCTCCCTCTTCTAAGAATCTAATAAGCTCCTGAGCCTGTTTTCAGCTGTTATTAATTCCCTTACGTCCTTTTGATCTCTTCTCTTTTTTTCTCTATTTAAGAACTAATATACAACATGTATTCAACATTTACAGATGTACTGAAACATGATGATATGCAAATTGAATCAAGTGTCCTACAAACAAGTTGTCCTGACATACAGAAATAGCAGACTAGCCATAGGCAAGTCCGTCATACCATGGTCACTTACCTCAGTCTGTGTTTAAATAATCATCCATTACTATAAGTTTGCTTTTAGTCAATTAAACTTGTGGTTCGGTCTGTTTCACCAGTGACAGTAAATGTACGTAAGAGTACTGTTGCTATGGTTACCTGCAGATTAATAATCCTTTTGCACGGATTTGGCACTTTTAAATCATTTAACAGGACACCGGCCTGTCAATCACAAATGGGTATTTTCTGTGGTCATGATATAAGACGCAACACAAATCAATAAAAAGAAAACTTCTCAGTCTGCACCTCAAATACTCACACGCACAAAATGTACTGCAGTGTGAGTTACATGGCTCTCCTCACTTAATACAATTTTTATCTTTCACTGTCAGCGCTCTAAAGATCTTGACTTAAACATCAAACTAGGAAATACACATCTCTGATAGATAAATTCTAAAAAGAAACTCATCCTTAATATCATTCCCTTTGCAGACATTCATGTTTTGAATTTTTATCTTGATGTATTTCAGTTGCCAAGTGACTGATTTTGTGCTTGTTTGAGAAATTTCTTTGAGTCTTTTTTATAAGTTGCTTTATATGATTTATTTCTAGAGATTTAAAGCAGCTACCTTTAGGGTTTACTTTGATTTATTTGAGCTGATTACAAATGTATCTAGTTTTATTTCCTCTCTTAATTTGCCTACATACTTGCAGTACCTTTGTTGGTTTATTTCTGTGACTCATGCATCTATGCAAGTCATCACAGAGAGTCCGTTCTAGTACCATTGTGGCTCAATGTTGTTGTTTTTGTCCCTTGTGAGGTAATTTGGTTTGCAGCAAATAGGAAAAAAATCTGGTTCAGCTCTGCAAGGACTGCTTGAAGCGCGTCTATAGGCACAAAAGTTCACTGTGTCTCTCTTGCTCTGTCTTTCCAGGTCATCCTATCAGAGTTGTACTCCACGGGTTTCCAACGTTCCTTTTCCAATGATGATGACCTGACAGCAGTTGCTGATAGCGACGTCATCTACGCCTTTCAAGCTCCTTCCCTCTGTAGACGTGGAGGCTCCGCACCGCACTCAGGTAACCATGGTAACAGGATGTCCATCAAAAACACTCACGACACTGACTTGCCACACTCATTTGGTAGTTTTTTTCTCATTCCTTATTTCAAACCTTCCCTTTTCAGCCTCCTTCTGTCCCCTACATTAACTTTTATTCACACGGATTCACACACTTTTAACCGTTTTTCACTTTCAGTGAGCCCTTATGTTTCATTAACAGTATTCATTCACAGGCAGACATTTTGCTTGAGTGGGGAGAGAGTGTCTGCAATGTGCTTTGCATTTCTCCTTTTCATTCTGTTTCTTTATGCATGATAGCACCCAAACAAATTAAATTAAATGCCATGTCTGAATGCCAGCCTGGTGCATCACATCATCCTAAATAAAAAGTTTGCTTGAGTAATGTCGTCTCACCTGGATGAGCTCCTACAAATGATTCATTTATCTAAAACTCTGAGTCATCAGATTTTGGCAATGAAGAACCATGTGACCCTAGTCTCTGAAGACAATGCCACATGTCAGAGGTAAAATGTCCCTTTTTTGTATGTTCTCCAGCTCTTGCTCCTCCTCTTTTATTTTGTTCATGAGGTAAACAGTGACAGAACAGCTGTCTCCTTACACTAATGAAGTAGAGAGATAGGTATGAGATTGAGTCAGCCTTGCATCATCACCGGCCTTTGTCCGTGCAAGACACTGCTGAGTGCACTGTTGACATGTGAATGAGGACAATTTCAATTCAATTCAATTCAGTTTTATTTATATAGCGC
>LKNJ01000489.1:68505-228676 GCA_002120245.1 Maccullochella peelii | reverse complement strand
ATATATATATATATATATATATTTTATCAGTACACCATGTTAGATCGTCAAGGTTGCCTTAGTGTCCTAGTCTTTAATCCATGTTGCCTTCCTGTACCTATTTTGATGACAGTCTGCCTGTCTTTGCCCCCAGATAATTTCGCTGGTTCCAACAGTCTTCTCTTCTGTAAACCTGACAAGTCCATTTTTACCAGACTTACCCAGCCTCCTTAGTTAATTCATCTTTGTTAAATACATACCAGATTTTAGGGGCTGCAGTGGTGGGTGAGAATTATGCATTTGCAAGATTTTGGATTTGGTGGTTATGCACCTGCCAGCCCCACTTAAAATGCACAAAGGTTTAACCAACTTCATGGTGTTACCCCCTCCCTGCTCAACATTTTATTTTAATAGGAAATATGTCAAATTACAGACACCATCAAATTTACTGTCTAGGAACTACGAATGAAAAATAGCCTTTTGACTATATATTAAGGCTTATTACTGTGCGCTGCCCCACTTATATGAACCAATAAATTAAGAAAAATAAATAAAGACAGTTGGCTTTTCCACTTCCAGCACTGCCATGATCTTGACTACAGATAATTTGTAAGGATGCATGATGCATCTAAGTCTTAAAGAAAGGATAGCTTGTGATATATCATCAGTATATAAGTGTTCAGGACACTAAATTAGATATAGTCATTTTGATTAAGAAAAGAACAACGGCGTGCAAAGCCCATGGCAACAACTCCTCAATGTGTGTCTTTGTTTGGATTGGGTTTTATCCAATAATGTTCACTCTGCATATTTTAGTGTCCAATGGTGTGGGTGTAAAAGCGCTTATTAATCAGCAGCCAGCTACCCTCACCGAGTTGTTATGCAGCTTCCCACGCATTAGAACAGGATTAGAGATGGAGGTTAAATTTATGAATTTTGGGTTGAGGATGTTACTGTATGGTAGTGGCAGACAGAAAGCGAAATTTCGGTACACAACGGACTTTGCTCACAGTGCCGCTAGACGAAGAGCGTCGACATAATAATGTTGCCAGGAGAAACAGGCATAAAGTAATGATGCTGAAGAAGATGCAGTCAAAAAATATGTTATGCCTTCTAGCATATTGTACATGTACAGATTCTTCAGCACAAGCATAATTTCTGACTGTCTCTCATATGCTGTATATAATATTGCCCATTGAGGTAGTTTATTCAGGATAATGACGTACATGATTTTGGCTTCCACAGTTACTTAAGCTTGATGACATAATGTGTAATACTGACATTATGCATTTAGTGTGGCTGCCTATTTTGAGCACCTACTGTGAACATGAACTAATGTTTTCAGTGTTAATATGAACCGCATGCCTTTTTGTCTATGTTCATTAGATATGAAGGACCAACAATCTCTACCAAAACTATCAGAATCATATCACCCGATTCATTGACTACATTGCTGCAAGCAAATAAATAACTGAGTTTTGCATATTTTGCTTCATCATGCCTGAGCATGCTGCAACACACAGCCTAGTAGCCTGCCTAACCTTTCACAGCAACATGCTGATCTGTTATCCATTTTAACCCACTGTGGGGTTTTTTGACATTTTTGACAGCTGATGTATAATCACAGTTTGTGTCACTGTCACCATTGGACATTGAGCTGACAGACACATTGCAACATGAGAGAGCAATGATCACAGTCCAGATTATAATGTTAGTGGATTAATCACCATGGCCTATAACGTGCCATGCTAACAGTATATCCTAACATGAGTACTATTTGCCAGGGGATCCATCTGTTTCACTGGGCAGGATGATGGGAATCGGGCAGACGTGAAAGAAAATGATCTCTATCTCTCTTGACAGGCAAAGAACAGTAGCACAGCAGCACTGTATTTCCAATACAGTAGGGCAGTCTGAACAACAAGCTAGCAGATTAAAGAGCAGGAGCAACAGAGTGAGACTGAAAAAGACAGACGAAGAGAGTAAGGAAATGGTGGAGAGAGAGCAATGTGAAATTCATATAAAATAGTGTGTGAGGAGAAATGCAACAGAACTGGAAGGCTGGAGGAGGAGTTTGAAGACACCCAGAAAGCTGAGACTCCCCTTCGTTCACACTCGCTATAAATTATTAATGCGAGCACTGAACAAATGAGTTCAGTGCAGAGGGAGGGGCAGATGAATCGCCCAGTACAAGTCCCCAAAGATAACCTCCAAAAATGGACTACCCCCATGTGGCCTGAAGTGACAGAGTGCACACATGCATGAACAGCCGTAGGTCATGGTTTATCAAAATCAGTGACTTCTTCTGGGCATGTTTTTCTCCAAATACTCATTTCACAAAGACTTGTTAAATCTGCAAATGTAATCAAGCTGACCAACCCTTTCAAACTAGTGAAACGTGTCAAAGAAAAGGGCTCAGTGCGTAGGCACACTATAAAATGACAACAGAATGTAGCTAAGAGTGTGCAAACCAGAGTTTCTAAAGAGGTAAGCGCAAACACAGCAATGTTATTGCCACACAATGTAATGAATATTTCTATAAAAGCCCATATTTGTTGATACAGTTGTATTTACACAGAGGGTGTGCAGCCAAACAAATGTCCCTTAAATTCCTAAAAAAAAATTAAAAAAAATAAATAATAGATAATGACTGAAATTATATGAATCGCACCAAAGTACTGACAATTGTCCTCCAGATGCATTTAATCATATTTATTTAAGGAGAATGATAAAACAAAAAACACTTAACGTTCTCTTGGTCCAGCTTCTCAATTGTAAGGATATGCTGCTTGCCTCTGTGTATGTATGTATGCATGTATGTGAATTAACAATGTCACCGTGCACTTTAGGGAATTGTAATGGACATTTCTCACTCTTTTCTGATGTTTTATTGACCAAAGAAAAAAAGCAGCCATCAGATTAATCATGAATAATAAAAGTATTTGTTAAATTCAGCCTTTATATGAATTTGTGTGTCACAACTTGATGGCCTTGAACTCATTTTGTTACACCTCTACCTCACAGCAGTTGTTTAGATTCGAGTTTACACTGAATGTTAACTTCAAGTCAACATCTCCAAAATGTTTCTAAGGAACACCCATCTTTTCAGATGGCCTGATGGAATATAGATTTGCATTAATATGAATGGTGCTTTTTGTCACTGTGCCATCTCCTCCACTGTCAGCATGGCCTGCCTGTGGCTGCCTGTACCTAACAAGAGCCTTTTGTTTGTTTTGGTTTGGGCTTTTCTGCTCCGTTAGCTCCTTTAGCTCTGTTAGCATTGTAAGTTCACTCATGTGTCGATGTCCCTGCTAAAATAAGTCAGTTCCCCCTGGCCAACAGACCCCTGCGTGAGAGATAGCACTGCTCTTACAGGCATTGTTTCAGAATCAAGCAGAGTAAAAACACACACATCCAAATCTTGGCCAGCTGCCTTGAGGAATACAAAACACAGATGCGTCGACTCGGCACAATGAAAAGCTCCACTCTTGGTATACAAATTCATTATCACTTATGAATGTAACATTTCAAGTTTTATTTTTGGTAACAGCTGCTGCCCTGTGACTAAAAAGCAACTCCAGAAACCAGACACCGTGATTCCTTCGACTTCCTGCTTTACTGCTGTTCATCATAGATCTACATTCGAGATGCACTAGTCCAAAAAAATTCATTATTACAAATGGATAAGCTTTGGTCAAGAATGTAACGCAATGGTAAAGTAATTATTTAAACATATGCATACAATCCCTTTTCTGGCCAGTCCATAAATACAACTAATCCATATTAGTTAATAGCCCACTGCTTTCTCACTAGTTTAACTTGACATTGTTGCCAATCTATACAAAAGTCAGAAGACGTTATCACATTACAGGTCACGATCAGATAGGGAAGCTTTAATTTACAACAGTCATTAAAAACACTTGAATCAGATGTGTCCAGCTACACTGTAGATTACAGAAAATAATTGGTCCTTCTTGCCAATCAGAGCTTTGTCCCCTTCCAGTCCGGTATCTTTTCTAATTAAAATACCACACAAACTGCATTTTTGCAGCATCTGCAATTTCCATCTTTCTGTAGCACCTCTTGAACGCACATTTGAGTAATGTCTTGAATATCCATTAGTAACTCTGATTCCTTTAACATTTTATATTGTCATCCCTGCGTCCTTTGGTCCAACAGCAAATATTTCCCTATCCGATTCAATTACAGCAAGATGGCCAGACAGCGACAACCTGAGGGTCAAACAGAAAACAATTTGCAAAAATTACACCGAGAATCACGCGAGAATCCATCTTGCTAGGCTTCAAGTTATGCGCTTGTGGCCGAACCACACTGGTTTGGACCAATCAGAGTCTATGAAGAACTACTGGCAGTTAGGGGCATGGTTTAGGTGTGAAAACAACAATCGTAGCTCCTAAAGGGGTTAGCGTAGATGCTGCTATAGCATCAGTTATATCAGAACTGTAGAGTATTTCTTCATTGAAAGAAGAGCAAGGAACGGCACTGAAGGATTTTCTCGATGGAAAAGATTTTCGCTCTTCTCCTGACTAGCTTCGGCTCTCCTACTACATCTGATTGGTTGAAGTTAGCCCGTGATAGACAGATAGTTCGTCCAATCACCTGCCAAGTATTTTTTGCAACAGCTTCCAAGAAGAATTCTCAGATGGCTCTGTGTAACAAACCATCTGGCATGTCAGGTTAACATTACAATGCCATTCAGTTAGATGCACAAAATAGAAGACAGGTTGTTTCAGGTGGTGATATGAGGAGTGGTTAGGGAGGTATAATTACAATAACACTTTTCTCAACAAGCAACAACAAAGCTAAAGAAGCAATCAAAGCAGCTGCCTCAAGGTAGACTGATAAAGAGTTTCTAAAACAGGTTGCAGCTCACAGAGAAGTTAAAAATGAAATATTACTATCAGCACTCAAGAAATTGAAGTAGCCACAATGAAGAGATAACACTGGAACTATATGCATTTTCAGACATCCTCCTTCTCCTTTAGAAGCTGACAAAAGGGCAGTGATGCCAAATAACAAGACTAAACTGGAGTCTAGTTTAGCATTTGTATTTAACAAAATTGCACGTGGGCATGTTTCCCTAGGGAAATGCCCTCAGGACCTTTTGTACCTTCAAAGGTTGCCGGTTTGCCTCTGCCTCTACATAACAATATTTCCATGCCTCAAATGTCAGTAAATAAAATCTAATAGACAGTAATAAAACACACAAAAAAGGTGTGTTCTCCCTACATTAACAGGCAGAATCTGGAACAGATGTTGGATGGACCTGTCGGGTTTCATTCACTCTAGTCAGCATATAGTCGCCTCCTGCAAAGACTCAGTGGGCCTCAAAGGTGCCCAAGCAAACTGTGTTT
This sequence comes from Maccullochella peelii, assembly GCA_002120245.1. Taxonomy (NCBI): domain Eukaryota; kingdom Metazoa; phylum Chordata; class Actinopteri; order Centrarchiformes; family Percichthyidae; genus Maccullochella; species Maccullochella peelii. Next base: position 223,322 of record LKNJ01000489.1, on the reverse strand, counting down.
AAAACATCACACACACCTGCATAAACACACAAGCACGCACACAAACATACACACTGCATTGCTCTCATCTGTTCCAGCGTCCTGCTGCTTGATTCTGCTGGGCTCGGCTCTTCAGCTAATGGTCACTGCTGAATTAATTGCAACCATCTATCTCATTTTACTTGGAAAATACAATCAACGTTACTTCTACTGTCACCCCACAGCCTCCCACACACACGTTTTGTTCTTTATACCCCTAGAGATGGGTCTGTTTTTCCATTTACTTTAACAAAACGTTTTCAATAAGTCATCTTATGAGGGCAAGAATGCCTGGATTTGTGGAAGAAAGAGCGTCTACAGAGGCTTGACATCTCACCATACACACTGCATTCAGCGTTCTGACAACTGTTGAATAATAACTCTCAGATCTAAGAAAATGGCCAATAACATCTGCCACTCCTTAAAGGAATACTATGGTTTATTACAATGGGGTTTTGTTTTTGTAGCTTCAGCCATAATTGCTGAGATCTGGGAATGTGGCAACATCGCTAAAAAAAGGTCCAACAAGCGTGAGTGGTCCCACAGTTGGAAAACAAACTGCCAGTTTAGTCTAACTCATTTAGAAGATAAAACGAAGGCTAACGGTAGAATAACATCCACAACAGCTTACAGCCTGACTTCCAGGTTTAACTTTGACCTACCATACTTACCAACATTATGGGTACGCTCACATTAGGTTTTACCTCCAAATAAAGTGGTAGCCAATCTGGGAAAACAATCGTTTTTATTACATCCTTACATCGGATTGTCTGACGGTTCTTGTTTCTTGCCCCACTGAACCTATCTTTAAAGACGTAGCTGCGTTCAGAGATCTCAGCAATTCAATTGGTGAATACAAAGTTATCATAACGGAGTTATGGAAATAAAAACAAAAAAGTTTTAACAACCAACCATAGTATTCCTTTTAAGAGTAACTTAACACAAAATTGAACAGAATTAATTCACTGACATTATCTGGTTTATAGTTTTAGGTCTGACACCCCTGGCCACACCTAACAGTGGCGTTAAGAGTGTACAAAACACACCCCCAGTACACTCAAATGCGCCCCAACTTTAGCCACTGTCAAAATGAAATTAAAAACTCTACTTTTCTCCTGTGCATTTGCATGACTGGTTTCTCTAATGCATTTTTATTTCCTTTGTTTCATTGTCAACTTGCATCTTTTTACTGCACTGTAACTGTATTTTATGTACCTCATTTCATTTTCTCTCCTTTAAAATTCCATTTTATTTTATTTATTTTTATCTTAATTGATTGTATTCTTATTGTTTTGAATGTCATTCTAATGTTTTTCTTCAGCTTTATTTATATAGCACATTTCAAACACAGAGGCAATATCTGTAGCAAAGTGCTTTACATAGGAAAATTGTTTGAAATGTGCTATATAAATAATGCTGCCTTGCCATGCATTGCTACATCACTACAACAAGGTAAGAACTTCAACCAGTGGAAGTAAGCAAAAACAAGACTTTCGGCTTACGTTAGACTACTCTGAAAGATCTCAGAGATCTGAAGAGAGCACAGAGCATTTCTGAACAAAGGGAACATCTGTAGCTACTTTCAATAGAAAAAAAGTTGAATTCTGTATGCTGACATGCTTGGGCTACTTTCAAGCAAAGCTGAACACATGCTTCGAAATGGCTTTTAACACGACTTCAGGCCTCCTTAAAGCTAAGAGAACATTTTTAGGATGATGTCTTCAGATATTTTGGCATACAATAGAGTAGCACCTTTACTGCCCTGTTTGTTAGAATGTTTTACTGTCAGTTCAATGAATACAAAAACTGTTTTTAAGCCTCACACCAATTAAACTCCTTCAGATGGTGTCTTAACTCTGCAGTTAAGGAGCTAAAGCCTTTCAGATTTGCTGATGACCAAGAAAAAATAAATTAAACTGCCACAAGCCACAAGCCTGTGTTTAGCTTGAGAACTCTTGAGATCCTGGCACACACCCAATTCTCCGGGCCGACTGAACATTTTTGTCTCAAATTCAGTAAATTCAGTTGAAATTCAAGTTGCAGTGAATTCATTTCACGTCATTCCAGGGAGTGAATTTCTAATTAAAACCTCACAGCTTAGACATACTGTCCTTTGTCATAATTAAAGTTCTTATATCAAATCTGTAATTACCATTATATCATCAGAAATTGCTGCTTTGTCATTACCATGTGAACTGCCATTTTCAATGTGCATTCTGAATAGGAGTAAATTTAAAGTGACATGATCTCAGTCCCTGACACAATCATTCTTCCCTTGCAGGTGGAAGCCACAATCTTTGGCCTGGGTCATCCAGGGATGTCATTATAACGGTCACATCATTGTCATTTTCATTGCGCTCATTGTGTCCAGAAGACCGCGGGAGACATCATTACGTGAGAGCTGATGACCAGGCTCACATCTTCTGGGGGAGGTTTAGTTAGCAGCAGGTTTCCACTCTAATGGTGGGCCAAATTAACTCAGAGATGGATCGAGCTTTCAGTACGGTTAGCACATAAAAAGTCTAATCAGATCATTTGCATGACTCAGAAGCAGCCTAGTTTGAACACAGGGGATAAAGATAGAAACTGACTTGTCTCCGATATGGTACGGAGTGTTTGTACTGTAAATTCCACCTTTACCTGTCAATACCAAGGCTGCACAGTAAGGACCAATTATCAGCCAATTATGAGTAATAGAGCCAAAACAATTACTTGATTACTTGATTAGCTGATCAACAGAAAATGAATCAGCAATTGTTTTGATAATCGATTAATCAGTTAAGTCATTTTTCAAGCATAAATGCCCAATTCCAGGCATTTCCAACGTTTTCAATGTGAGAAGTTGTTGCTTTTCTCTGTTTTATGTTATTGTAAACTGAATATATTTGGGATTTCAAACTGCTGGTAAGACCTCAGAAGATGCCACTATTGGCTCTGGGAATTGTGATGGTGATCTATTAATTGAGGACATAATTGGCAGATTCAATCGGTAATGCAAATAGTTGTTAGTCACGGTATCCCTTTTACCGAAAAAAGCCTTAAGCCATTAGACTTTGGTGAATAGCCAAAAATGAAAAAGCTTACTCCCCTAAAAGTATCTAACAGGCTTAGATGAGATAATAAGGCAGTAAAACCCTTTCTGACTCTGGGTTTGAAAATACTACATATCACTACTCATATTAGGCTTGAAAAAGAGGAAATTCTCAGATACCACTACCCTATTTTAGTCGCATACTAGCCTAATATGACATCAGTATCTGTCCAATATTAGCTGGAATTTCACTTACTTATAGTTTCTAAAAAAATGAAACCTAAAGTGAATGATGGATCACAGTTTTTTCTTTGGAAATTCTTTATCAAACTAACCACCAACCCTGCGTCCCCAAGCTGTAACAGCTGTTAAATGAAACAACACAATGATCTGGGTTCTCCAAAAACGTTAACCACAGTCACTTCTGAAACTGGACAGCAAGTTACACCCATTTCCTGTTTTTGAAATGCAATGTATCACCATCCACTCTTCTCTGAAAGAGAGAACGAAAAGCTAAGAGGGAACAAAAAAATCCCACCATTGAAAAAAAAACAAAACCCTGATGTCAAACAAATGGGTTCTGACATGAAAGTAAAGTAGACAACAGATTAAGTTAAGACATTAGTTTACCAAAAAAGCAGTTTGAGGATATTAAAAAGGTTTTGAAAGAGTATATCCTCTCAAACGGACCCTCCATTTAGAAAGTGTAATTATTCAAGATTTAAATGATAATTAGTTTTTTTATGTGAAGGGTTTAGCTGTACTTTTTAAAGCAAATGGTTCCCGTCAATAGCATTTAAAAGAAGCTCTTAAATGTTCACATTATGACAGCTGCTTTCCTGAATAGGAGGATTTTGAGTGTTATTTCGCAGAGGACTGATATTTAATTTTGGACTGCCTTGGTTCTCTCATGGTCAAAATAAATATCCAAAGAGATTTTGAAGGGTTTATTTATTCTAAAATGCGTTGCATGTACCCATCTCTTCCATATCCCTCTGTCTCTGTCCAGAGTAATATTAGCGCTCAAGAAATATGCTCAAGAGCCTGTCACCTACACTTATGACTCATCCAATTAATGATCAGGGAACTGGTTGTTCTCTCACACACAAACAGTCATTAGTAGACTATCGAAAAAGCTTTATTTGTTAGCTCTCTTTCCACCAACTGTGGATGGATGAAAATTGCAGTTATCTAGCTAGCCCATCATCCAACTTTGATGGAAACAAGAGAAATCTATAAGGCTCCCTAATGAGCACTGAGCTCCGTTGCTGCCATTTGATTAGGAACTTAATTGTGATAATAATGAACAAATACACCCAGCTCTGCCTAAAACGGTCTTGTAAGCATTCAGCTAATTAATGGCTATTTGCCCACTGATGCCGATGAAAGAGAAAATCACAAGGGAGACACATTTTCCTCTCAACCCACGAAAAGCTAGACAGCACTATGTTGACCATGAAAACGGTCTGGTAAGCTTTCCATATGAAGCTATTGTCCTCACTCTGGGGAAAAAACACGATCCTGGCCAACAAAGGCTGCTACATAAAAGATGATGTTGTCTCTTGGGGGGATCTGCCTAAATTGTAGGTCAAATTGTTCATTATTCAGCCATCTTAAAAGTAGGCTGAAATCATGACACAACACGATAACAACAATGCAGACAGGCCAATCTGCAACGACAGCCGGGCAGCCCATGCTGGCGCTCTAGTGATGCAGAGGAGGGGATAGTTGGCAGGGCTAGTAGCAGTAAACATGGCTGGGGCCGCACGTCACCAAGAAGCAGGGAGGAAGAAAGAAAGAAGACAAAGAGATAGAGAAGAAGAAGGAGTAACAGACACAAAGTCGGCGACAGTTCTTTCAAAATAAATAAATAAATACAAAATCACAACTAGGACTAAACCAAAGATGAGCAAGGAGTGAGAAGAGGAGGAAGACTTATGGGGACAAGCCAGGTCCCCTGGCCCACTCTAATGTCTTGCCATTACCCTGTGAACACAGCCACGCATGCTGTTTCTGACCAATTAGGCAGGCATAAAGGCAGGGGGCTGGAACTCAGCTGGGGGCTCAGATAGTCTGCTGGTTACATCTAGGCCACTCTCTCTCTCCATCTACTTCTTTCCTATTTGTTGAATTTGCCCAAGCAGCGAGAGAAGGTGGGGGGGAGGTAGAAGAGGTGGGGGCGATTTCATTCGGCACCTAGAAAAGGATGTCAAGCAGAGCCTGCAGCAAACAAGGCCATCCCTGGACCTTTCATCTTCCCCACTTTCTTCATCTGTAGCAAACACACGCACGCACCCAAGTTCACTAAAATCATACACCAGCTGAGGCTTGCAAAAGCACAACTGCACTGAAAGTGGCGAGACTGTGAATGTATGTGGACTTCCAGCATCCTACAACACAGACATAGTCGCAACATTCTGTTTTGTTATTATAGAGCTGATAATGTCAGCGAGAGCAGTGAGAGAGCGAAGATAATGATGTGAAAGCATTAGCCGTTGTTTGTTTATGTCTGTCAATGATGAGCACGCCACAGGAAATAGTGGAGAAAGTTATCGTAAAGGCGCAAACTATGTATGATTTTGGCCTTATCAAAAAGTCATTGCCCAAGAAGGCAACACTGTGGAACTTGAGAGCATCCAGTCAGGAATAAATGTGTGTTTTTACCAGTAATCACAGGCCTTCAGAAGCCAGGATTAAGAGGTATACACACAATGACCCCATTATGTCAGCAGTGCCGTTAACTCAAGATAAATGTGCTTCCAAGGAACTCATTGCAAGATCACAGTATTGGAAGGGGGACTGATGGTGTGTAAAAACATTTTTTCAGAGTGTGGCTGATGAAATCTGAGAAAAAGCTGAAATTTACTTTACTCAAGAAAAACACACATCCACTGCCAAGAGCTTTGCCCACTCACAGCTCTTCAGGCTCCTCTGTTCGAGAAGGTGGTCAAAATGTGAACAAATTCTGGTCCAGGACATGACCCTCTGCTTTTACCAGCAACTGACGCAACACCCACAGGATATAGTAAACACAGATGGGGGGGGGTACAAGTACAGCAAACAAATAGACTGGTGAGGCCTGATTTAAAGACTCTACAAATATAAAAAGTGCAGGAGCAAACAACAAGAGGGACTTCCAGGAGAAAACTGGATTTTTATTGTGTAATGAGGGAAACATCTGCAACCTGTTGACTAGGCCACGTCATCAGGAATAGAAAAACCTTGAAGATTTGTGTGTGTGTGTGTGTGTGTGTGTGTGTGTGTTTGTACACAGCATACATACATACACCCCACTGTTGTTAAATTCTGGACGAATAGTAGGACTTTACTGGCTTACTATACATAAGGCACTTAAGACATTTTATTTGTTCAAGATGTGATATAATGCTCCACTCCTCCCCTGACCCACACCAACATGCGCGCACACACACACACACACACACACACACACAGTACACAGGAAAAGCACACAGCAAAATAAACAAACGTACAAAGCGGCCCATGTGCATCTTATAACCATCTACAAAGAGTTGTGTATGAATGCACTTGCACAAAAGGTATGTGCACACACACACGCAGACACACACATCTTGAAAAGCGTGCCTCAACAGAGAGACTTACCTTCAAGCTAGTGCCCCTACCACAAAGGGAATGCAGGGAGAAAACTGCCATGAATGCAAAAAGGATGTTAGCTAACATCTCCCCCTTTTTCCTCACATCCTTCCTTTTCCTCTCTCCACCTCACCCGATCACTTACTTCCTGCCGTGATTGCCTGGGGGTAAAAGACCTGGTATTGTATAGCTTAATCAGCTTTTATCACCCACTGAAAAAGAAGCTTCTCTGCTGGGCTCTGTAGTGTTTATCTGACATTTCTCTATCTTACTGCTATTCTGTGAAACAAGATTTCCTGGATGCTGCTGCTTTGACCTCTGGGGTCATCTGTCCTACTTGGTTATTAATTGTGAAGGCAACGGGTTTTGTATTGGCTTAAGGGGACAGAAACAATCAATACCATAGGTACCAGTAAGCAAGATTTTCAGTGGTCAACACCAGCTCAGCATGTAGTCATTTGTGTGTAGTCACAAGTGCTGCAGCAGGATGTCCAAGTGTAGAGGTGCAGCAACCCAAGCATCAAATTAAGCTTCTTAAAAAATAAGAAAATAATCAATGAGGCTACATGACAAGTGTCAATCATGCACATAAGGACTATTCTGCTAACACAATGCACTTAAATAGACAATTTTACTTGCACAAAAAAGTCACCTGCTTTGGCCATTTTTCAGAAACTGATGCCTAAGGTTAAAAATGAGCATTTTATCTGATCACCATAAACAGCATAAATGGTTCAAATTTACTATAATACAATGTGTGGGTTTTTTAAGCCAATGTCATTTATATAAACTTGCAGTTACTTTGGTTTAGAAGCACCTCTGAACAGGTTTAGTGTGTTTGTCATCATCTTGGAGTATTTTGTTTTGATAACTGTAGTAACTAATGAGCTATTGGAAACTGAAGAACAGCCTTTTGCTCTTTTAACATAACAGTGGGTTAATGGCAAGTATATATATAACAAACACTGTCCCATATCATAGCAGTTTCTGAGCTTTATTTAAGTTAATCTCACTTAATTCTCAAAAAGGATTTACAGACTGAAGTCAGCTGCAGCAGTTATCATCGGTAAAGGAACAAGCAGAATAAATATTTTATGTTTGTGTAAGAACAGGTTACTCAGGAAACTATTACCTACCCATAATGTGATAGATTCAGCTGTAATTACAGTACTATGTACATCATTGTTACATGCAGTAAGTCTAAACTCATTTCACTGTGTCATACACCTACATACCCTCAAGTTTACTTCCTGGTAAACATCGATCTTTGTTGGTGGCTTCACTCAGCAATGAGTTTGAAAGTGACAAGAAAAGTCTGTTATTCTTTAAAGAGGGTAACCGGGTTGGTTAATGACAGGTTAATGTGAGTAACTGTGTGTGAGAGAAAGTAGTAGGAAAGTAAACAAGCTTGTGAGGATAATGACTGAGTACTGCACTTACAAGTAGAACACCAGGTGGTACACTCATCCCTGCCTTCTTCCACTAGTGCAAATTACTGTAAACAGCCCCGGGTAAAACCCACTGAATGCCTACAATGTAAAATTAGCTCAAACAAACGTCTCAGAAAATAGATCAAAAGGGTCAGTTTCTTCTTGTGAGGCAGTAAAGGCCTGCATCAATGCCTGACAGCATTGACAGGTTGATAATATCTGCCTCAGCTGCCATTGACTTGCACAATATATCAATACCCAGCAGGCCCAGCGGCTCCCTCCCCCGCATGAAACAGACCAAAGACAACGATGGGCTCATATTCCAAACACCAGCCGCTGACATTTGCACAGCATCCACAGAGGAGAGGAAAAGCACAAATGTTCCAGCTCCGCAGGAGCGCTAGGAGAGTGTAAGCCTTTTCTTAAGACTTTGTTCATCTTCCGTTTCTTTCTTCTCACTCAGCAGGCGACCATTTTCCTGGCCCAGACTCAAGGTTGTTTGGCACACCTGGTTCGTAGCAGGAGACAGCAGGCGAATGAGGGGTGGAGGGAGGTCACGGTGCTCAGAGCCGGCCAGGAGGCAGCAGCTTAACGGCGGCATTTTATTCAGACAGACACCCAGCTCACTGGTCATTACTGCTATAAGGGGATTTGAGGTCCGGCTACAAGCTCACCTATTTCTGCAGCTTTGTGCTAGGTTTGTGTGTCCGTGTGTGTATGTGTTTGTGTAATGTGGCAGTTCAGTTCAGCAGTGTGGCAGTTAGTGATACTCCTTGCACTGTAAAAGAAATACTTTATATGGCAGTCTAAGAAAACAGACAACTCGCCCTTAGATTGTTTTACAAAAATTGGTTTTAACCCAAATCTATAGTTTTGTGTCTCAAGACCAAATAAAATAAAATGCAAATAACCTGGGAACTAACAAACTGATGATGGTTTAAACAAACTGTCATCTCAGCTTTGTGCACTTTTTGTTACAGTTACAAATTAAACTTGATTGTGGATCAAACAGTTTTATGCTTCTGTTTAGAATTTTTTTTTTTTTTTTCAAATTGCAGGCAGTTTCCATTTCTCCAAGATACTGCTTATTATTCTGGATTACACACACACACACACACACACACACCTACACACACACACCCATCTGACCATTAAATAGACTTGCTTTAAAATCAGAACAGATGTATCTCATTTGAATGTTGTTAGTCTACACACAGTGATGCAGGTGGGCTTCAGTACTGGACGGATAAACACAGTGACAAGCCTTCCAACTGAAACTGTCAAACTCCAAATTCATCCCCAAGCACATAATCATCTAGATAAGCCATCTAGATAAGCCATCAAGTGCGCACACACACACACACACACACACACAGTTAGCAAACACACACAGGACAAAGAAGCCTGGAAGACTTTTATTGCTCCACTGGAGGAGGCTCTGTCACGAGAGGCTGCAGTGTGTCTGTCCTCTTACTGCAGTGCTCTTAGCTGTCAGCTCTATCTCCTCCCTGTGCTACCTTCTCCCCAACATGTGAATGCATCTTATGTTAGAGGCCACATTATACAGTGTATTCCAATTACCTCAAGCCAAGGCCTTCATTTGACTGCATCGACATATCTCTCTGAAAATTCAGCGGATGAGGGACAGAGCAAGTCTCTGGCTTCATAGATGCCGTCTTTTAATGCACACTTCACTTTTCATGTATGTGATGTTGCGGAGACCAGCAGAAGAGAGAGACGTGGAGGTTTCCGTCTCGGATTGGTACAGAGTTCCCTTCGTTCTCTGATGTCCTCTTTGCTCTGCAGTTGTTTCTTTTAACTGCACTACAAGTTCTAATTTTAGTGAATGTAAAAGGACATCAGCAACAAAATGTGCACGCAGAAAAGCCCCCTGTTGCTCCAGGCACACATTTTTGTGGTGCGATCCCTGCTATCCAGTCTGGTATGCCGGAGCCAATGAGGCAGAAACATAGCCATGCAGGCGACTCAGTGAGCCATGACATCACAGAATTACAAATAGGAGGCTGTTTGAAAATTACTCTCATCTTCATCCTGCTGAGGACTTTTGGAGGAGAATGAACTATCTACTAGCACGGCGCTGCTGGAATAGGTAAACAGCACCTTGGCAACTTTGGCAGTATTTGCTGGTATCCCAGGGGGCCTAGCTAGCGGTGGGCTGCCTTCAAAAATGTGCCTTATGTGATCAGACTGTCATTGTCCCTTGTTTCACCCTCACTTGGCAGTGGCACACACAGAGGAAGAAGGTGGGGAGTCTGCTTTCTAGTTGTTGGCAGTTGAGAAAAACGATGCCCATTCACAGTTTTGGGCATTGAAGCACTCGGTGGGCTGGACTAGACCCTTTTTTGTTGGCTTCGGAGGGGGGATACCCTCTCTCTGCATTCCCTTACAGTGAACAAAAAGACTGCTCTGATATTTCATGCTTCACAGAAATATTATACATCAAAAACAACATCAAAACATGTTAGTATTGTCAGTTTTATTGTTACAGTTACTCCCTGGTTTTACATCTGTAAACCCGGACAAAGCACAGGCTCGGAATGTGTCAGCCTGTGCTGGCAGCATGAATGCGAGCCTCCAGGAAAAAAAGAAGCCGCCTGGAACGCTGCCAGCAGGCTTGAGACAGTGAAAACTGCAGCAACAACAATAGCAAACCACAGAAAGGCACACTAGGCTATGGGCATGGACAAAGAAGCATGCAATGTAAGTAAGCAGGGCCTGTCTGCTCTTCAACACTCTAATAAAAGGTCTTCACTCAAGGGGGCACAATTAATATTCTGCAACACCAATTGGGCAAGGAGGGCGTGGTGGAAAAGAACTTTTCCTCAGACGACGACGACCTGAAGCCAAGAACTTTGCCGAGCTCAGCTGAACAGACCAGGCGAGCAAAGTCACATTGACATTCACTTGAAAGAGCATCAAAAGGAGAAACTATGAGTCAGTGAGAGCTCAGTGCATGAGGGGCAAAGAACCCTCTCCATCCTCTCAGTTGTCATGTAGCACATCACCTCTAGGTATGAAAGGCATGTGAGCAGCGTGAGAGGGTGACAGCAGGCTGGAAGTGAGAGTGACACTTCTTATCCGTGTCACATGCCAAGGCTGAAACCCATCTGCACATGCTGGCCAATGGCTTCCCCGCTACCCCCCATTCCCCCTCCCTCCTCACCAGCCTCACTTGCCTTGAGTGGGTACAGATGTGTGATCCACAGACGCTCCCACTCCGGGGACCTTATTGGACCCACAGGACTTAACAAAGGCTGGCACACAGCTTAAAGAACTCCTGGCCAAAGTGTCACTGAACACAGTCACATCATTTTGCAGGCAATTGTGTGAGGGTGATGGAGGTGCTACAGCGAAATGCAGGACATTTCATCACTCAGAATGACCTGATGGGATTCACCAGCTCACATAACACAAGTATGGCAAGCGGATCATTCATATAATTACATGCACAAAGGCAAATAATCAGAATTCATTTTGATGTAATTATTTTACAAACACAATGATGTTATAAGAAGAAAAACATGCAATATCCTGCATTCCCGCTCAAGAAAGTGCAGTTTACACATTTATTTTGCAGTGATAAAATCCTCCCATGGACAGATTATTAAATTATATCCCACTGTTTCTTCTGAACACACGTTTCTGTTCTCATTCTGATTGTTTATAGAATATCAGACTTCATGTAATCTCAGCTACAGACAGCCAAAACATTCAAGTTATCTTTAGTCCTGCCACTGTTCTCCAAAAGGTACTGGGTAAATTTAGACAACCGATATGATTGAGAGGGATTTATTTTGTCTGTTTGACAGGAGCTTGGCAAACAACTGTCCCACTGCTTCTATCGACTGTATTGTCAGAAAAAAAATCTAATTCAACAATGGAAATCTAATTACTTCTTTCAAGTGTGCATGCCTGTTTTTATATCTGAATAAGGCAGACTGCTATTTATCTGCTGTGTTTGTTATGTTTTGACAGCATGAACACGCCGGAACGCTCAAAAGACCAACTGAAACTTATTCGTGCTATGAAGCCACAGAAGCATTAAAAAAAAACTGCTTTTGACTATTTTGTTGAGGAAGTGGAGTGATATCAGATGACTTAACACATTATTTGACTAACATGATAAATTTGACATTATTCATATTGCGCAACATGTGTCCTGGATTCAACCCCAAACATAGGCCTACTTCCTGTTTCTTTTTTTATTTTTAACTTCAATCTTTATTTCCCGTAATACAACCAGATGATTATTGTACTTAAACATAATCCTTGAGGCTACCATATGTCAACTGTCCAACCCCTGCAAACATTTAACATGCAGTGATCCCCCTGCAGGGTCACTGACGCATCCTTACCTCTTTGACTTTCCCCCGGCGCTCGTTGGTCTCGGGCTCGCTCGGCTCGCCGTTGTCTCTCCCCAGCGGGGGTTTGAGCAGACACCTTTTGAACTTGTTGTAACTGAACGTATCCGAGTTGGCACCATGGTCAGAAGAGGTCGCTTTCTGCGAGGCGGACTCCGTTTTCGACCTGAGCAGAGTCAAATCCTCCTGCGCTTTGCCCCCGGCGAGCCGCTCCTCGGTCGCCTCGTGAGAGACGGACGGCTTGCGGCTCAGGCTTTTCAGCTTGGTGCTGGTCTCTCCTTTGGCCGAGGTCATGCCCCGCGGGTGCTCCTGCTCCTTGGGTCTTTTTAAGTGCTCCCTGGCATCGTTCTCGGACCCGGAGCCAACAGTGACTGGCTGGGTCTCTGTCTTGGACAGAAAAATGCGTTTTAGTCGGACAGAGTCGGGCAAAAAGAAGAGGGCCCCAAAACATAGTGTTACCAAACCCGAGAGAAAGAGCAGAAACACGAATTTCTGGGACAGGCGCAGACCCATGCCCGATGCCGACACACCGGGCAACTTTCGGAAAACCATTGAAACTTTTCTTAAGACGTTGCCTTACAGTATTTTCTCCGACACCACACAGTGTTTTGACAGTCTCCGCTCTCTACTGAGCAGTTTCTCTGCTGCCTTGGCTCATGTGTAGCCTAAAACCTAGATATGTGGGATTTTAAAACACACCCCCGTGACACTTAACAGAGTAGCATAAACAGCCTACCAGAGCTGTCTATCTCGCTATCGATTGGATCTGCATAAGCGAAGGTTAGGCCTGCATACATCAACTATTTAGCCTACCAATCATTTGGCAACACAAGTCCAGAGCTTTAGGGATTTATCAACATAACACAGTGACTGACATCAATAGACTGCGGGATTTGGGTTTAAAAATGTAAATCATAAAAGCAGCACAGGGCTTCGGGGCTGATATAAATGGCACTGGCGTTTACTGAAGCACACAGCTACTGTATATTCAAGAATAACAGGATTAATATAGCATACGTCAGGCTAACAAATAAATGCACTTTTATAGGCTAAGAGATAATCAAACGTCTCGCAGTCTGTCAGGCCTGTGAACAAAGTTGTGTCTCGATGCATTATCCCACGCCGTGCAAATCGTCAATAACACATTGCACTACGGTGCAAAACCTCAAACGTGCAGCAGAGCATCTTTTCCTTGTCTCCGTTTATACCGACCCACGTTGCTGCATTAAAAGCTCCTGAAATCACATTTAAAATCATAAGCCGTTTTGATTGCATCTATCCTGTGCAGCTGGTGGACCGAAACGCGTGTATATTCATGTCGCCTATCTGTCAATTGCGCTCCTCCAGAAAAGCCTCCGTTTCCCCCGTTTCCACTGGCGTCAACACGCCGGGCGAAACAAATAGCTGGATGACATGAAAGAAGGCGGGTTTTGTCCCATGCGAAGTTATCCTAGCCCCTGATCCAAATCCACAGAATACACAAAATCCACCATCCAATCCGCCGGTTTCCAACAAAGACACACACACCGCCGAGTCGTCGCTCCGGTACCCGCCGCCGTCAGTCAGTCTGCCTGCCGTGCCTCGCTCTCTCGCCTGTAGCGCGCACTTGTGTCGCTGTGCCGTGGACGTCCGCTTGCGTAAAAAAGCTGGAGAAGAGGGCTGGAAATGTAACATATAGCCTAGTGCAGGCAGGGCGAGGAGGGGGGAGAGAGAGAAACGGTCCGCTGCTCGACAATCCGGTAGGCTGGTCGGGTTTCTTGATGGATATTCACAGCGGCTTATCAAAACACAGTTAAGCCGTTTGGACAAAAGCAGAGAGGCTCTGTAGACTACGTTAGAAAACCCTCCACACCCCCGAGGAAAATGGGCTTGTTTATCCAGATTATACAGATGTCTCAACTGTCCACGGGAATTAAATAAGTAGGAGCTAAAAATAAAGAAATCACTTTCTAACTGCCACTATTTTTAATTAGATGCAGCCCACTATACAAGATTGCATTCGTTTTTTGTTTATTTTCAAGACCTCCCTGTCTATTGATGAAAGAAGTGGGGATAAGATCACCTGATGAAAAGTGCCATTTATTCATTTAATATATTAACATTATTTACTGTGCGTTAAGTTATGAAGTTTCTCTTTTGTTAGCCTCTTAAGCACCACTTTGTGCCTCTCACATAATCATCGATTTTCCATGTGGGAATTCGGCATTGACGTTATTGACGTTGCATTTAAGCGAACGATATCTATGAATTGGTACCCAAAGTTTGAAGAGCCCAGCAGCTCGTTTGACAACACGTAGCCTAGCCTACCCCAGTTTTGAAGAGATTTTGTGATTCATTCAAGCAAAAAATATTCCGTGGGATGTACATTGAAGAAGATTTTTAACACGTTTTCCGCGTTGTAGGCTAACTCGTTATTCGCCAGACTAATTTGGTAGCCGGATGTGACGCATCTCACTCTTGTCTTGTTTGCAATTAGCTTATCCTACTTATTTTGAGTATTATTGAGTATTTTGACAGGGTAATTTATTCATATGAATGTAATTTTTCATAATTTTGTCTCCATACTGTATTGTGCTAACTGTGACTAATTCATTTTTTGCATTTGGCTCATTGGGCCAGTGTTGCTGTAAAGCTCCATGCTGATTTGACCTAATCTAAAGCTCTATCCTGTTTCCTTAATGAAATAAACAAAAACTGTACTTTTACCGTAATGCTTCTGACTATGCTATTTGTCTTCTATATTTCATTCAGCTGATTCATAGACGGATCTTCTGACATGCAAGCTTAGTTGTTAGGATTTCAGATCTATTTCCATGACTGATCAATCTCTATCCGCTGATGAAGACTGTGTGATGCAGTTGAAAGATGTGGAAAAAGCTAGCAAGTGGACCATGAGTTGAGATTGCTGTCAAACTATTTCCAAGGTCAAGAATTAACTTTCATGCTTGAGTTCAAGTTTATTGCTCAAATCCAACATTCTGACTCATTGTTCATTGTCATTGTTTGAATTTGTCTTCTATGCATCGCATGACTGAGGTGTGTTGTTGCACAGCAAGTTTAGAAAAGAGTGTTTACATAATGTTTACATAAGCAAGATAGAAGCTAAACTGTAAACACAGTGTTTTCTCTGGATTAAATAAGATAGATGGGCTCATGCATTGGCCATTACTGAAGAGCCTGCACAGCACTATTCAACAAATGCACCTGAAAGCAGGAATGTGGAAATAAAGGTCTGATCAGTTTCAATATTGGTCTTTAATTGCAAGTCACAACATCAGTGTCATTGGCATTCCTGACAATGTCTGTGATGTCTGATGAACTCTTAATGAACCTTAAGCACAGGTCTTCTTCTTTCCTTCCCTCTGTTTCCTTCTCTGTTGTAAGAAGAATGATTGCAATATGAAAGCGGATGTTTTTCTTCCTTCCAGGCAAAAAGAAGTTGACCGCCATCTTGAACATTTCCTGTGAAAGCCTATTGCCAGCACAAGTAATATGCACTTATTAACATCTGATACATGAAACTCCTCAGGCTCTTTTTTTATAGTCATTGTCAGGTGCATATGGTGGGACAAGCTAATTTTAAGGTAATTTGCACTGCATTTGACCCCACGTTTTCATTGTAAAGCCATCTCCCTCAGTAGCCCCAATTGAGTCAGACTGGTTCTCTGTAATTTACAGAACAAAGGGGGGAAAGAAGACAGAACTGTTGAATTAGCCTTTTTATTTTGTGATCCAAGAGCATTTCCTCTGAGAGTTAGGTAAATCCATGAAGCATTTTGTGGGCTTTATCACTGACAAAAGGACAGTTTGTAGTCAGAGAGAGGGGCTTTGTGATGGCTCAGTGCCTGTGTATAATGAGGCTTGAATCTTATGTGTTTTTTCACTCTATGCACTACAACATACACCCAGTGGCCACTTTATTAGGTAAACCTTTACATTCTAATGCAATCCAATACAACTGTTTTGCCATAAATGTATGATGCCTATAATGTTCTGTTTTTTAGACTGTCATAGAGGTGTTAATTGAGTATATATGTTTTAGCACTCAGATTGTTGTTAGTGATTGTGTTGTACTGGACTGCATTACATTAAGAGGTGTTTCTAATATTCTGCCCCCCTCATGTATGTAAATAGGGAGGACAAAAAATAAAGGTGCACCCAATAAAGTGGCCACTGAGTACAGCTTGTGGAAATAGGCATACCATTAATGTAAACATTAAGGCAATATTAGATCAATATCTACATGTGCTTATGCTGATTCCAACAAAATAAAACACCAACTGCTGCCTTTTCAAAACAACATAAAAAACATATCAAGTCAATGCTTCTCAAAAGGCCAAGTTATACATGAGTCCAGTCGTTGAGCTTGCATGAAGCTGCGCCAGCCAGTGACAGCATAGTTTATCACAAGGATAGATGAGCAAGGCAATACAGTCGCACCACTACCAAACGGCAAGGGTAAAATCAAAGCACAGACATTTTTCACTGAAAATAAATGGTTTATATACATAAATGTCTCCTACAAAAGCCATTTCTTGTATGCTTTGCATTCACTCTCACCACTGAAACTCACTGCTGTTGTCTGGATGCAGTATACAATTTCACAGCAGAAAATGTCATTTGTGGTGACTGTTGACTCTTCATAATGCAGCACTGGCACCACACACACACACACACACACTGCATCTTCATCAGCTCAGTGGTGAACATACTGGCATTCTGATCCTCCATGTACAAACATAATTTATAAGCATGGTTTGGTAAATGTGACGCTGCATGTGAAGTTGTTTGCATGTGGTTAATAAGGATGCATCCCTCAGTTGGGCTTTGTTATCAGAGTGACTCATGGTTTATCAGTTGGGAAGCATTTCCACAACCAGAATACATTAGGGACCAATAGAAGAATGCTTTTGTGCCCTCTTGTCTACTCTTAGTTGGCATGTGATAATGATCACAGGAGAGATGTTCTGTAAGAAAGTATTTTTCACTCTGCTCTCAAAGACAAGACCAGTTTATTTACAGTCTGCAGTAAAATCAGTATAAATGGACAATTAGGATTTGTCAAACAATTATAAAATGACCACTGAGTCTCTAAAAGTATGCAAGACATGGACTAAAACAGCTGATTGTTAAAACATTGTCAGCAGAGGGTCGCAGACTCTTGTCCTGTGATCCATAAGCATTTCTGCTCTTGTATTCAGAAATTCAATCCACAACCCGCACTGATGTTTTATTCATCAAACAAGATGCCAATGAAAAAGTCCATCTCTGTGTTCTGCTCATTCCAATACATCAAACAGCAGGCAGAGATGTATTGGCTCGTACCAGCGTGTCTGGATTAATAATGTCACCATATCTGCTATTTGTTTCTCTAAGCACCACTGCAAAGCATTCCCTGACATTGGGAATCATGGCCGGCAGGACGCTTGATGTCGAGCCATAAATATCAGGGATAGCTTTTTGGGATGGGGTACTGACCCTGGTGCATGATGCGAGAGAGAGAGATATACAAGTCCTGACAAAGCATACTGTAGATGGGGACCCCACTGTAACCCTCCATGAATTCTGGGTCACCTGACAAGATGTGACTCTGGCACCTCAATCCTGATGCGTCTGATGTTGGATCACCTCATCTAATTACTGGGTGGTTTGTTGCTGTGTACCTCATGCAGGGATGGGAGAAGTCTTCAGATCCTTTACTAGTAAACGTAGTAATACCACAATGCGAAATATACTCAAATTACAAGACAATGTTATGAATTAAAAATCTTATTTAAATAAAAGTACAATATTATCAGCAAAATGTACTTAAAGTCAAACTACACATTATGCAGAATGGCTCCTGTCAGATGCCTTAACATATAAGCAGCATTTGAATGTTGTAACTGGTCAAGATGGGCTGCATTTTAACTACTTTATAAGCTGTTGGGTAGTTTAATCTATAACATAGCATCATCTTTTATAAGCTGATCATGGGTTTTCTATGTAAAGGCTGGATCTGCAAAGTAACTATTAAATGTAGCTGTCAAATAAATGTAGTGGAGTAAAAAAGTACAATATTTCTCTGTGCAATGTAGTAGAGAAGTAGAAGTATAAAGTAGCACAAAAGGGAAATACTGAGTACAAGTTTGTTTAAAGTGTACTTAAGAACAGTACTTAAGCAAATGCACTCAGTTACAAACATTGCGGTGTGTGCACTACTTTGCTTATTGTGTGCACTATTCTTCTGAAAAGAAGTGGGTCTAACCTGGCATGTTACATTCCTCGTCTCTCTCCTCAACATAAATTGAATACAGCTCAGATCAACCATCAGAGCAAATAGTATCAGTGGAACAATAAACTCAGCATTATTGCCTTGCTGAAGTTATATTTGTCTGCTCCTTTTATAGACAAGACAAACCGCAAACCGCTGTGTATCTGTGTGTGTCTGTGTGTGTGTGTGTGTGTGTGTGTGTGTGTGTGTGTGTGTGTGTGCGGCCCTCGAGTGACCCGCCTCCACCAGATTATAATCAAAACATTTCTTGCTGTGTAACAAAATATTTTCAAAGCGCATTAGCCGACGCTGAAAATCAGAACGTTCACTTGTGAGGAACATCGATGCAGTGGTTCGGGGTTTTTATTGCCTAAACACAACAATTAGCCATACATTAGAGGGGGTATATGGGCCATGTAAATGAGAGTGAATGCAATAGCAAACACACCATTAAGCTGATGGAATGGGGCCACGGAAAGCCTGACTCCCTCCCCAACACACTGATTAAACATGCCAGTATGCTTTCAGTGCACTAACCATTCCTACAGTGAAATTACAAGTGAAAAAGTAGAGCTTGTTCAGTGATGACAGCACTTGTTAAGGAGCTGTGTAAGTTTATGGCTACACAGTGCCATCCACTGGTGTTTGTTATGCATTGCAAGCAGAGCCCTGAGACGTCATTGTGGCTGAATTTGGTTTGGTTTAATTAATCTTTCAGTCATTTGCACCAACATTAAAACTGAATATATTTCAGATTGACTATGCACATATGTTGCACTAAAATACTACCACAAAAGTTGGCAAATATCGGCTAAACTCTCCGTTCCTCTGTGTGTTTAGAGGTGACTGAGGGTCAGACTGCTCCAATATTCAAAACAAACGGCGTCATTACATGTAAAGGGCAGCCTCTCTAAACATTAAAGAGAGATCAGAAGGAAATAAAGAGAAGAGCCCTCATGCAAACAAGACCAATTTAACCGGCTCCACCATGGTAGGAACCCAGTTGACAACAAATGTGATTTAACTACAGCAAAATAGAAATAAGTAAACACTCTGACCAATCCATTTGAAAAGCTTTCAGGCTCATTTCACACTCCACATGTAAATTTGCAGCACCGGGGAAGGCTATTAAATATTTGGCATGAGTTTATTGTGTGTTTATTCCATTGTAAAACCGACCCCTGAAGTCAGAGTCACTTTCAGTATGTACTTGTTTTTCCCCATTTGTTGTGAATTCTGTTTGCGGCTTCAGTTTAATTCACAAGAGTAGCAGATACATTGCAACATTTCTTCCTGCAAATCCGATTTGAGCTCAGATAAGATGAGATAAGATAGAACTTAATTCATTCATAACTCAATTCAAGTAAAGTTTTGTGTCAAAGAAGCTCACTATACATAGTAAAATTAAAGTAACACTATTGCAATCCAATACAAAACCTCCACAAAGTGCAGCCTCAATCAAAAATTATCATAAAGCTGAATCGAGTCTTTTCTGAAACATTCTACACAAAACTCATTAAGAAGACTTTAGAAGAAGTATTTATTGCAGTGCTGTTTTATTGGGTTGCATTTCAGTACATTGTGCAGGAGTTATTTTACTGAGTCCACCTCTGATACGTACAGTATTCCTCGAAGCAGTGGTTCGCAACGAAAAGGATCAGGACCCCCCCCAGGGGTCACAAGTTCAATCTGATGGGTCACAAGGATATGAAAGCAGAAAGAACATACTTCTACTGCATAAAATGAAGTTTTATCAGACTTTTGTCTGATCTTTGCTTTTTTTTGTGCAAATTACTGGTTAATTTTAGGTGTTTCTAGCCCTTTAAAAACTTTTAAAAACATAACAAGGAAAACAACCCACTCTTTGGTTGAGCTCCTCACAACTGGTAGACTTCCAGGGTTCACAAGCCAAAGAGATTGGGAACCATTGCCTTAAAAGCCACGGCTAGCTTAAAGGAATAGTTTGACATTTTTGGAAATGTCACTTATTCAGCAGCCCGTTAGCTTAGCTTAACATAAAGACTTGAAAATGGGGGAAACAGTGAGTCTGTCATTGTCTAAAGGTTACAAAATACACCTACTACCACCTCTAAAGCTCACTAATTAACACGTTATATCTTGTTTGTTCGAACAAAAAAGGAAGCATAAAAATGACACGTTGTGATTTTATGGGGCGGCGGTTATGTGTCGGACTATTTCTTGGCCGGGCGCAGTGACTTCCTGAAGCTAAGCTAACTGGCGGCTGGCAGTAACTTCATATTTACTAAAGCATTCCTTTAATCTGAGCTAAACATGGCAACTTGACCCCAGAGTTGGAAACTGGAGAGATTTAAGACTCTGGTTTCTCATACCATCCAATGTGCAGCTTGAAAATACAATATATATAAATAAACTGATATCTCTGATTACTGTCTGTGAAACACACGCTAACATTCAGTTTGTTTCAAATCAGTGGTATCATAGATTTATGGACGGAACACACTCTTCTCTCACAAACACAGCTTAGCTATTGTTTGCTTGTAATGTTGGTGATTTGTTAATTTTAAGCTTATTTTACTGTTTAGGCTACTTACTGTTAATTCCTCTAGATGAGTATCAGCTAAATGCCT
This sequence comes from Maccullochella peelii, assembly GCA_002120245.1. Taxonomy (NCBI): domain Eukaryota; kingdom Metazoa; phylum Chordata; class Actinopteri; order Centrarchiformes; family Percichthyidae; genus Maccullochella; species Maccullochella peelii. The sequence continues at coordinate 201,987 of LKNJ01000489.1, read as the reverse complement.
ACAAATGGAAAAAAATAAAGAGGATTTTTCTACCAACAACAATTCTAGTAATAAGAGTTTTAAATTAGACTCTTCAGATGTTAAATTAACTTGGCCCCCCAGAGGCTCTGCTAGAAAATGATAGACTGCAACAACTGCCAACAATTAAAATGAGTGAAACTATAAATGAAGCATATCCATTCCAAAAATATTACAGGGGGAACGTGGTTGTCAGGCAAAGCTGGTTAAGGAGTCATTGTGATTTTCCATTTAACAGAAAGAGAAGCGGAATAAACAAACTACCTCAGCCAGAGTGGCCCCAGCTTTCTCTCTGGATATCTCACATTCTTCATGCAAACTGTAGCACTGCCAAGCTGAGTAATGCAATTCGACTTTAACAAGGCAGACAGTTCATTCCGAGTTTATTAGACTGAACAAAGCATCCAATTATAAAATGTCTCCCAGATATATAAATCCAACTCTCCCTTAAAATTTTACTTTTGGGACCAGTTCTGTTGTCTCTTTTTTTTTCAGAATGCCGGCTGATTTTATTTTAATTATATTGTGCAGCACTCTCTCATGTGGCCAAAAAAGGTTATTGCAGGTGGTTCAAACAACTTAAATGCTCATGCAGGGAAGTTGTTTGCACTTTCCCCATCCTCATATAAGTGCTCAAGCACACATCAACTGCTAGTGTGCTGTACTTAAGAACAATTTTGACTTACTTTACCTGAGTATTTCCATTTTACGCTATGTAATATTTCTATTGCATTTATCTGACAGCTGTAGTTATAAGTTACAAATTAAGATTTTAAAGTACATCAGATACAATGTATTGTTATACAGTAAATCAAACCACCAAACAGTATTTAAAATGGTTATAATTAGCTCATGGAAGGATTACTGAACAAGCCTAGTTCAGATTTTTCATACAAAACATATGATTAACAAGTACAATACGGTGCTTATTAACCTTGAGTAATTTATCAAAAATTATAATCCAATACCCTAATAGCTATGAGCCTATATAACAGTGAAACAGTATGAAAGGGACCATTCTGCATCATCAGTGTTGATGCTTAAAGTATATTTAGCTCATAATACTTCTGTACTTTTACTTATTTTGAATGCAAGATTTTTACACTGTGATATTGCTACTTTTACTGAAGGATGTGAATACTTCTTCCAACATTGCCAATATGTAAACTTGAATGTAGTCCTCAGATGGAAGGATATGCCGAGCCGACATGCATAAATGCACTTGTATTTGGTCGAACAAAAGACACATCTTTCTGAAATCATGACACACGGATACAGCATTGCTATAAAGTAAAACTTTAATTTGGTATATAGTATCTGACATAGTTTCATTTCTGGTTTTGTTAGTTTCACTGGTCATTACAGGAATGGAATGCTGAAAGCTAAAGATTAATCAAGAAGAAAGTTACCTTTCAGATTCTGATTTGTACATCATTATAATAAATGTCTAATACATAGGTTTTTTCTTATATATATATATATATATATGTATATTCCCATTCATGTGTATATAAAATAAAAAAAACTCTTAAATTTGCAAACTGCAACTGTAATTGACTGACACATAAATCAAGAAACACATGAAGAAAAACAAAACAAAAATAGGAATAAAAGAGAAACATAATCCACTCTTTCATCAAGCCATAGCATGATTTAAAATCCCAGCGTCTCTGCTTTAGGACTAAAAAACACCAAACCCATCCGTTTATAAGGCCCATCAGAAAGTGCATTCATTTTTCCCCTATGATGTGTCACCTGATAACCATGCACAATGTGTACACTACATTAAAGCCACTTATTGCTCTCTCCAACATCAGTGTTTTGAGATAAAGATACAGCTTTGTTAAAGTGCTCGGTGTGGTGTAAAATGGTGGAGTACAAGAAGAGCTGGATGAGGCAAACTGGAGAACGATGAGGTAAATGAGGGAGGAAAACAGTCTTTGGGTGGCGGAGTAATGACACTGCAGGGTCATTATGTTGATCACGTGCGTATGTACATCATACTGCAATTACTGCCTTTATAATTGAACAGTATTTGTCTAATGTTCATCCACAATGTAACCGCAATGTAACCTTACAGTACTTAAAGGAACATACCAGTGTTTTTGCACATTTCAGCCCATGTAGTATAAATCATGTAATAACCAAATTAGTGCTGACAGTTGTTCAAAGCTGACTGTAGTGTCTAAGATTTTATATCTCTGTTTTTCCTACTTTTCTGGCAACCATTTATTTCCATTAATTTTATTGCTGCGGTTTTAAAGGATTGGTTCAAAACTTTTCCAAGTTTATTTCAAACAAATATTAATAGACTGTATGTACATTGAAACAGTTTTTGTGCGCTGTAATTGTTCCTCCTGTTCATATTGGCCCTTAAAAGATCCCTTCTTAAAGCAATTTCAATGTAAGTGATGGGGGACAAAATCCACAGTCCTCGTTTCATACATAAATGCATCTCAGTGACAGACGATAATATGACGCTTCAGCAGTCTGAGTTAAACAAATAAAGTGGGTATCTTCCAATGTGTGTCTTTATAGTACAAAATTCCCCTTTTGGGTTTCTTCGGACAGTGTTGGATACGGAGTTGCAGTGGAAGAATAGTAACACAAAGGGGAAATTTTGTACTAAAAAAACTTTAACTTTGGAAGACACCAACTACTCAGACTGCTAAAGTCATATTATCTTCAGCTAAACTTAACAGTGCCTTTTCACACACAATGAGGACTGTGGATTTTGTCCCCCATCACTTACACTGAAATCACTTTAGGATGGGATCTCTTCACGGCCAGTATGGACAGGAGAAACAAATACAGAAACCAAAAACTGTTTCAATGTACATACTGGCATTACAGTATTGTTTTAAGATAGACTGGATTAGAAAAGTGAACGTATCCTTTAAGTTGATTTGATGAATCTGCAATGTAACAGACCTAAAAGCTGACCTGGTGTTCATGGTGATGGATCTGAAGCAAGTCTTTACAAGATTTCTTATGCTCCAGTGAATGAATGGAAACTAATGGCTGCCTGGATACCATGGAAAAACAAAAATCAAAAATCATGCAAAACGTGCAAAAGCACCAGTGTGGCCTTAAGGTAAAGAGTCCTGTCCGCATACGTAGCTGATTGTAATTGATGCCTTCACCTTACTTTTCTCAGTGGAACAAGCTGTACTGATTATAGTTTATAGCTGTAAATTCAGATTCTTTCTACTTGAGCCTCCACAGTTCTAAGTTTGGATGACAAATGCCTCTGGAGTGTGGTTAAAAGGTAAACATGAGATGGTAAAAACCCACAGTGAAGCCTAAAAACTTCTGTAAAGCACATGGAGTGATGCAATGAATGCACATTAATCCAGATAAAGCACTTGACAATAAAAGCAAGAGCCTTAGATATCCCTGTAAAGCCAAAAAAAGTCTTTGTACAATAAAGCAGTTAAACACATAAAGCACGTACGTTTTATAAAGTAAACAGAAAAAACTTAAAGCTGAAGTAAATGCTGGTGAGGCAACAGTGTTGACTTTGTAATTCAGTCCAACACATTAAATGAAAACAACTTCCATGACTTTAAACAATTCAGCGCTGTAGAAATATTTTAATTAAGAACACCAAGCATTCATATGAAGACAGGCGATTTAAAATGTAAAGGTTTTTGTTTGCTTTGTGCATCGAGCGGAACAAAGGCAAAAAACGATACTATTACAGTATAATATTTGAATAAAATTAAATAGGTTCTTCTATAGGCTGTATGGCTTCAGATGAAGGTTTTCTGCACCAAACATTTCCCTCCAAGCAGTATGAGAATGTTTGCCCAAAAAGATGACTTTAGTATGAAAATAGTGTTTTTCTTTTTGACAAATTAAAAGTCTTTGGAATAATGTGAAGAAATCAGGGATGTAGAGGATTGTTTTAATTTAAATAGGAGGTTTTTGGTTTGCCTCTATTTGATCACATCACCAAGTTATGTTGACTCATGTATCCCTTTTGATATGAAAAATACAATATCTGTGCAGAGCATGGTGCATATTCTCTCTGAGAGATTCCCTGCTTTGCAATCACACAGTTACATGTACTCACAAGTGGGAGTATGTTAAGAAATACATAACTTGTTGCAACCTTCCTTATCAGTCTCTGCAGAGCAGTTAAGGGTAAAGACAGTAACAAACTGCCGCTAAATGGAAGCCAAATCATAGAGCATCTGAGAAATAGTCCCAACAGTACTGCATTAGGCGACCATTCACAGAAGGAGAGAAACAGTTCTGCGGGCTTCTGTAGCTGCAGTTTATAAACCATTTTAGAACCTCATAAATGCTGCATGTAAATATCACTATCCTTTAAGCAACGATTGAAGGAGGATTAAAGGATGGGGAGAAATGCTGCATGTCATTTGACTTGTCAATTCTGGGTTTTAAACAGCCCTTCTCTCTTTGACCCTGTCCTTGTTGACATTTTCGGCACAATTCCACTCCAACTCTCCGTCACACACGCGCGCACACACACACACAGACAGACATTTCAAGAAGGAAATTCAATTAGGTCGAGACTGGGAACTGAGATGCTTTAAGGTTTGACCCTCCCATCTCTCAGCTGCAATTATCCTTTTAGAAATTGGGAAGCAGGAAAAGTGTCAGGGGCAAACAACAAAAAACAAACAACAACAACAATAAACCCTTCGACAACAGTATGCTCATATTTGCACATACTGTACATACACCCCTGGACTTACATGAGTTTATGTGTACACAGACAAAATATCCTCGCTACAGTAACGACAGAAAGCCATTTACAGATGCTTAAGAGAAGAAGAGTTGAGGAAATTGAACAAACCTGTCAGGTTCTTCTGCTCGTTCCCCTAGGCTGTAATGTGAGCCTTCAGGATGTAAGAGGATCAGGCAGGATTCAATGGTCACTAACACCTAGAAAAACACCCAGAAAACTGGAACAGTGACTCACTCAGCCTACTTCAGAGAAGGACTGTGTTTCAGTACTAATGGTTACGTTTCCATGGTAAGTCCTTTGGATGGCCTGTATGGAGAAACTACACTGATACTGATAACAGACTTGGGTGAAAGAATACTTGTGGGTTTACAATCTAATCATTAGTGGCAGTGGCACTGTGCTGTTCAGTTAAAAAAAAAAACTAACATGGTGTGTTTTTCATTAAGATGTTCAAATGGATATAAATAAGAAAATAGTCACTATCAACAAAAGACATTAGTACGCTTGTCGTGCCTCCGGAAAACTTTTCAGTCTTGCTCAGATATGCAAACTGTTTATTGTTTATTTTAATGCCCATGTTTGATTTTAGCTTTGACGTTTGCAGTGGTTTGTCTCAATGTGTTGCATGTTTACAAGATTACAAGACTTCAGTTTTAAAGGGTATTCATAAATATAGGATATTATAGTTAAATTTACATATTTTACACATCTATACTGCATAGAATTTATTTTTATTTTTGCCATAACATGCCTACAGTCTTAGATTTCAAGAAGGTTACGAGGTGTGGATGGATTCCTGTACAAACTAACCTTCACTTGTCACGTCCTGCAATAAACTTCTTGTAAAGGCCAGTACAAAAAGTGAAGAATGCAAACAGGCATGTAAAATAAAGTGAGCATTGATTATTATCGGATATATTAAAATGAGCTCGTGGGGTGAGGAGTGTGAAGGTGGGCACTTGCTCATTACATCCATATTAAGAGAGGCATCTACTCTAACAACCCAACCCCTACTTGAGTGAGTTTTAAAGGGTGTTTCTATGGTTGAGGTAAAACAGAAAACATCTACACAGAAACGTGACATGACAACATGTGATTTAAACTTCAGAAGACTTCGTGGGGAATCACGCATGATCCCTGACATCAAAACATTCGTGCTGCATCACTGTCCATCTCACAAGCTTCCCAAACGCTCAGCTTTGCTCCATAATTTTTAAGTTAAAACCCCTTTTACACAACAATGAGGAATTTTTTAAGTCAGTGTAACTTCCGCCACAGCCATAGGGCAAGGCTGCAGGTGTAAGCACAATTATTAAGAACCGTGGTTCTTTTAGACAGTGACTAAATACATCCAGCTTTTAACCTACATCCCACGAACACCTGAACAAACTCTGACTGCAAACAGATGCTAGTACCCCTGAAATTAAAATACCTTTTTAAAACAGACAAAGATAAAAATGCACCATGTGAAAAGGTTTTACATCAAATAAGGCCAAATATTTTAAACTAGCTACACTCTAAATGTTTGAATATCCAGAAATTTCAAGTAGCACAATGAAGAAACAGTTTCAGTGAGATATTGGATTAAAACGCTTAAACTCTATGCTATGTTTGAAAGTGAAAACTGGATTGATGTAGTTTGCTTTGTTGATTACATTTAGGTCCTCGAAGCCCAGCGTGCCTCAAAGAATGTAGCTTTAAAGAGAGAACATTTTGTAAAATCATGAATAAACATAAAACCACGAAGAAAAAGAAATTAAAGTAAAAATGACATTGTCTGACACTAAAACAGTCCAAAGCTTTGGTAATGCATAGTTCTTTCCTGAAGACTATCAACCATAAACTCTACCACCTCTCAGACAGCAGCGACTGCTGTTTTAGTCCTGTCTACAAAAATAAAGAGCAATGACAATAACAAATGAATGGCTCTTTTTTTCTTCTCAATCTCCTTTTGCTTTCTCTTTCTGGTTTGTACAGCATTAGCAGTTTTGGCTTGTTTGGTTTCTGAACCAAAGAGATTATTTAGAGCAGAGCAGTGAAGCAGCTCTCTCCCCTCTAACCAGTGTAGACGGGCATGCAGTCTGACCCCTCCATACCCAGCTTGCCACATCAAGGCAGGAAGGGTTCATCCTCGTCCTCATCTGCGCTGGGACCAGGGTCGCTTAGGCACCTCATCAGCTTTTGCTGTTCTCTGGGCCCGTCTGCCTCGCCCAGCTTGTTAGGTCCACTCGACCCAGAGGGAGGCTTCATCATCAGGCCCTGGTCCTCGTCCTGCCCGCCGGCCCGTTTGAATTCATCCATCACGTTAACGGAGTCTGGAGACTGAGGAGAGGCCAGGTCTACCTGAATGGTCGGCACGCTGTCTGATGCCGCCTTCATGCTGTAGGCTTGGGGGTCTACAGGTAGGACAAGGGTTCATTATCAGGGAATTAGCTTTTAAAAAGGGATGGAATATCATTCTGTCATTCCATCAGCGTGCATGAACATACAATTTACAAGGGGGGGGGGGTGATCAACAAATATTAAGGTCAACACAGCTACCCATGTACAATCACTACACAAACTAAACAACAGCAGGCCTTTCCAAATATTTCACAACACAACAAAAAGAATGCAAAGTCATAATGATTTATAATGAAACACATGCTGGAATATTTCTACTACTCAGTTAAAAACTATTATGAAAAACACAAGCTGAAATTCATATATCATGCTCAGCTCTAATCTGTAAACTTTGTTGCTTGGCTATCATAAATCCTCTCAGTTTGGCCTTGTCAATAATGTCATGAGATCCCCTCATTAGTGATGAATAATTAATGAATGTTAACAAGCAACACAATTGATGCATGCATGTTAGGAATGTTGCTGGGTTATCACAACTTAAAATTAATCTTCTCTACACTCACAACATACCTGGACAGATTTTGTTCCCTTTCTGCTGCTGAGCTGGTTTGAAATCAGTTTCTGTGCCTAAAATGAAACCACACACTGGTTTACATGCCGGCTGGCACATGCAAACATATTTCCATCAGTGGGGAAATATCTATTGCTGCAGCTGTGAACAGTAGCTTTCTACAGTGCTTATTGTTTTGTGAAAGCTGCCTTGTGAGCCTAACAAAATATAATGTCTGATCCCTGTGGGTCCCATTACTGACAAGGGGAATTCTCTCCTATTGTTTCACGAGGTACCTTTCAGAAAAACGGTGGTAGCTATTGAGTGTTTGCATTTGGCTGTGGCTAAGATGGATGTGTTTACCTGAGGCCAGTCTGGCTCTACACATGGTCGGGGAGTCAGGAGGAGCAGCAGGCACCGTCAGGTAGTTATTCATGTCTTTTATCTGGGAAAACACAGGGATGGTGTTTGTTTATGGGATGATTTAGCCTCCTGCATGTAATCCAAATGTAACAGCCATATAACATAAGTTCGGTAAACATTCACTATCATTAATATATAAAGCTTAAATGACAATGAAATATAGTCTCTGCCTCATTTAATTGTCTGTGAAGTACAGCAGCCAAACTAAAACAGTTCAGTGATTCACCATTGATCAATATCTTAGAGAAACTTCATTAAAATTATGTGTTGCTCTGCAGAAATTCTCTTGAGTCTATAGTGGCTTCTAGCACATACGATTTACCGAAAACAAGAGTCAATTTTCATTATGTAATTACAGGCTGATGAAATGGAAGTTTGTGGTAGGGCCACTCAACCGTGTGAATAAATCAGCCCCCATTTGTGTCGAGAAAATTAATTTAGGAGACTGAAGGTGGACTCTAATTAGAACACAAATCATAATTTTGGCTGAATCATTTAACTGCTGGTGGCCCGGTATGAAATGGGAGGAGCTGCTCTTCATCTGTTGTTTTTTTGGAGTCTACTGTGTTTCTGCAATATAACTTCTACTTTGTTATATACCAGATTGCATAACAGTCCTCTGTGGCACACTGATATAGTATTACAAAATGTTCTTTAGTGCTGACTAATCAACAAGATGTTTTTTGTTCCATCGTGCTGTGACCAGGTGTCAATAATATGTAACAAAGCAGACAGCTGGTTCAGACTGTTTCTTAATTTAAGAGGTCTTGCCATCACTGACACTGATAATCCTACCTTCTTCTCCAGCTCAATCATCTTTTGCTTTTTGAGAAGGAAGTCGCTGAAGCCATCCTCGTACGGATCAGCCACCAGAGTGTGTCTGTTGTAGGAGCGCAGCTGGGAAAGAAAAGACACATTAAAAAAACCTCTAAGAAGACAATTTAATGGTTGACAAATAAAAGGAAAAGTATATGAAAAAAATTATTTTGTTTCTGTTTATCTCAAAGATCTGCAGAAATAGTGATGAAGACATAAAGAAAAAAAGAATTAGTGTGTGGAAATGTATATGAAAAGAGGCTGGACTACTTCAGCGGCGTTGTTGCTTTTACTTCAGCATTTACTCAGGCCATAATGATCACAAGGGAACAATTACCTCTTACCCTCAAATCAATGAGAAGTGCTTTTATGTGTCCCTAAAATTAAAGTAAATATTAGTTAACGTATGAGTAGAGCTACTGATTTAATTCCAACTCTGTAACAATCAATACACAATAGTCTAATATGGCAGAGGTGCCACTTTGTTTATCAATACCTTTAAAGATATGATCTGAACTCCAAATAATACAAGACTATACGTCTTTAGCGAATACAAATAAGAAATACGCATGTAATAATCTTTCTTATTGTTTGTATAGCAGTGTTACCCTCTGTCGTGTCCTCTGAAGGTTACTCCTGAGGATCTTCCTGATCTCCTCCTCTCGGCCTTTAGGCAGCTGGGGCAGAGCTCTCTCTGCTGGCTTGGCAGGAGCAGGCTTCTTGGGCTGGATGTTCCTGAGAAATATGCAGGAACAAGTTAGAACTATCAGAGTTTGTGTACTACAGACCAGTGCAAACAAATTACAGACACATCAAAAGTCTGTCATGTGTGCTTTTGTAAAAAACACATGACAGTCTGTTGTGTGATAATAATCTAACCAATGAAATCCTATTTCCCTTATTTATTTCCTCCTGGTATGTAATGATCAGATGACTGACAGCAAGTTTCTAACAGTCAACAACAAAAAAAACTCCTAGAAATGTTAGAGCTAACAATAGTTCTTTCTGTAACTGATACTCAGTATCAACAAAGTAAGTTGTTTGTTAACTGTAAAGTGAAGTTATTCCTGTTCTTATAGGCACTGCTGAATAAATTTAGTTGACAGGTCTGATCTTGTCTATCCTTGGTTTGAGAGTGTACTGTGATCAAACTGGTGAGCAAACTAATTCTGAACACTGAGGATCCCCACCAGTGTCTCCAGCTATGACTTACATTTAGTAAAGAATGCTGGCTATTAAGACCGACCAAGGCTTAATTTAGCAATTTATCACAGACTACTTGATACTGCAGATGTGAAATGAATGAGGCCTGTGCAGCTGCTTACAGTAGTTTTATTTTTTTAAAGGTTACACCATACAGCCATAATGGGCAATGATAAGAATATCGTAAGACTCCTTGCCACTTGGTGGATGGAAGATGACAGAGAAAGTGAAGATGACAGTAATCTTTATGTAATACTAGCTACAAAACAGCTCTCAACATCAGTGCTCGTCGAAGACCAAGCAACTGTCAGGCAGCCTCTACACCTTCAGAGCAATGTGTAAACCGACAAGAAATCAAAAGACAACATTTATAAAATTTGTAATGTTGTGCTATCTTCCTTAAAAAGAGATTATCTATTTATCTATTTAACTATAAAAAAAAGAAAGAAAACTCAGGGTGTCATTAAAGCCATGCTCATATTAAACATGAAATGACAGACTATGAGAGTAGTGTAGGTAATGTAAAACGTGTGAAATATCTATAGCCTGTTACTTACTGTTCCATTTTTATGGTGTTGGCCCAAATATTACTTGAACATCCAGAGTCTGGCAGGACTATTGTATAACTTAATGGCTGCATCAAAGTTAATTCAAATAAATGTGCATGGTGAAATTATGTATCTAATCAGTAAACACAAGGTATTTTCTTAGTTTCTTTTTATGTGAAAGTGGTTGCTTGTAGTGATGAACCTACAGAGAATTACCACAACTTGTGTCCTCTGCTTGCAAGTGGCCAAAGAAATCAGTTATTGCAGGTTTAAGGACTTAAATTTGGACAGATAGGTATTCTGAGTGTGGTAACTCAAGGCAGAGTTAGTGTATACTCAGTACTTACTGCATGGAAACGGTGGAAGGCACGGCAGAAGGCAGCTTGACTCCCCCTCCACTCTCCACCAGCTCAATGGCCTGTTTCATCTCCATCTTATGGTAGAAGGCAATGAGCTGTGGCTCCTTGGAGCGTTCGCCTGCAATCAGGCACTTCTTCACATACTTCTTGTTGAAGCGGTTCAGTCTGGGAGGAGGAAAGGGGTGACAGATGAAAGCAGTGACCAGGGAAAAAGAGAGACACAGGGGTAAGAACAGGTGGGGGACAGATGTGAGCGATTTGACACATGGTGCACATTAGAAGAAAAAAAATAGGTTAAATGAGGGAATTAATCACTGACAGTGATAATTCCACATTTATAGCCACAGGTACTGTGTATTCTCTCTGGGTTAAACCAATTAGCTCATTATGACAGAAAATGAACCAATGACCATTTTGATGATGAATTAATAAAGAGTAAAAATACCAAACTTTCCATGGTCACAGATCTACTTGCTTTTCTTAATTTGGGCTCAGGTAACTTGTCATGAACATTTGTCATCATGTTTGACATTTTAAATACATAAATACATTATATGGTATCAGTAATGAAAATGATGCTGCGCATATTCTCTGATGACTACAAATATTAACGTAAAATCCATACTTGTCCTTCCAGTGGTGGTGTCCATAGTGTCCACAAATGTCCTCAATTCCAGTCAGTAGGTGGTCGAGGAACTGGGGTAAAAAGAGGCAGAAAAATCATCTTTTAAAAAGGGGACTGACAAAAAGACAACTCCAGATTGAATCAGACTCTCGATCTGGCCCTCCACCTTCTCTGTGGAGTATCATAAATTAAAATTTCATTTATTGTAAAACAGGCTTAGCAAGGTACAAAAATGTCATATGCCTGTGAATAAACCTTCATCTAATATACACGACTTTCCAGGGGCTCATGTTGTAATGTCATTTAGAGCAATTTAATTGGTCATAGACTGATTTCTGTGTTTTCCTTTTCCCCCAGTGCATGTATGTACGCAGTATGTATGTAGTATACCACCTGCAGGCAAAATGTGAAATGTTTTTTTTGTTTTTATAATTTATGATTAACACTGTTATTAACTGAGATTACCAGCACTCTGGTACCACAGACGTTACTCAGTTGTATCTTGTAGCTTTGGCTTCACCACAGTTACCATTCCTCACAGTACAAACACCCTCCCAGGTAAGACTGCCGACATCATTATCAACAACAGCAGGTGTCAAGCTTTAAAGTGGAAGTCATGAGAGAAAACCAGCAGCAGCAGCCAGGTGATTGATTGGACAGTGTTTATTAACAGTGGCAGCACGCCGGCTCAGAGAACCAGAGAAATGTACCGATGCATTTGTTTTTCAGGCTGCAGCCAGCTGCTGGTCGCCCTGGTGTTCTGACTAAGCAGATGACAGTCTGACAGGCAGCGTTGCTATGGGAACAAGTCATTAAGCAGAGCCACAGAATTTACTTCTGCTTTGTCAGAAGAGACTGATTTATATAAAGACTGCCCAGCACTGCGGGGGTGGAGGTAAAAAAGTCTCATTTTAAAAAGTGGCATCAGTATGAAAAGTTTCTCTAGAGTGTTCATGCTAGAAGATTACCTCATTTAACAAATATGTCATGACATGTAAAGCCAGTTCATGAAAATATATCTTATTATTTTAGTTTTCCTATTCAGTCGCACAAATATCATGATCCATACAGGATTGTTAAGCAATGCAACTGCATATAATAGTATATCACCTATACTGTGATACCATCGTCACTGTGAGCAACATATCTTGATAGTACTGTATTGAAATTTCCAGCCCAATTACAAATACAGCAAGTCAAATCATTAAAGGGTGCTTGAAATGATCTGCAGCATCTTTGTAACAGGTGTGATAGGTACGTCACCCAGCCGCTTGACGAAATAAATAAAAAAATTAATTCACAGCCTCCATACCGGACGACTGGGTAGCACTCTATTTGGATTCAACACTATGTTGTAGCCCGGTACGACTGTGTCATCAGCCAGCTCTGTCGGCACTAATCACTGGTGTTTTACAGAGGAGGAGAAGCCATGCACAGCCTGCTTGTCTAGCCTCGAGCATTGGTGACTTACCACAAAGCCCCAGAGAGGGCTGCATGTGTGTGTGTGTGTATGTGCATGTGATCTGTATTAAAAGCTTTAAAACACTCAGGGATTGTGGACCATGGTGGTCACTCATGGATGTGTTCGAGTACCAAAAGTGTGGATACAAGACTCTGTGTGTGTGTGTGTGTGTGTGTGTGTGTGTGTGTGTGTGTGTGTGTGTGTGTGTGTGTGTGTGTGTGAGTGAGACAGTGTGTTAAGATTATATTTAACTAGATTGTAAAAAATGTTGCTGTTATGAAATGGGGCAACAAAACAGTCAGTTATTTTCTAACCTTTGGTTTGCTGCACCCATTCACTGTACAGTACATTATAAGAGATGAAGTAGCACCATAGAGCCAGTAGGTGGAAGCAGCAATCAACATTTGATAAACTACATGGCCTCAAAGGTTTGTTACTGGAAAAGGATGTCACATTTTACATAACTGAAAGGAACGTATAACACCATCAGAAAAACCTTAATTAAAAATTGTAATTATTTGTGCAACTCCTGTGCATTCCTCAATCCAGGGAATGGTATATAATATTAGTTATACTATAAGTAATATTTGTATTTCTGTATCTGTCAGTGTGAACATGAAAGTAAGTGAGAATGCACTGCTGTTGCTCAACAAGCTCTGTGAAAGAGGAAGTTGATGAATTTATCAGTATTTTCTACATGTACCACATTAATTTATATGGAAGATGCCCTGTGGTTCAAAACATTTCAAACCATTTTGACATTTCATTTAGCAACTGCATATCAAAAGGCTCTGGGTCATTAATATGTATAAACCATCAAGAAATCATGACCATGAAGGCTGAGTATGGTTGGAGGGCAAAGGTTGTACCTGGGTGTGGATTTCCTCATTAATCGAGCGCTTGGCCTCCTGTTTCTTCTTCACTGCCAGCAGCTCCACCAGGGGTTTGATGGTCATGCCCTGCAAGAAGGATGAGAGGACCGAAACATTATTCACTGATCTTAGCAAAGGACAGAAATAGGCTCTTATCGCCCACTCCATGTGTGAAACGATTGAAATGAGAAGGGTTAAGGTTAGGGTTGTAACCCTAACCCTGTAATGTTTTATAATCTTGTGTCAGTGTGTCAGAGTAATGTAGAACATATATACAGCACTCTCCATGCTGTGATACTGACATCTGTCACACCTGTCCTGGTTTAACACCACTAAAGATAACTTCAAACAGAGCAACCGTGCTTGTGTTTTCATTCATTGGAGCCACGCATGAGCTCAGTAGCATCACACTTCACTATCTGGCACAGTGTCAAATCTGCAAATCCACGTCGTAAGATAAACACAATAAAGTCCATGTCATTAAAAAATACAAAGCAATATAATTTTGTGTTTCTATTGTTGCCTGGAAACTTTGAAGTTTACAAGTTGGTAAGGGTAAGGCAAAGAGATGTTTCCTGCAAGAACAAATTCAGCTTAAGAGAAATGATGAACTGCTAAAACTATTATATATCAGTAACCTGTTAGCGCAGGGTTTTCACTGAGGATTACTGTGGTTATATTCTCAAGAAAGACGTGATCATAAACACAACTGATAAGTGCATACATCAATAAAAATGTCGTTTACACATTCTGTTCCTGATTATCTTATGTTGATAATCAAACTACTCAGGTGAAAAGTTCAAATAAATTCATTCTGGCTCTTGGGTTGTTGTTTTTTTTAGATTTTTACTTTTATTTTCGATAGCTGAAAATGTGTCTCAAACTTTACTCCATTAGACCTTGAATGTTTAATCACATGGTCCATCTCTGGTTAGTTATCAACAGGATAAAGAAAAATACAATGCCACAACAAAATGGGTCCAGGAATGCAAAATCAAACATCAGTCTGGTGTTTGGCTACTGCTGGATTGTAACCAGTAGTGTGAGTGTGTGTGCGCGTGTGTGTGTGCACGTGTGTGTGTGTGTGTGTATGCTCTTCCCTGTCTGCACCTAAAAGCTTGAGAGTATCATTCTGCTCCTTAAAGAGATTAAGCCAGCCATCTGGTTAACTGTAACATCCTGAAGTGGATGACAGAAGATTCCTGCTCTTTAATGATGCCCAGTCCTGCTACCAGGCATGCAAGCTAACGAACCCACACTTTTATCACCTCATGCTTGTTTAAGTTCAACCACATAAAACATGACAAGGGTGTTCATTGACTACAGTTATTCCTTCACCTTAAACAAAGGCAAAGTTAATATTTCATGGTAATCCCGAATGTTCGCGTCCAACTTCAGGCCAATCAGTGCATTTAAAAAAATGTCATCCAGGTAGCATCCAAGATAATTTGCATGATGAACCATCCATACCTCAGTTTTACTGTGGAGGAAATATAGTCTCTTACAAAAGTGAAGACCAGAGACCAGTGATCAATTGGATAAATGGTGAATCCTCATCTTTCTATGCTTGTGAATATGTTTGGTCCTCAGAAATATAAAATATTCTCTCGTTTATGGCTGGATAATAAATAAAATTTGATTGTGAATATCTTACCAAACTAACGTTACTCAGATGGCAATTTGTAATAAATAAATTGTCTGAATTCCATATAGTTATACTAACAATAATTACAATAACCAATGACCCCCTAAGCAGACATTCAACTAGCCAGTCAACCTACCAGCAAGTCCAGAAATCCAGAATCTTAACTGGTCATACTGTTATTAATCAGGACAATCATATCAGAAGTAGGCCAACACAAGAAAGGAAATATCATCCTTTAAAATATTAAACATCTAAAAATGTCATCCAAATAAAAACACCCACTCAATCCCACTCTACTCACTCAGTCATACTTTTAACTAACTCCACATTGCAGGTCAAAGGGGCCTCTACCCCTCCCCCCCAATCCCCAATCCCCCGACCTGCATTTGTCTCATATCTGTCTCACATCCAAGAACTGGTTTATCTGACAGAACAGGGCTGCATAAAATGGACTCACTGCCTGTTTGTCTTTATCTTATCTTCATGTACTGTTTTTGTATGTTGAGGTTAACTTAGTGAGAAGATTTAGTATGAACGTGTCTCTGCACAAACCATATTTTGTATTTCGTCTGCATAGGTTTTAAATTTAATGCATGAATTTGCTCACCTGCCTGTCTGTCAGCGTACTTCAAAGTTGAAGCTGAATTAATTTTTTCCTAAACCAGCTTGAACTGTTTACTTCAAGTCCAAAAAAGACCAAGAAAATCTGACCACTTGAAGTTGAAGAACTGATGTGACATCAAATAGGCCCCTTTTCTAGAAAAAGTAGCAAACTGACCTCTTCCTACAAATACATGAGCGTTTGTTTGATGTTCAACCCTCAGCTTGAGCAACAAATGTTTAACTGAATGGTTGCAAATAAAACGTTTGTTCTGAGATAGATTGGTTTTTGTTGGTGTACCGGCCAGTGTGAATTCAAACTGTGATGTAAGCGAAAAGAGTGCGTAACATACAGAACATGAAAAAAATACACACTGTCTCTCAATTGGAATAGTGCACCAAAGGATGAATGATTGAAATGATTCAAAGTAAGTGGAGAGTCAAAGCGCAGGAATCTCTTAAATAGGCCAAAACTGAAGTTGTGCATTGATTGTGGCCATAATAACATCCCATAATAAGGCTACAACATAGTAAGCCAGGGTGAATGTCAAAGTCTGTTCAGACCAAAACAGGACAACCTAAACTGGGGACTCGTACCTGAACAAAGACAGTAAAGAAGATAACGGTGATGATGGCAGTAAGGAACATCTCTCTCATGGGAAAGTGATCCTTGTTCAGCAGGAAGCCAAGGGAGAAGGCGATGGCACCTCGCAGGCCACCGTAGGCCACAATGAACTGGTCCTTGGTGGTCAGCTTGACGATGCGGAACTTGTTGATCACGTAGGTCAGACCAACCACACCTGGGAAGGACAATGTTTGTCAGAGTGTGTTTGTGACGTAGCGTTCTTTCTAGCCTTTTAAGATGCCAGTGGTTGCCAATAAGTTTAGACAATAACAAGAAAGTATATGAAAGTCAGAAAATATACCTTCTGTACCATAATGTTTGACAAAACTATGAAAACCAACTTACAAAGACTTGACGCTTGATATAGCTAGTCCATCACAGGGAAAATCATATCTGCATTTCCCCCAAAAAACATGCATGGCGATGCATTGCTGATTTTTTTAAAGGTATAGTGTTATTTTAATGGACTACCGATCTCTAGCAAAGTCTGCTATTTGAATTTAATATCATATTGAAATAAATGGAAACCAATTGCTGCCTGGAAGATAAAAAATAACAATAAAAAATGCAAAACACTGCATGATTTGGGATGTAGTTAGCAGTACTGCAAAATATATGTGATTTATAGTAAACAACCTAAAACCTGCAAAAACATTGGAATGGCCCTTTAACTAACAGGACAAGAACAACTTGAATTGTTTGCTATCACAAGATCTTGTATCATGTGATCAAATAAGATGTGCATGACTTTTGATAGCAATAATTCGGCCACAGATTGCATATTTGTGTTTGGAAAGTTTGCTAAAAGCCTCATAAGCTCATAAGGCTAAGAATGTTAAATAAAGATGAGAAGTCAGTATTACATGACTGAACACAGCACATCATTCTTTCATTTTCAGTCTCCAACAACACTAATAACTCCAGTATGACAAATCATCAACAGAAAGACTTGTGACAGCCTGATGTCAACATGGAAATCCACTACTGCGCTTCCTCTCACACACTGACGGCTGTGTGATGAAACATTATGGCAACATTTACTCCTGTCAAAGTTCCCATTTCTTGCTTTTGAGAACAAGGTCTTTTTATACACAGAAATCCATTTTGTGTAAATTACAACTATAATACATGCATCTCCTTTCAAAATAAATACTAAGCAACTTTACTTTTGCGCTTTCTGAATTGCATTTATTTTGAATTCAGAAATCTGACTGTCTCCTGTAAAGATTTATCAGTAAAAACCAACCACATTATCAAAGAGATCTTCTGTGAATTAACTTCAAAAACCGACGTTATAACAAATTACACTTCCTCTGTTGCATGGACATTGTTTCCCCTTCACACAGTATTGCTACACACCACAGAATGGCACCATTAACATTTATTTGAAGAATTTGTGAGAATAACTGCAGTAGAACTGACCTATGACCCGTGCCACCAGACACAGAATGACGGTGACAGTGACAAAGGTCCAGTTCCAGGCGTGAGGTCCATCCACCGTGGCCACACCCAGAAAGATGAAGATTAGTGTCTCGCTGACGCTGCTCCACATTTTCAGGAAGTACTTGATGGTGGTGTGGGACTTGTGGGATATGTTGGCCTCCACATAGGGTCGCATCACTGCTCCACATGCTATCAACCTGGAAGGAGAAGAGGCAAACGGTTGAAAGATAGTAAAATAAGTGCATGTAGAGGAGATATACAGTATATATTTCCATGTTTCCAATTTTGTTGCTTGTCTTGTTCCAAATCCTGGGATGTTTGTCATCCAAAACAAAACACTGTTGAGCACATGATTCAAATGAAGCCAAGTAAGATTAATCTATAAATGTTAAAGGGAAGAGCAACTTTAGAAGATGTGGCGGTTTGACTTGAGTCGTCAGCAAGAGTTTTTCCCTAAAGGAGTGCTGTAATTACCCTGCTTCAGTTCCACACTGATTGTGAAAATGACACCAACAAAGATGTCTCCATCCCTGGCTGGTGACCACTTCTCTTTTCCATTCTGGTGTCATGCAATGTTTCTATGTCAAAGATAGGGAGGCCAGAAATGAACGTCATCCATGTCCCATAAGCCGCAGCAGCTGCTTCACCCCCATTCTGGCCGGAAATGTTAAGCAGGTCTGGATGAGTATGTTTTACATTCCTTTTTTTTTTGGTGTGTTTTGTAACACACCAAGCTCCTTAAGGCTAAAGCCAGCAGACTAGCAGACCGGCCCCTTAGGACAGAAAAACCTTGTTTTAACTGGATTCTGCTATCAGTGAGTGATAATCCTTTAGATGTCAGAGAATACAGGGTCAAGCCGAGGTTTTTTGAACAAGGGTTATGGTTAATCTTCAGTCATTTAAGCACCTAAGGTCCCCTGTGCATACTACTGGGCTAGATAAATAGGTCGAGATAGACCTGCTGGAAGACATCTTGTAATCTGATCTCTGCAACACAGAGAGATGTTGCTGCTCTGTTTCCTCATCCTATGGCGGACACACCGATCATCTGTCCAAGTCTTTTGGAGAACGATGAAGGAATTCACACCAGTAAGCTGTTTAATTTCTTCTTCATGAACAGATGATATGAAAAAAAAACCACCTCAACAAATCCAGTTATTGATATGAGGTACAAGAAGACCGCCACAGGCTTTGGAAGAGATTGTCCTTGAAGCTACACATCCTTCGGCCCTGACTCAGAGGGGAGACTCAGTATATCATCACCTCCTGTCTGCAACATCAATAACTCCTAGCACCTTAAACAGAAAATGGATTGATATGTACTGGAGGAGCTGATGAAAAACGACACCTCAGAGAATGTTGGGATGCCAATAAATTCAGGCTTGGTTTAGGTGCCGTTAGATCAGTTTCATACATTATATCACTGGTTATACGGAGTGTTATCTACCACGATGTACAGTTGGAGTTAGTCATATGGGAATGACAGAAATAGATTTTCCCTGCAGCGGCAAGGTTGTATATAGACCATGACATCCAA
This sequence comes from Maccullochella peelii, assembly GCA_002120245.1. Lineage (NCBI taxonomy): Eukaryota > Metazoa > Chordata > Actinopteri > Centrarchiformes > Percichthyidae > Maccullochella > Maccullochella peelii. The sequence continues at coordinate 182,201 of LKNJ01000489.1, read as the reverse complement.
TCACTGAGGGAAGGGCCATATATTAAAAACATGCAATAGGGACGTCATGAAACAGCTGGAGTAATTTCACAGATACCAGAGAGCAGACATGACACACTAGATACTCAAATTGTAAATGCTGAACCTGTATGAAGTAGCTCACATGGTAGACAAAGGCACCAAAGCTACCAGACTAACCATGCCAAAAATACATGGTCTCATTGTTCTAACATGCTGTAAAGGCGTCTACTGAATGCAAGCGCTTTATATGTAAAAGAAAGTACCTACAAAAAAGTCAGTGACTATCCCAGTAGAAAACCTGAAAGATCCACAAATCAGGTCATTTATTATTGTTTTAAATGTTACAAAAAAAAAAAAAAAGTAAATTTGATTTAACAAGACTTACAGTCCACAGCCATGCTAGCAGCTCTGGGAGGCTGTACTTAGGTCGTTTTGATCAATCCATCTTAAAGTTGTCAAGATATTTCACTAAAAAACAAAATTGTCAACCTCATGGTGGTGTCTAGAGGAAAAGTCAGGGGATCACCAAAGTAAAAAGCAGATTTTAGAAAATTTAATTTCAATAATTCAAATAGTTGTTGAGATGTACGCCTACTCTTAAACTGATCCGTTCCTTAAAAAAACAAATTCAGGTTATTTTTGGTGAAAATTGCAAAAAACAAACAAAAAAACAGAATAAAATTTAACTTACTTGCGCATCACAATGAAAATATTACTATAGAATAGATAAAGTGGGGGCAACATTTAATATATACAGTTCTGACAATGTGTTATTCTGTCGGTCTCTCTCTCTCTCTCTCTAAGTCTACAGTATCTATACCCCCCAAACTTACGCCATGATGCCAGAAAGGTGGAACATCTCAGCTGACAGGTAGGCCATGTAGCTGTACACAAAGACAAAAAGTGGCTCGATGACACGTGTGTGGGAGGTGAAGCGTGAGGTGAAGGCGGACAGGATCCCATAGATTGCTCCCACTAGAACGCCGCCCACTGCAACCACCAGGAAGGAGATGACTCCCAGGACACCATCCATCACCGTCACTGTGCCGACACCTGCATACTCCTCAAACAGGTGGTATAACACCTAGAAGAGGGAGGAGGGGGAGGAAAAGGGGGAATGATAAAAAAGAGAAAAGATAACAAATTATTAGATAATGATGATTAGATATATGACAAAGACAGATAAAATGTTTACAACAAAACCAACAAAAAAGTCTGTTGAGAAGGGATAATGAAAATTATATTGTATTTTATACATCTGCACTATGTGGCTATATGATTCTCTGACTGTGTTCAAAAGAGGAACATAGAATAAAGATGGCATGATAGAAATTTATTGAAAATAGATCTGGCCACCAAAGCATATCACATCATCAAGAAGTCAAGTCAAATGTAGTCTTTATTTTGTATTGTTTGGTGCTACTGGGACATTATTTTAGTGTAGTAGGTTTTTAAAACACTATTTAGCCAGCAAATTAAAGTGTTTTCTGGTTCAACACTGGACATCAACACAATCTTACTGAACATGCTTTTTGAATACATAAAGGCTGAGCACATCCTATAACTGTTGTGAAAAGGGAAAAGACAACTGCAAAATTTTGCTTGTGTCAAATGAATAAAAAGATACTTAAAAGTTCTGTACCAAGCCATTGCTAAGTATCTCACTATGGGGGTATACAGACCCCTGTAATGCCAGACGGGCTAATCATGCCAAGCGCTCCTTGACTGATGAGCTCAACTCTGGCTCTCACCACAGCCTATATTCAAAACTGCCTGTGCCAATGATGGCACAGTGCCATCCAGCTTAAATTGAAGCCAAACTTGTAGCTGAACATATGACCTGGAGACAATGGCCCCAAGTGAATGAGCATGCAAAGTATTTGATGAATATACTGGGGAAGATTTATGGAAATATTTAGCACAGTATTCACATGCTAGTTGATGCCAAAAACACTGGTCGTTGAAACTAAGTTTGTGCCGCGGATAGCTATGATGCTGGTATTGACAGTAACTTTATAATGTAGATGGTGCTGTTTGGGAACAGCCCAGCTAACAGCTGGTGTGCTGTGAGCTGAGCATTATTGTGTGGTGACAGGCTAGTCAGTGGATCACTAGCTGTGTGTTGACAGCTTAAATCTATAAGTTTAAAAGAACAGAATTTACTTTTTTTTTATTCAATTCAATACACAACCTGATCTGATGATAACAACCAGTGACTGAGTTTTTAGCTGCTTCACAGACTGCTGAACTAAACACCCTAATTTGTGTCAAGATGCTCTACATAGGGAGATAATGTTGTTGTTTCTCTGGATATCAGAGGTACAACTGCCACCAAATTATGGCTGCAATAATGATACACGAGCTTTTGAGGGCTAAGCGCTAACACCTCAGGATATTTTATGTATTCTTGACAGAGCACGACCTCTAATCTACCAGTCCACCTTTATTGGAGCACCGATGAAACAATAAATGCATTCTCTCATAACAAATGGAAGCATGAAAGTCTGCTACCAACAACATTGTGCCCTATTCCCTGTTTTGGTCACTCACCACAGTGACAGCATCATTGAGTAGTGATTCGCCAAACACCAGAATGTGCAACAGTTCATTGATGTGGATCTCCTCAAACACAGCTAGCACAGCAACAGGATCCACAGCTGAGATGATGGAGGCAAACAGCAGGCAAGGCAGGAGCTCTAGCTTATGAAGGTCGGATGGATTGTTTGGCTGGATCTGACACACAGCATACAGAAGGCACCCGATGAAGAAAGCATTCCACAAGGTCCCCACAACAGCAAACATCAGGATTGTGCCCAGGTTCTCCATGAAGGGACGGATGGGCAGGAAGTAGCCAGCATCCAGGATGATGGGCGGCAGCAGGCAGAGGAAGAACAATCTGGAGTCCAGCACTGGGGGGACATCTTCTCCAGCCAATTTGATGAGGCCCCCCACCAGCAGGCCCACCGTAATCAACAAGCAGCTTTCTGGCACAATACTGGACAGACGTGGAATCAGGTGGAACCCTTGGAAAACGGATGAAAAAAACAATAAGATGCAATGGCACTCACTACAGGATTCATCACTTTAGGGTTGGTGTACAGTATTTGTGAGTCTGTATGTGTGTTTGCAGGAGTGATAAGATCAACTGGAATTGTTCCCATCTGTTTTATCACTTCATAAACACTGCAAAAGCAAACTGAATACTCGCTAACACAACATTACATGAGCAATCAGCTGTGACACCACACTTATGTGAATAGTAGCACTACCCAGATAACAAATTCTAAAAAATACATTTTTGTATGTAGTTTGTACACATCGGTGTTAATTTCAGCATACAAAACAGTCTCCTGCACAGTTAATGTTTGTGGGAAATGCAGAGGGAAACATTTTTGTGTAGGCTGTGCAGACATGTCAGAGCTTGCCTGCCCTGATTTGGTTATTTCTACTACTACCTGTCTGTAACACAGACATTACAAAGATGTGATATTCTCAGCATATGTGTTAAACATATGAATAAAGTGGTATCTCCGGTCTTGAAGCTGTAGCTTGGGGAAAAACCATGAGAAGTATAACTGTATGCTGTGTAGTCACTGGTGTGACATATAGCTAGCACTGTGTCCTTGTGAATTCTTGAAGGAGAAAATGGAAATACTATGCAAAACATTCATCGTAGACAGATCTCACATGACTGTTCAACAAGTCAAGGCTGCAATTTAAATACTTTTGCCATGAGCCCACATTCAGGAGATGAGACTCATAAAAAAGTGCTGCCACTGAAATGAGGAGAGAATCTTTCAACTCTCATTTGTGTTCTCGTTTACATATTAATCCGATTTTGGAGGAGTTCCACGTAATTGAAATAACCTTTTGCAATTATATAGCTATTGCTAGAGGCTGCATGGCTCACATGTCAGTCACAAGCAGCTCTGCAGGGATTCCCCAGAGACTGTTGATGTTAATGCCTTTACAAGCAGTAGGACTTTAAAAGGCTGTATTTTTGACTCTAACAACAAGGGTAACTAAGACCACAAATATCATCACTCCTGAGCTGCGGTGAAGTTCCACATGAAACTACAAACACAGACAAGGCTACATAGTGAGGTGATGGGACAACTGCAGCCTGTGCATAATAGACTTCAAAGAGATAGCAGCGTGCATCCCATAGTGAGAAGTCTTTGCCCAGCTATATTTACTGTATACTACAGTAGCAGAGGGACATGTCATTTTCCAGCTGGTAGGGGACCAGCTGACGACACGGCGCATTAACACTACCGCACAAACACACACTGAAATATGAACCAGATAAGGCTACATGCTACACACAAGCTAAACAATCATATAGGGGTAGAGCATATAATGATAATAATAGTAAACATAATCTGGCAGCACTGCAAACAATTATGTCACTTAAAACACTTTGAATTTGACACATTTTTGCAATTTCATAGTTATGCGCAAACACAATCGCTGATGGTAGAAGCTCACGTGAGAAATGGCACCTGCTTTACATTACATGCCTCAAATGTGAATGAGACAATAAGACCTGTATTTTGCAGTCTGTGTATGTGAGTGTATATATTAAAGACAGGGATTGATGTGTTAATTGAGCCATATCAACAAGCTGTTTTCCACATTCGCCCTAAGCTTCAGCCATTCCATGGAAATATGTTGTCCACCCACCCCTATAATTTCAGATTCAAATGGTAACATTCACATAGAACTGTAACCCACGGTACTATTAGAAGCTTGGATAAAAGCACCCAAAGAAAGCGGCACATGTTAAATTATCAATAAGCACCACAGCAACAAAAGTTCAAGTTTTTCAGCACAAGAATGGCTGGTGCAGTGACAACAGCACCATCTGGCACAGTAGCCACAGGGTGTGTTTCCTCCTGAGCAAAAAGGGGAGGGACAGGCAGGTGAACAGCTCAGGCCTGCTCCAGCTTGCTTACGTTTGCACAATGAGGATTGTGGAGCTAATTAATATTCACTCATTAGCTCAATGCACAGTTTGTTATGTAATGGCCAGGCCTTGAACACATGCTGCCAGTAAACAAGAATTACAACTGCAAGTAAATAGATCATTTATAATTGAGACATACAAGCTGGAATTATATTTTATGTTCACTTTATCATTTCAATGTTGCAGGGCTTTTTCGTAACACTACGTGAAAGTTTAGCATTAGATATTCTCTGTGGGAATACAAGACATCTGAGGTAGGGGGAGGAGTGTTTATACTTGAGGACAACACTATTAGTGTTTCAGCACACAATCTCAACAAGTGCATGTCTGTGGATTATACAGCTGCATGCAGCTGTAGCACTGGAGCTCTGAGGAAAAGATAGTGCGGAAGCCTTTATCTTAAATGGTCAAAGGAGACCTTATTTCCCCACAACGAGATATCGGAGGCTGAGTATGCTTCTCTTTTCAATGCACTGTATTAGAAAACAGGGACCACCCCAACTCCACAGAGGCTTAGTAGCCAGGTGGGTTAACAAGGATGTTCTGTGATAACTGCTTGAAAAACAGAAACCTTATGTGCCTCCCCTTGAAGGCTTATGTGGCGAGCAGGATGTAAATTCCACAGCTAGTTCTGAGACTATCCAAAGCACAATGTCTCTTCAGAAGAAAGCATCAATCTGCTTACTGTAGCCTTCAAAATGAATGCTAAATAAGCACCATAAATTAGCACATTAATGTTCACAACATCTCAACCCCCTATAGACACTGTTACATAATTAAGTAGCTTTGGCTTAAAGAGTTTGAGAGTCAACCCTACAGAGATCTCTGTTTAGTACAGAGGACACCAGATCACACAAGTGGGCCCACACACCTCCAGTAAGCTAATTGGTTACCAGCTGAACAGAGTAGATTACAGTGACAGGCCTTCCACAGAAATGATACCCGTGGTAGTGTTTTACTTAAATATTCTGCTAGTAACTGAGTTTTATCAGTTATCAGTTTATCTCTTTATCACGTTGCAATATTACAAATGCATGTAAAGAATTGCAAAGAATTTAAAGGTTCCCTTGTTAATGATTTGAATTTAGCAAAACCTCATGTATGTATATATGATATGCTAAATACATTATGTATTTAGCATTCTCTTTAAGAAGAAGAAGATTAGCATGTTCAGCCTGTTGCAGGCTGACAGAGGGCAGCAGATGGCAGTGCATACAACAAGGTGTTATGGGATCCCAAGAAACAAGGTCTGCAAACAAAAAGCATTTACTTCTACAAGTCAGATCTTGAGGGGAATTGTGCTCTACATTTCTGAGCAAACATACGGTATGTGATATCAGGCCATATGATTGCACTGCTATAGTGCTATAAGAAACTGAAGAAGTCCAAGAAGACAGCAACTTAGGCCTAGTTACACAAACTTCCTCTGCTTAGTTTGACCTAAGGGAGACCTTCTGGTCACACACACAGTTTTTTAACACTCATGATAGAACTACCCATACTTCAAACGTCTACTAAAAAGAAACAACTGAATCCAGAGAGCGGGATGGAAAACCAAGTAGGGCTGTCATTAGAAGACAATTGGAGTCCCATGATATCCTGTTGTAATGAACCTGAGCAAGGGTACTTTTGGCCCACTCCCTAAAATATGATCCATAAATAGGCCACAATGAACTGGCATTTAAAGCTTAATCAGGCAATAATAAAAAAAAAAAAAAGCCTATTTTTTGATAATAAAATTCCATGGAATATCAACATATCAGCTAAAGTTCTTTTGGGGATTTCCTGTCAAGGGTTCCATGGCAAATTTAACATTATCACTCATCACAGCAATGCCTCACAATTCTCATTTTTAAATATAAGGTAAGCTGAATCTTAAATCTGTTACAGCATGAGATCTTACATTCTTGAGCGTCTGTACATTTTGCGAAAATGTTGTATTTTAGTCCAGTAAAACATTACCTTATAACCATTTGAATAAATGGGATTTGGAAATTAATTTTAAAAATGTTGTAATCGTGTAATTTTGAATACTTCAGTGATGACATACCAATACATTTCCATGTTGCTCACCCCAGCAGAAGCTGAAATAACCTACCTAATAATGCCCCCCAAAAAAATGATTGACTGACTGAACTAAACTGTTCGAATGACCAAGTTCTGCAAAGTCACTAATACAAAACCTTCGATAAAAGGATGGGCAGTGTAGTCCTCAAGGAAGGACAAACAGGTCATGACTGGACGTACTAAACGTATTACTGCTGGAGCCTCAAGCAGTGGCACAGTCAACTCTGGATCCAACAATGAAACTCTATATGACCCATTATCATTCATGGATGACCAGGAGGGACAAGTGAAGACTGTGCATGCTGTAGAACCAGGAGGAGAATGACACAAAAAGCAATTTCAGCATCAATAGTGACCCATCTAAATGTAAGAATTCTCAACATGTACAGGACCTGGGACAAAAGGCTCAGTGGAGGAAGCCTGAAACCTCCAACCTAGGCTAAGTGGTGACAGTTCACACATTCTTAAATCTCTCCTGCATGACTCCAGTTATGGCCTTCAGTGCTCATCAAGTGAAGACCCACACCACTGAAGATTAGATAGTGAAAAGGAGGGCAGTGAACTTCAAAGAGTACTCATGGCACACAACTGCAGTGCTGTCAAGACATATGAAGGAGATACGCGGTAAGTGCACTGTATTGTAACAAAAAATAGTATGTAACAGGATTTTTATGCCAGAACTTCTTGAACTATAAGATTAGGCAGGTCATCGTGGCTGCTTGTCAATAATGGCAGGCGCTGTATCCTTGCCCCACTCCCTCCTGAGAGCCTTTATGCAGCAAGGTTATTGAAAACCAGCAAAGGGTAACAGCTCTTTCACTCTGCATGTGTACCCAGTGTCAGCACAGCCTGGTACTTGCTACACATGATAATTTCCAAAGCCAGGAACTGTGTCCTGTTGCCAGGTGACTAACTGTACACTGTTGGCAACCAAATCTGCTGGATGAAGCGAGCACAAAAGAGAGAAAACATTTCAACAGTTGCTTTGTTAAAGAAGGTGATTGACAATATATTCATTTGATTCTTTTCCTAGAAATCAAGATGTTAAACTGGCTGGCTGGCTTTCCAACACCATTGATGCCTAGAAAGACTTTTATTTCAGAGAAAACAGTGCTGTGTTAAAACAAACCTTTGTGAGTTATTGTTTGATTGCATGATGCAGATCATTGTGCTCCGCAAGTTGCTTGTGCAAGACCAGTGTTGGTTTAAATTATTAATAATGGCCTGCTGCTGGTATATTTCAGTATGATCCCTGACGCCATATCTGCACAATAATAATACTGGCTTACACTGGTGATTCCTCGCAAGATTATGCTTCTAAGCAATAGTGAGGTTTGATGTTAACACCACAACACCTGTTTTATCCTTACTATAATTTACAAGCACATCTTCCACTAGAACTCCTGAATGGATGGCAATTCAGTGACAGTATCAAATGTCTTACAGGTAAACATTAGTACGAACACTGTAGATACTACCAGTAGATTCACCTTTGAGGTTTCATAGAGACGACAACAATATTTTAGATAAGACATTTTTTTCTATGATAATAAAATGTCCAAGCTACTGATCTAACCATGATGCCTTTAAAAAAAAAAAAATCAAATAGAAAACAGTGTCAGTTGCAACCATGAATCGCTAAAATGTCCTTAGCCTATGACACCTAAAATGATGACTACTGCTTCAACCCTGTGATGCATGCACAGAATGGCAAACCATAAAATCAGTCAATATTCATTATTGCTTTAAAGGCTATTTAGTTGAATGTATTGGATACTGACTATACATGGAGTAATCTTATTAAATGTGAGGCAACGATTTTTTCATCAGGGTCAAATTTCTTTAAGAAAACTTGAAAACTAAGCTAAGCCATAACGTAAATAACACATTAAAGGTAACATGTACTTGTGACACAGTGACTCAAGCTTTGCCAAGGGTGAGGTTTCTAATGATGTACCTGGAATCTTTCCCACACAGGCATTACAGATAAGGACAATATTAAGGCCCATATTTCGGTGTGGCTTTTCCAAATCCTGTAACTTTGGACTCCACAACAACAAATGTAGGCTATTATTAAACTTGCTCATAGAGTCATATGTCTTGTCAAAGTGTGGCCAGACACCATAATGCAAATTCATAAGTAAATCCTTGGTTAATTCTGGCACGCCATTTTCAATTTCAATTTCATCAACAAAATGTTGTGATTGAATTAAAAAGACATTCACCAACTGTAGAAGCAGGTACTAGGTACTACTTGGCCAACCCAGTGATACTGATAATGTCTCCCACCATAGTTATCATCAATTGTTTACTAAAGATAAAGCAATCCTTTAAGGAATGGGCAGGTCTCTTTTACTCAGCAAACAAAAGAGCTGAACAAATGCAGCATTCCTGAGATAGTGTTAATCCAGACATAATGGATCTTAGAAAATTATAACCTCTGTGCATTTTACGAATACGCACTACAGTTTCACTACGCACTGTGAAACTAGATTTAAGATGTAATTACAAAGCAAAAAACAACCTAAAGCTTTGCAGTTTCTCAGGTGTAAGAATCAGAAAGAACCGAAGGAATGGGCAAAGCCTCTTAAAACAACAGACAAAATCTGACAGTGGGTTTTCACATCATCTGGGTAAAACCAGATTACAGTAATGTTTAACAGTGATGGATGATCACTATATGCCTGCTGAAGTTACAATTCTGGGTTGTTATTGAATATGTGCTATATCTTACTATACTATACTAATGACAAAGGACACATTTCTCAGTTCACTCTTTCAAAATATGCACTCATAGTGGAGTGGTTCACTCCCAAACCTCTGGACCTGCCTTAGGAAGAACGAATTAGTATTCTGCATTGCCACTTCCTGCTGTCTAAATAAACAAGAAAAACACAAAATAACAACCTGACTTCTAAAAAAATATCTGTACTTCCGCTTAGGTACTTCTACTTACTGTATGTGCTTGGATTGCTTTTACTTTTAGACTAATGTAGTGAGTAAAGCATATGCAGTAATTTTCATTTTGTACTCCACCTGTAATTACAAATACTACAAGTCTGTTAATAATAAACAAAGCTTGCGTTGATAACCAGTTAATTTTTTCATTTGCACTGCCAAAACATCCCCGACAATTGCGGCAAGAAAACTGCAGCACTGCTGCGAACATGGTCATGACAGTCACGTACTCGTTAAATCACTGCAAGCACAACATGGTCTGGCTTGCTACTCTCCATAAAGTAAGGTACTAGTAATCCAAAATGTTTTCATATTTTGCACTCTTGTTGAACAGGTCCACATCATAGCATCACAAACTAGCTAACAAACTAAAAACCACATTTTTAATTTCACTTTGACCCTATTTAGCTGATGCGCACTTCCTTTTCTTCACTAATACAGATTGGAATCAGGTTGCAGTCCAACTCCCACTACAACAAAAACTATACTCAGATAACAACAACTCTGTATGTAATGGTGTGTGCTTTCATGGATTGTCACACTGGAGTAACACCTTCTCTTCAAATTGTTCGTCCAGTTGTGAATAATGAATGGAAGGTGAGACTAACTGGACTGGTCAGACATGTTACAAGGAGCCTTGCTGGAAGGAGGGGAACACAGGAATCAAGCAGCTTCACAGCCACCAAGGTAATTGCCAGAAAGGTGCGTCACATCGCCCACTCATGCATTACTAGTGAATATTATCAGATTTAAGCTAATCGAAAGGTCGGTGCCAGGTGAATGTTTGATGACGCAACTATGATAAGCATTACGCCCTAAAGTATACTCATTATTGTTTATAACTACAGGTGAAGTCTTGACCATGTAGTGCCTAGTTACATGTTACATTCACAAAGTGAATGTGGAACAATGTAATTTAGATAAGAGCTTGTTAGCATTAATTCTTCCTGATTATAACTAAACACATCCTTTCAAACACACCCTTCCTCTAAACACAGAGGCAACAGAACTGGATCACTTTATGATGACTATATAGTAGGCTTCCAGTGCCAATTATAGCTTTTGACAGGTTGATGAAGAATAGTTATTTCTGTGTAATACTGGTCTGTAGCCTAATTACAGGAGCCAAAATAGAGGATCATTTTTAACACTGTTAGGGCAGTAAAATTACATCCCCTGGGATTTGATTTATATAAAAAGCTTCCGCACTGGGTAAAATCAATTCAAGAGAAGTACTCATGTGAAAAATAATGACAGAAAAGCAACATGCACACAGACAGGGTCGCTTAAGAGATAAATGGACTGAAGATGTGCTTTTAGGCTTGTAAGATATTAGGTCCATGAACATGAATCAGATGCTGGTCCAAGGTTGAGCAGTGTAGCAGCCACACTGAATTACCCACAGCCCATTTTCAGCCGCCCGGGGATAATCAGCGGCACCACTGTCTATTGCTGCTGTCAGCCTACACTGCTCCAGTGTCATTTCTTTCTTGCCTCCCTTCTGCTTCCTATACTTTCATCAGTCCTTTAACTCACTCTCTCTCCTTATCCTCATATCTCATATTCACTCCATGCCCTTGAGCTGCGTCCTAACAGAGAGCCACCCGAGCCAGGTGGTCCCCCTCTGCCTGTCCTCTCTCCAGAGACACTGGGCTTCTCGCCCAGACAGTGAGGCAGTATCCTCCATGGCTACAAGCTGGTGCTCAGTCAAGCCCCTAATGTCACATGCCCCTAATGACAAGCTGCTGGCTCTCAGAAAAAGATAGCAGGGGGGGCAATGCAGTGTTCTGTGGAAACCACGACGTGAAGAGGGATTGATGATAGAGGGAGAGACAGGACAGTATATAGAAAGAAAGTGGAAAGACAAGAGAGAGCCAAGGAGTGGAGAGGTGAGGAGCAACAAAGGGTGAGGAAATGGAAGACACTAAAGCAACAGAGGAAAGTGAAGAGCTGGACAGAAGTCTTTCAGAGTGCATCACAGTTGGTTCAACTCAAATTTGCTTGTCGCTTTTGAGACATCCTCCATAGCAATATCGCAAGGTTTTGGCTCACAATAGTGTAGCAGGAGGTTCCCTCGTGTTGAAAACTTGCCAAGTAGTTGCTGTCCCAAAATCAAGACTGCTGCATCAAGCTGCTTAGTCATCACTGTAGCAAGGAGTAAGTACAGCAAGGAGTAAGAACAGCACTAGCAAAAGACCCTCTCCACATGAGGCGGACAGATCTGATGAGTAATCTGCATGACCAGAAATATAGATTTACCCTCAGAGTCAGCAACTGAATTGAGCTATTCTGGTTAAACTTGTAATGTCAGCATACCTGTAAAGTGACAGGTTTGATCTTTCTGTCAATCATTGTGAGCCCATCAATAGGCTATGTGTAGGTGTTGTAACAGGATTGTAATTTGAATCAAGACTTACATGCCAGTAAATTTATCTATGCTATCTCTGCTGGAGTCATCTGAGTCCAGGCATTGTCTAACCCAATCGTCTCTTCAACATGTGATTTTGTTTCAAAGAGCAGTCTTAAAAACAGACCTTTATTTGTTTTGATACGCAGGGAATGGTGCATCTGAACAACTGGCTGCAAATAGGCTAACTTACCTGCAACGGCTACACCTGTAGCCAAGTCCACATAACCTAACCCTTAGCTAGCATTTCCTGGAAAGGCAACTCAAGAAAACTTAAATTCCTAGCTACCGGTAGCATTAACATAACATACGTGACATCCACATGATACTCACCCAATTTCATTAAAGACGCTAGTAGCACCCATAATGAGATTTCAAAAGGGGTCCTTATGTGCTCGTAGTCGAGGCTGAGCACAGGGAATGGTTTTTTTGTGAAGTTATGCACTACGTCTGCCACTTTGTGCTCGTCCAATTTTTCCTTGTGGCTGATATCCGGAGAACTGGCAGCTCCGAGAGGAAGCACGGAGCCCTCCAGAAACACCAAAACCATCAGCAGGAGCAGTCCCCGCTCCGGTAAACTCTTACAGATGCCAGCCGGGCTATGTGAACCTGTCCTTGAAGGCATGATGTTGAACAAAAAATTTGTTGGTAAAAGTCCGATTGAAAACCAAGCAACGTTAAGGAAGTTGGGTACAACTGAGTTGGTTACAACTTTGTAATGTTAGGTTATTTAACTAACTCTTCAACCGTGGAACATTCTGACTTTAACGATCGGTTCGGCTAGCTTAAACCGAACCAAACATCCATTCTGTCAGTTAACGTTAGCTAGCTTGACGGCGTTGTTGCTTGTGGCCAGGTAAACAGTCGCATGGGGCACAGGCCGTTGAAAGAAAACAGGAAATATCAAGATATTAGAAAGAGTTCCTTTTCACAACAGCGCAGACAATTAGGCTGTAAAATGCAAACCTATCCTATTAGGGTTTTTTTTTTTTTTTACAGCGGTGTTTCACAAGTTTGTCCGTTTCTGTGTCAGTGAGTATCAATGTCCTCTTCAGTGAAAGATGTCATTGTTGATGCTGAAGGCAAGCGAGACACAGCGGCATCCCCTCCACGCCTCGTCTCCCTTCCGACTGCCTAAGAAACTCGTCCGTGAGACGGCGGTGACCAGATACTGACCTTGAAGAGAAGCCACACAGCTGCCACATTGCATTTTACCGTGTCCGCTATGTAATTCAACTTTCTGATATTAATGTTCGCGTATGCGGCATTTCCACCGTGTTCCAAGGAGGACAAGACCTTGTTAGGGGACTCCGCTCAGAGGGAGGATGGGGGAAGACTTGGGGTGTTCTCCGCCCTGGCTTCAGAGGCTCGTCCCGGCTTGTCAACCCAAGTGTCGACTGCTCCCGTCTGTGGTGGTGTTTAGCTTCATACAACCTTCAAAACGCACACCCTTTCGCGGAGGTTTGGTGGATGGGAGAAGGAGGAGGAGAGTGGAAGCGGAGGGGATGGGATGACCGATTATAGTGACACCTATAGGAATGGAGGTTTATGGTGTCTCATGGGTAAAAAAAACAAACAAGAGGCCTAATAGCATCTCCACAACTGCTGCTTCTGAAACAAATTTCTCCTTTACACATCTGTTCCTAAATGGCATATGCTTTGTCTGTGTTGTTAATGTTGTTTTGATCTCATATGGATGCTGCTTGCTAGCTTTCACAGGGAGTTCAAATGTCAGGGTCAACTACAGTCCAGAGAGCAGAGTATTTTTGCCTCAGGGACACTTAAGCAGAATACTGTAAATGGTTGCTGTCATCAACGCTTTGACATTGTCACCTTTAATATTCACAATGGCTGACTGAGGAGTGTAGGTGCATACATTTGCAGAAATTGACTTTAGCTGGAATAGAACTGGCTATACATGTTTTTTAAGGACGTTGTGTTTGCCTAAGAGGTCAGTTTCAGCTACCAAGGGTAGCCCTTATCAGGTAGGGGCTCAATGTATTGCTCAGGGACACTTAAGTAGAGCATACGCATGCTGTATGTTCAAAGATAGTCATACTAATCAGTATACTGTTTGCTGTTTGGTTTTGTTCCTGGTGTGTAGCTGTGGAAGTGGCCTTGGAAACTACTCAAATTGAAAGTTCAAAATGATGACTCAACATGCTAGTGAATTTCCAAGCGCACCTTTCAGACTTAACAAAAGCACTGAGTTGAAGCAGGCCTGCTTTTTTACAGAGGTTGCTTGTATTCAACTGGCATTACAGGCTTGTCGAACCAGTAATGTTTTTGCTCAAAGTTGACCCTGAAGCAGCACAAGGTCCCAAAGTGAAAAAAGTATAGCTGCAGTGATTACTTGATTAAATGATTAGTCGATTTAAAGAAAAGTAATCCGTGAATTGTTTAAGTCATTTTTCAATCAAAATACCAAACATTTGCTGGTTTCAGCTTCTCAAATATGAGGATTTGCTGCTTTTCTTTGTCATACAGTATATGATAATAAATGAAATACTGTTGGGTCTTGGATTGACTGTAATGAGCATTTTTCATTTTTATATGAACATAATATAGACTAAACGAATATTGAAGAAAATATATGGCAGATTAATCAGTAATGAAAATAATCTTTAGTTTTAGCCCTAGTAAAAAGATCAGCTTTTGCACAGCTAGTTCCCTCCATTGATTTTTAAGAATCCAAACAACCCGTGGTTGGTTAGTTTGTCTCTACTGTGACGTAACATGAAATTACAGTAATAACTGTTGAGAAGTGTTTCCACCTATGTATTCTAAACTGGCTAGAGTCCCTAACAATTAGGCCAGAAAGACCAGAAATTAAGAGAGACAAGGGTTGATTATAGTTTTGTCCTCAAATAGCTGCTTTCTGGACTTTTAGACAAGATATTGGCCAGTGAAAGACAGACTAAAGACATTAATTGTTCTGAGGCAAAACTGCTAAACAAAAATGGATTAGATAATGTCTAGTCTGTCAGAATGATCCGAGGTGCATCATTAATAAGGTATGGTCAGTAGTGAAACAGTGTGCTGCACAACACACACACTTAAACACAGTCAGAGTTCAGGCGACAAAGTGTCTATGCTGTTAGTCACTTCTGTCTCTCCTTATGTCTTTATCACTCTTTATGTCTTTAAGGTGTTTTATGTGTTACAGCCTACTATTGCTGCATTGCACAGTTAGATACTGCATCATGATTAGGGGAAACACAACACAGGGGGAAAACTCAATACTCCTGTACTGTGGTCACTGCTAATTCCATCAACTGTAGTGGTTGTAGACAGCTGTGAGCTTTGCATTTTATATACTAACTGTGTGTACATAGTGATCTTTATAGTATACATTAGAAAAGAAAAAATCAATATACTTTATTGTTTTATATAATAACAGAACAGGAAATTATATAATACGTATAGTAAAACAATAGTCAAACTGCAACTTTAGAATGCCATTACAAATTAAACTTCACAAAGGGAAAGCAAAATGCCTCTGTAATGATTTAATACTTATTATTTGCTTTCCAAATTCTTTTTGGTGCTCTCTCACCACAGTTTATTTTAATATGATGTTTTTCACAGAGGACATTCATGTCACAGTAGGAAAAGCACAGGGGAAAATAATAAAATTAGCAATGGTTGAATTTAATTTAGCTGCTTCAGTTTCAGGGTCCTGCTATAGTGTATGCTGGCTCACTGTCACACTGTTGTGGCTTACTGGGAGCAGTTGTTAATGTTATTATAACCCTGTGCTTTTCCTACTATGAAAAGTCAAAATGTCTGCTGCTGTGAAAATATTCCATTTCATTCAGCTGTGAGTAGTACATCCATTTCCTTTGTGAATTGCCTTGTTGGACAATCGTTTAGATCAGCAGAACACACAATTTTGATGGTTTTTAGTATGCATACTGACTGTTGTTTATTTGAGTATAGTTAATTTTGTCATGTTTTCAGTGTGAACACAGGACACGCTCAAAACCTGCTTAGAATCAGTATGTCACTTTAAACAGGCCACTTTGTTAAAGTGGGTTAGTTGAAGTTCAAGTGTCTCTGAACTTTTGTTCTCGTTCCTGTGTACTCCGTGCAAATTAAATTTGAATATACACTTCAACATTTTCTGTTCAGGAATAAGGTGAAGGAAGCTAAGCCTATTGAACTGGTGGATATACAGTATATTTATTTTAATAGTTACAGCATGCCTCAGAGTTCGGTACATGTCCTTCCATCTGAGATGTATCAGAAATGCCTTTATGTCTGCAGAATCAGCAGCAGTTTTCACTGTAAGCATTTGTAAGAGGGGCCCTGAAAGTTATTCTGATGGTGCTACTGATTGTGTTAGTGTGTGTTTAAGCATGTGTGTCTGTTGTGCTGGTGTTTCCCTTTTTTAGATAACGGTTTAATCATTTCATCTTCTGCTCTGATGTGGCTGCAGAACAACTATTTGAGATTTGCTACATCTTTAATTTCAGTCTATTTCTAAGTAGGGTTACTGCTTTACTATCACTTTAGCACAATAACTTTGCAACAGAACATGTATAATTTGTAAATGAACCCCCATACAAAAAGTGGTAACCTCAGTGAAATCTATGTTGGAACACATAACCTACCTCCCGCAGCTCTGTTGTGGTAAGGCTGTGATGCCAGGAGCTTTGCTACATGAACCCAGATTTCTACAACACGATTCCAAACGTCATCAAACCCTTGGAGAAAATAAGAGGAGGCATGGTGCTGTGGTTAGCAGATATGAAGGAAATTACTCAGGAGGACCGAGCTAAACACATGCCTGGCCTATCGTATTTATGCTACGACTACTTATAGCAAAATAGAATATGTGCTTTAAGGCCACATGAACCAGATGCCCTATGGGTTCATGCAGTCAAGGTCACTCTGCACACTACAGCTGAAGCCAAAAATTCAGATTTGATCAAAGATAAATTGTACTCTACTAAAATAAATCCCCAGCTTGAAGAAAAAGGAGTTGCATGTTGAAAGCTTTGCATTCATTCAAGATCGGGCCAAAACAATTTTATTGAACCATAGTGACCAAGCCTGCAGTCCAAAGCTCATTGGCTTCATATTCCTGAAGCTAAACAAAGTACAGTCCCAGTGATAGAAGTCCATTTTCTCCTCTGAACTGTGCAATTACACAATTTCAGATCATAAAACTCTACCAGCTCACCCTGACCCCAAAATGGTTTATATGTCCGCTTTGAAGTTTCTATTTTCTGCGTTTATCTGCATGGAGTTAGTCACTGTGTCTTCTCCCACAAACCACGCAATGTGGAGCAAAACAAGTCAATTATTGCCAGGCAGCATTTGACACAACAGAAAAAAAGCTGGCTGTAATTTTTTACTATTTCCACTGGATTTAAAAACAAGGCAATTGACAAGCTTTGTGGTTTGCACCGTTTTTCTTTGTTTATTTTTTCATTTGGAAAAAGTGACTCCGATATTAAAATCGTGTACAGAATCACATTTATTCAGATATACACAACACAAACAGGTAACATCAGGCTGAATGGGAATGCTTAAATCCTTCTTTATACACACATGCTGGTTACCAAGGATCATATTAAAATAAATAAATCATAAAAATTACAATGATACAATACAAATTTAGAGTACTAAACTGCTTTTTTCAATCCCCTGCTCAGAAACTGTCTGCATCACTGATGTGTTGCTGGCTGTACTGTATCAACATGGCTTTTCATTAGAGGCTCGCCGCAGGATCCAGCGCTGTCACCTCCTGGATTTGCGACAAGGACCCAGCAGGAATCTAGGATAAGACTTGTAAAAACAAATGGTGACATGACGCCACCTGGTATAAGCTCTGTAAATGATGACGAGCTCTGACAGCATGTCTGTCAGCAAGGACAGGAGCAAAATATTTTGATGGCTTTAATCGCGTTCAGAGCACCCTGTTGGGCAGAGGTGGTTATTTGAGGATTCGCTGGGCAAATAGTCACTTCTGACATGGAGCTAAAGCATCTGGATAATGTCCAGCTCCCCCTCTCTCTCTGTCTGGCTCTCTCTCTCGCTCATAGGATCCTTTGCTACAAACCTCTTTACCCCCATTTCCTCTAAGCCATTGCAAATATCACTGCCCTAACTAATGCCAGATTACATCATGCTTAATAAGTATACAATAACTCCTGCAGACCAGTGCTGTCCTTAGGGTATCATTTCCATCATCTTAGATTAAGGCAAAGGCATATTTTCATAATTATGGCCATGTGGTCATGGCACGCTAAGGGTCAGACAGTGATCCACATAATGTCTCTGGTGTAATTTGGTGGCTGCTCAGAATCGGCATGACCAGTGTGACGTAAATGTTTTCAGCAATTTACTGTAGCTGACAGCATGCTGTAGCCAATCACTGTTAATGTAAATTACCACAAATTATCATAATGTAGAGCGTGGAGAATTGCCACATACAGCAGGAGGTCATGTGTCATATGAGGAACTCCAGCGGAGTTATGCATTAATTTGATTGTTTCTCCAACAATGTTATGCTAAATTGAAGGAGTACTCTTTTAATCACTAGCAGGTTTGGGTTGGGTTGTGTTGCTCTCATTCTTCTCTTGAGTCTGTTCCCTTCAATGTTTCACCTACCTCAAAGATGAAGAAATGCATTGTGAAATGTTCAGATTAGGAAAACAGTTGATGAAAAGTAAGGAAATTAAGGAAGTTACAAAACAAACCAAATGAATGTGGTTGATGTGATATCTTGGTTTCTCAGTTTAATCTGCACCCACCACTTCTCCACTACAGCATGAGATTCATTTATTAGATAGCAAGCTTCCCTCCCTTCTCCCGTCTACTTCCTCTGTTTCTCTCTCCCTTCCCGCTCTTGTCTAGTGACACCTACCTGAATGCAGAATATATTTCAGCAGACATTTTTATCTCAACAAAAACTCTGACTCACTCAAACTGTCTTCTGATGATGCAGCACCATCTCCCAAAGTCAACCAACCTCTCTGCCTGAAGGTGGAGCCATCGTTCCAGAAATGTAAAATGACACAGCATGCAAGTCAAATTATGTTCACATGTCAACCGAGGAAACATGACAGTATGGTAAAAACTGTCATCATGATGTTTTGATAATCACAACATTGAACAACAATTTAGTATATTACAATGGACAATCATTAGGATGTTGCCAAGAACTGAGTTTGAACTCACTTCTATGCCTATCAAAAGGGTCCACAGACTGTCTGTGGCAGGGACTGAAGCAAAATACACAATTGTATGAAATAACCTTCATTGTCTATCATGGTGGTATAGAGTAATGACTTCAGTTCCTTGAGTGAGGACAGGCTTGAAGAAAAGATGCACTTGATATCTGAGTGGTGTAAATGAAATTCAGATGGGAGCCATGTGGCCTTACCCAAAATGAAACATTGCATGTTGTTTTCCCTCGCACACACTGTTTTAATTGAAGTCTTTCAGTGCGCCAGAGCCAGACTTTGCTCTGCGCTGTCAGGTCGAGGTTTCCAAGGTGTTCTTCTCTTTGTGTTCCAGGCAGACCTTTTGGCTCCGGGGCGCACCATAACTCTTACCTCATTACCATGAAAGGTGTGCTCGCTCAGCGATTCTGCCCAGGTCACATCTGGCACCACCCAGAATAGACAAGGTGGTGGTGGTGGGGTACTTTGAACTTCAAAGCAGGCGGTAAAAATGCTTGGAGGCACACTGTACACACATGACATTGTATTCAGCATAGATTGAGCACTTCAGAGGTAAGGCATCTCACATGCCGCCATCTATGAATGAATACTTTAACTGCCTGCAAAATTTAGAGCAGACCAGAACCCTGATTATCTTAGTGGACATGGATTATTTTAGTCAGTAAGGTTGTTTTATGCCACAATTTGTCAGACTGGGTTTTTTTTTTAACCTGTAGAGGGCCCTATTTATTCCAGAGTGAAGTTTGCTAGTGAACATCTGCTAGAGTTATGACTTCATCTACAAGGCCGAGGAGGAGAGGAAGGCAGTGAATGGCTTAGTTTGGGCTGTAGCCAAGGCCAGTTGTGATATGAGCTTTATATCAGAAAGAGAAAATATGAACATCCAGAGTGTAAGACAAAAAAGAGCATCAATTCTCTTTCTCTCTTATCCAAATACATGCACACATGGGCATTATCTGCTGCTCTCTTCATACTTCACAGGCCCACACTCCACCCACAAACACACACATTACGCCACTCACAAAGTTGTTAGAGTTTAACAATGTTATGACTCAACCTTCGCTCTCACAATCTACAAGCGTGAACACAAATCATCCTCTCAGCTAGGTGCAGCCAGCCAGGAGGAGATGTTCCAGCGTGTACCTTAACATGGCGGCTCTGTAATTCACCACCACAGTTATCATGTATAATTTACCACCGCAAGAAATTCCTCTTTCATGTATTATTAAACGGAATAACCCATCATTTGGACTCGGCACTGTTTTCACTGTGCAATTATGTCCACACAGCGCTGACTGTTTGTGAGACTTTCTGAATAGTGAAACTGAATAAAGACACTAATAGTCAGATGTTATAATGTAGGAGGTCTCAATTTATAAACAAGTAAACAGTAAGAGTGAATTTAACTTTTGAATGCATAAAGCCGGTGTATTCTATTTGGTTATATGGCTGTATTTTTACTGATGTTTATTTATGTAGCTATAACTGATTTTGGATATTCGGTGTACTATGAAAAGGAATATTAGATTATTAAAATCTGCATTTATAAACAGATTTTGCAGTTATATTAAAATCTATATACAGTTTACAGTAAAAACAGTTATTGGGTACAAAACTATAGCTGTATTAAGAGCACTGCAGTAGGTCCCTGAGGCCTGGACCTCTGTAACTTTAACACAGGCTGCTCTTTTTTGGTTGTTTTTGTAAATGAAAGTGATTTATTTAGCTTAAGTAACATCCTTTTAAGTGCCCCTGCGGATAACAAGTTAAGGGATGGCAGTAAAACAAATTAAAAGTGAGCGAGTCCAAATTTATCTAGATCTCCCTATAAAGATGTGCAGGTAACACTTTACAATATGGTACACAAAAATGTGAGTAGTTACTAAGGAATGAGAGAAGAACAAATCGTTAATGAGTAGTTCCTGAATAACTCTGAATTGAGGACTATATAGTAGATAATGATGAGTTACTAGAGAACAGACTGGGAGATACTCTATTAATGAATCATTGGGTAATGATTAGTTCATAAGTATCCGTGAATCGGAATAACGACCACTTTCTTCATAAGTCGTTCCTGATTAGCGCTGAACTGGTAGCAACTCATTCATTATTAGTTACTTATTAATGAGTTACTCTGTTTGTGCACCTCCAAGTAAAGTGGTACATCGTGCTGAACAGTTATAATGTAGTCCTTACTTCACATTCATGTTTGTTACTTCATGATTATCTGACCATTTTGATTGGACTTTAATAGTTTAATAGTTGTAAGGTCCAATCAAAACTTCCATAAAGTAATGGTCAGATAATCATGAAGTAACGAACGTACATATACATAACAATTACAACATAAGCAAATCCACTTAGTTTTTGTCCTGCCTTACATGAGATGCTTTCTGATTGGACAGAGAATAACTTCCATAGAGAATTTGTCTGACTGAATGTGAGTCTCAGGGTTACTGTGTCATTTCTTTCCAAACGCTGTTACTCTAACTGTCGTTTACTTTTGCATTGCTAAATATGTCACCAAGCTCTGTCACCCTCTTTAATCAGTCCAGCAGTTCTCAGTTTTACTCGCAGAACCACTGCCACTGTGTCAGCTCAGGGTGACGAGTCAATTCCAGAGTTCACTGCCACTGTGCCTCGAAGTGAAACCACATGAGAGAAACGCAGTGACCATTGAGTCTATAAAAGGAGCAGCCCGTTGCAGAGAAAGAACCGCAAAACTCCATCTTCACCCCATTTTCAGCGCAGGAATGACAAAAATACAGGTCCTCATAAAACATGCAAGGCACTATTTCTGGAGGCATGTTTATACCAAAGGAAACTATGGGACCCATTGGGGCATGCCTAAAACTGGTTTATATACTCACTGTTACAATGTGATGATTTATTTTATGAGTGAGAGAGAATGTTAAAGTGTAACCCTGGCTGTGAACATACAGTATATAGCAGAGGCAGGAAGAGCGAACCAGCACAGCACAGGACAGGAGAGGCCACATCCTTCCTGGCTCTCACTATATCTCTTTCCCCCATACTGTTTGAATTATGCTTCCTGAGTAGTAGCAGTAGCAGTAGCATTAATGCATACTGTACACTCATTTCAGATGAGACGGTTACTACTGTACTGGAACAAGAATGGGTAACTGGATAAACAGCATTACTAATTTAAATGCACTCAAGGTGATTTCACTGTACAATAGCAGATACACTGTACATCTTCTCAAACTTTGTAACGTCTAAATTACCTCATAAATGTGTCATAAGCTGATCATAAGTATTGCACGTAAGGTATCTATAGCTTTCAGATAAATGTAGGGGTGTAAAAAGTACAATATCTCTCTATGAAATTTTGTGAAGTAGAATTATAAAGTAAAATAAGATAGAAATATGCAAGTAATGTACAACAAGTACCTCAAAATTGTACTTAAATGAGTTGAGTACTTGAATAAATATACTTAGTTACTTTCCATTACTACCAAAAAGAGTCTTCATGTGGAAGGGTTTTATATTAAGGTCAATGTAATTATGAAAAATCAGTGTCTACTTCCACTGTCAATTCAAAATATATATTACTTAATTGTATATCTAAGTGGGTCAAACAGGATTTGTGTGTTCACACTCATTGAGGTTGCTCAGCTTGAAGCATATGGGTTCATGTGTGTGTATGCTTGTGTGTAGGTGCATAAAGTGTGTGCTTGCTCACTTATGTTTGTCTTAAGGCACATGTATGTGTGTGTGCATGCATATGTGTTTGTCCATGTTCCTGCATGTGTGTTCACCTCCGCAGGCCCTCAAGCCGCACAGAGAATGTCAAGAGGCTGTGGGGGCAGTGGGGGCACGAGGAGCGTGACTCAGCGTGGACGGTGATGAGAGGGGACAGCTTTGCAGCAGCGGGGCGTGCTGTAGCATCAGACATAGGCTGGATTTGAATATTGCATTAGAGCACTGAAGCTGTCTCCCCGTACCCCCAGGGCTCTGTGGAGGTCTAGCCCGGCCCTAAACCCTCATTCTGGGGGAAGGCACCACAGAGCCTCAGCCTCAGTTGACCTGATGACTCTAGAGCTGGTGGAGTTGGACTAGACTCTTCCTCAGTTTCCCATGTTTGAGTGTGAGCCACAGTTTGCTGACGTGTGTCTGTCTGTCTGTGTAAATGTGATGACATGTTAGGTAGGTGCTACTGTGAGGAGAGGGAAACTGAGCTGCCGTTTCATTCAGCCTGTCTAAGTAGTGGCTGACCACAGAGTTGCATTCTGGACCAAACCCAAAACCACAAAGCCCAGTGTGTATATAGAGTGGAGGAGGGTGGGAGCATACAGGCATGGGCTGGGCTGAACTCTGCAGGATTGCAGAGTATGGATAAGGATCTGCATATCAAAATCAGGAAGATGTTGAGAATTCCTGAGGCAAAACAACATCAGTGCAGGATATTCAGACCCAGAAACAAGTGAATATGGAGGGAATTACGATTCAAAGATAGCTTATGCAAAATGAAAAATTCAACATTATTACTACATTATATACCTAATATTTCTCAGAGTAGGGCACAGGAAAAGAGAGTTCACCACCTCTGAAATGTTAAATGAGAGATGCTTAAGGCACATCTGGCAGCTCAGCTCAACATGAGCTAACTAGACAAAAAAGGCCACAAAACATGAGTACAAAGTCCAAACTACAGTAGATTTAACCATTAACCACAACAGGCATTGTAAAGTGCAATTCTGACATACGGTAAAGCTTTTTAAAACAACATTGTGTCGAGCGTTCATTTGAGTCACAGCCACTAACAATGCCCACTGGAAAGCCAGACATGTTGGCAACCAGGGGAACAATACAATAGACAAACACTGCTCTGTAATCAGCCCTGCCCACTGATGGATTCCAAATGAAGATGTCATCTACTACACAAGTCTTGGTGGAAAACAGTAATGT
Source organism: Maccullochella peelii (assembly GCA_002120245.1). Lineage (NCBI taxonomy): Eukaryota > Metazoa > Chordata > Actinopteri > Centrarchiformes > Percichthyidae > Maccullochella > Maccullochella peelii. The sequence continues at coordinate 157,681 of LKNJ01000489.1, read as the reverse complement.
TGACAGGAAGTTAGTCTGGTGCAAAATAGAGGAAATGTTAGCCTAAAGGTAGGAGAGTACTGCAGCTGACTCAATCTGGACAAGAAAAGTAGATGATTAACACTCTGTTACCTCAGCAGTCACAGTCAAGGTGCTATCGTGCAGCATTTAATCCCCAAACTGCGCGTGAATGTCATTTCAGAAAAGAAAGGTGCTCTGAAAAGATTTACCAAAAACCAGTTAGTTGGAGTTGGAGAAAAAGCCTTCGAAAGAGGTCATCCAGATGTATTCAATCTCCGCTGCAGCAACACAGGAACCCTTCTTTTGTCTTGACCACATCATCTACGTCTCATACAAGAAGATACACTCACAAGGCCTGTTCTGAATAAGCCATTGTCTTGAGTCTGTGGTCTGCAGCAACAACAACAAAGGAAGATGACAGAAACAAACAACAATTGTTACTGTTTTTGGAAGAGGAGAAAAAAGTGAGCGATTGTTGAGTTTCTCCACGTCAGCGATCATAAGGAAAGGGTGGGGGGTGGCGGGGGGGCGGGGGGCAGAGAAACAAAGAAACATGTCATGGGGCTTGTTTGGGGTAGAACTTGAACCGCAGTCCCTAATATTGAAGGGGACTGTGTGATGTGGTATGTGCATGTGTGTGTTCTTGGGTGGGTGAAGTGGGGGGCGTGTGTGTTAACTTCATTGTATGTCTGCACACATTTACACATAAATATGATCCAAGTTATAACAAAAAAAACCCAGCAATTACACATTTTAATGGGCCTATGTTTGCATTATGTAATAAAGAGACTGACAGAGACAGAAAATGTATACATGTCTGTACCTCATGTCCCTATAACACAAAGCTCGGCTATAGTCTCCAATTTGACATCACTGCATACAGTATACGTATAGCATGCTTCTGCTGAGCTCTGGCTAAGATTGAAGCACTCTATAAATAAAAATAACAGTTGTTATTGTTACGTTATGTTAATATATTCTGGAATACTTATTCATGGCTTTTACTTGTCAAAACAACTCTATTGCCCTGTTACAAAAAGCAGGTTTACTGGGATATCTGGATAAATTTGCTGAGTAAAACCTGGAAATTCCCTCAAATTTTCAACATGGACTCATTAATTCATGGAAGTCATCCAGATCATTCAGTAAACCTGCTTCTTGGACCAGGTTCCAGCTCCATGTGAGTTCCTTGCATGAACTCTGTGAAAATGTTAATTTTAACCTGCTGTATTTAATGATAACCAAGTTTTCCACTGAGCCTTCCAGAGTTTATTTGAGGACAGTTGTTCTCGGGTCACTGCTTCTGTAACTCAGTCTGTGTATGTAATAAGAGCCCCAGTCTATCACAGTGACCATCAGACGCAAAATTATTGATGAGCCACATCTCTACATGAAAATGGGAGAGTCTGTGTAGCAGCAGTTTTGTCAATGTCATCCTCCCATGTGATATCACCTTAAAGTGCACCACAGCAGAAATGTAGTTTTGACTGAGACTTTGCTGCAGACCATATAGTCTGCATCTTCCAGCCATCTGCAGCTCTATATTTTTCTTTTTTCTTCTTGCTTTATGCTTTCTCTTATTTTGTCAACATTTTTGAGGAAACATCCATCTTGTTTGAATGAAACTGTAGAAATTATGATTGGACAAAATTGTCCGGGGGGTGTACAGTGTGACCTTACACCGTGAACATAGAGATAGTGTGTTTTGGCTGCACGGAAAGGTCGATTAAAAAGTGTACTGTGAGTTAACGCAACATGCAAGATTAATAAAAACATACAGTGTTCCAGCTTTCAAGACACACTAATCTCAAATATTTAGATGGCTGCCAGCTGTGCCAATGTGATGCCTGACCAGACAACCATGAACATATCCAGTCCATGATCAGTTGAAGGGAGAAAAAGACTATGTATAGCAGCTTGAATATCCCTGGAAACTATCTAAAACTACAGTGTACCATGTCATTTCTGTTGGCCTAGTTGTCACATTTTCTCCATAAAAATGTAGAAAACGAAAGTAATAGAAAAAGCAACACAGGACTTTCTCCCTTCACATAGTCAGACTCAATCAGAGGAGTTATGAGTCATCATTTCACAGTTTACCAATGCCTGACAGTCCTGCTCACATCAGCTCACAGGGGCTGTCAGTTAGAGGCCCTTCATCATTCAGCATTATCAGTCCCATTAACCTGCAAACACAGACTCACTTACCTAAGAACATGGTGCAGGTACATACAGGGGACACACAGTGACTCAATCATATACACACACACAACCTACCTACCCATATTTACACGTATGTTAGGTAAAACTTCAGGGACTGAAGGAAGAGGCGGGTCATCATAAACACTTGCATTTCCTTTCCGCTCCTCTTATCTCCTTTCATCCCTCTCCCTCCTTCTCTCTCGTGTCTTTTTTTTCTCTTCTGGATTTTTCCAACCCCTGCTGACACAGCTACAAATCAGTCACGTTGGACTCCCACTCTGACAATCCTCATCTGTATGCGGGTGTGTGTTTGTCCAAGTGATAGAAGCTGAAGAGGTAGAGAGAGACAAATTCCTCTTGATAGTGAAACACATTCAATCTGCCATTTCCTAACATTCAATGGAAAGTTTACTTTCCAAAGCAAATAATTTAAATGACGTGCGTTATTGCCATCTTTGAAGCAAATTTCCATGGGGTTTCCCAATATTATAGACTTAAAATAACTTTGTAAATCTTGTAAATCAAGGCAATGTTTCCCACTGATTCATAGGTATTGTTCAGACGCAGGTTATTGTCCTTCTACCAAGATATCAGATCCAGATAATCAAAAGAAAACATGACTCAAGTTAACAAGGAAGTGAAGTAATAACATACCTGCATTATTTTCCACATTCATGAATCACCAGATTTCCACTAAAAATTCTTTCAATTCTTCTTTCACTTCCAAATTCTGATCACTGCAAGAAGTCATGGCCTACAGTAAGTATGTCTCACATCCATGTCCATCTCTTTCAAATAGGATCATGAATTCTTGGACTTTTTCTTGCTGGATCAGTGTTCTCAGGGTAGTCACTGTAAACATAGCGAGGTAAACTTCCACTCACTGTGTTGACAAGTGGGAGGATTAAGGTGTCAAGTAGGTAAATAAAGCCTGATACTTGATCGATGTTGAGGACTTTGTGTTTGTGTGTGTGTGTGTGTTCTGGTTTGTGTCACTCACTGAAATGGGGCTGTCTCTTCCTGGGAGCAATGAGACGAAACCAGAGAGGGCCTCTGTTTCCTGTTTATAGCGTCTTCGTTGTCAATGCTTTGTCCCCGGAGAAAACACAGAAACCTCCAGCTGATAAAAAGACCAGTAGAAGGGTTAAGAATAACAAGAGGACAAACAGATTTGAAGTTATGATGGTGTTTTTTGCCGGACCTAATCTCTTATTAGTGATATCAGAACAGTAATCTTGTAGCACTATCTGTAAACACGGTGCTACTTTCCTACTAGAAACTTTTAAAGTCTTGTCTGTCTGTTTTAAAGTGTGTGCGCTTGATTGATTGGCCTTTTTTTTCACCTTAGAGCGCAACAGAAAACCAGTGAAATATGACTGTCAAAATGTTTAACCTGTTTTTTGTGAAGTATAACAAAAAGAAATGCACATTTACTTCTACTATTATACAAGGACAATCGTGCATAATAGTTTCAGCAGGAACAGGTATACAACAGGAAAAAGAGGATTCTCTGTGACCCATAATGCAATAAGAGTCAATTAGGGCAAAGCTCCATCACAAAATGAAAGGAGACACTGACCAAAGCAGACTTGTTGTGACCTTTGAAAACAACCTGTGAGTGGGAGGTCTGAGGCAAAAGGCAGAGATGGAGGTCAAGCTCCATTTGACATTGTTTCGGGGGCATAAAGGTCCCAGGTCTTCACCCAAGGCCTAACCCAAACTGTTTGCCCCCCTGACAACCTCTGAAGGATGCTTTATAGATGAGCAGTACAGGCGGCTGGGTATCAGCAAAAAGTTGAAAACTTTTATATTTAGAATCTCACCATTTTAAGAATACGTGGATTTTAGCAAACAAGTTCCAGTGAAAATGAGACTCTTAAGCCTTTGTGTTAGTTTTAGTCCCAGAATCAACTCAAGGAGCTAAACAGGGCCTCTGGATAGACCAGCGGTCCCCAACCTTTTTTTGTCTGATGTACCTGCAGGTGTTCCAAATATGTTCTTTTTATTGGATTTTAAATTGGATGTTATTTAACACTATTAATAATATAAAATTGAATAATGTTACAATACATTTTTCATACAAGACAAAGTGATCACAGATTTTTGGCTGTTCAGGATTCTGTCTCTTTTTTACAGTTGGTCAAGTTTGCTTTTGTACTACTATCACTTGGAGTACCAGAAGCTGGACGTTACAACCATTTATCCATTACCTTAAGCTATCCATTTTGACTTCTCTGCTTGCTTGCTAGCTAGTTTTCACCCACTCTCAATCGCAGCACATGGTGTTCAGATGTTATAACTCAGTAACATCTGATCACCATGTCACAATGAAGATTCCTAACCTGGAATCACTGCACTAAGCAATCTACGCAATAAGCTACACAATTAGTGTTTTGTAGATTTACCACTGCCCTCAAGCATTGTCAAAACCCCTTTATGTCAACAACTCTGCACTGGGCAATGGTCCCTGTAATGGTCACATAAAGGGTGTCAGTGTGTCAGACCCTGGTGTCAAAAGCAGTTGTGTTCAGTTTAATGGAGGCTCCTTGATTTAATGACCATGTGACATTAGGCATGGGCATACCCTGAGGTTATCCATGGCTGGAGCCAGACTGTGTGTCTGCCAATCTGGCCCTGTCTCACTCCTTAATGCTCACACTGTGGGTCAGTCTTCCCTATGCACCCCTCAGGGAATCTTGGACTGGTCCACAAATTGCTGATTAGGGGGTACTAAAGTTTCCTGTAAGAGCTCTTGCAGATCAAAGAGCGGAGGACGGTAGGCAGCTCAATCCAAGGACCCAGGCTAATCAAAGTTAAATTCAGGATAAGCCTCCAAGTTTCACTATGGCCCAATAGCTGTAGACAATGTGATTTTGATTAAGTCTGATGGCACTGGGAAAATCCATTCTCTTTGAAACTCCACAGGGTTAAAAGCTAAGACCACCTCTGTGACTGACAGCCATGAAACATGGGAGCTCACAGACTGCCAGCATCAGGGCGACATTTGCCAAAGAGCAGAATCAAAGATCTGCGAGCGCGGTGAGCTCTTGCAAGGTTGCACACAGTACTGACAAATGCCTACTGGGACACATTATGAAAAGCTGTCCTCTCCGTACCCACATGTTTGAGCTGAACAAGTTAACATTAAACATTTGCCGTCGTTTCAAGCGACTGTAAATTTGTTTCCCCCCGGGCCACAAACTCATTAGAGACAAACAGACATTCTCTCAATAGAATAAACGTCATAAAAAGTTGTAAATTCAGATGGTGTGTTTGATAAATGGCTTTCATTTCAAATCAAGCCCTTCTAAACAACAGAGTAGGACATTAAAGAGCTTCATATCCGTACCCTTGGCTTTGATCCATAACTTGTGGTTTCATGGTCATTTGGACACTGGTTGAAATACAACTCACATCTTGGCACAGATGCAGGTTGCTTGTTATTGTCCTCGTCAAAAAGGCAAAGAACACTTTGGCAGCTGGGTGTGAAGCCTTTGGCCTGCCTGCAAGCTGCTGCACTCCAACCCTCATTAACTAGAGTACCATTTGGTGAACACATGGCCGATCCAAACAGTTGCAAGTCCCCATTAATTAAATTTTGAACTGTGTTTAAGTATACCACACGTTTCAAATTATATCATACTGCTTTCTTGCTGTCTTTAATACCAAAAAACACTTGAGTATGCAGAGTTCTGCTTCAAATGATCTGTTAAAGTTTAAATCAGCTTCATGAAAGATCTCCTCGTGTGAGCCTGATCAGGAACAAACTGAGACGAGCAAAATGTGGCACTTCATCACGCCTCACGTCCCTACAAGATATGTCCACTTAGTTTCATGTTTTGGGACAAGATAGGTGTTGACAAGCATCAGTTTATCCACATCTGACCACCCCGCTGTTCAAAAAGCCAAACCACTACATAAGGCAAATGTGAACCCATGCATGTCCCGACAGGCTGGGACCCCTACATGGTAAAAGGTATGTGTCTCCTGTTGAGGGACAAGCACAAAGGAAGACCGAACTTCCATCCCTGAGGGGACAATAGGGCCTGTCAAAGGGCCACTTACCCTGCTCAACACCTCTGCCACAGGACAGGTGATGAGACTTCTGTCTTCCTGCAGGGGATGAGGATAAATCAGAGAGAACTATCGAACCACAGACAGACGGACAACATCCTCTTTCAGTCGACTTCATCTGAGGGTGAATTACAACAGGAAAAGCTGTTGGGGCGTGACACTCCTTAGATGAGGCTTTGTTTAGCTTGTTCGCTAACTGTGGGATTTAAGCTCAATCTGCAAACCATCTCTCCCAGATGACCCTAATGCTTGGCGTAGCTCATTAGCTAGCATACAGGAGCCATACATCACCAGGTAACCAGAATACATGTGGAAAGCATTTTGATTTCACCTGGTCCCTCTGCTGTAGGGGTACAGTTGAGATGGAAGTAGCCTGTTGAGGATGTGGAGCACTCCATAATGATGCTAATTGGTTCTGTAGATATAGAATAGGCCCAAGTTTATAGGTTTGAGCTGCTGTGTCTTGAGAGGAAGGTTGTATGTCTTGCAGACTGAGGTGATTGGCTTAGATCGAGATCCACATCTGTTCTGTGCCAGCTGTTTGACAGATTCTTTTGGAGTTCATGGGGAGGCTGTGACCAAGACCTTTGAAGTATTTTGCTTCCAGTAAGCGCTGACTGTCCAGATTAATCCTCCATTACAGGGCTGAGTGTCTTACAACTTATTGCAAAAGTAGCAAAACAAAACAAAAAAAAACCCTCACATGATTTTTCTTTCCAAAAGACTATTCCTTGAAAAAGTGTGAAATATGAATTGCAAGGTAAAAATGCAGTGGAAAAAATGTGCTCTCCCAGTGCCATTGACAGTGAGATCAGGTAGGAAGAGAACTATGGCACGATAATTTAGATGCATTCAAAAGCTGACACCCAAACTAATTTATAGGTGGTCTGAAGAGTTTGTACTTTTCTCTTCTATGAAAAACAGCACGTGTTTAGCTTGAATTAGTATGTTGGTTACACTAAATTTAAAAACAAAGAAAAATATCTAAACGTTCATATAAAACCTCTCACTCCTGTAGCAAGATTTAGATCTCCATTGTCCATTTATAAGCTCTGGATATCAGTCAAATTTGGCTAAATACACTGCTTCTACTGTGTGTCACACTATCACCACCCAAGGCTGTGTAGTCAGACAAAGTCTGGAGAAGCAAGGACTGTTATTAAGAACTTACTTAACCTTATTTATCCCTAAACATTTGATTTTCCTGCTGGGAAAAACCAAGGTTCTTAAGATAGAGGGTGTTGTATGCTGTACAGATTGTAAAGCCCTTAATGACAAAGTTGTGATTCTGAGCCATATAAATAAAATTGACTGGACCTGACTTGTGAAAACTATGGATTCCTTGACTTGGAATCCAACATGAATTATATAATTATAATATGTTGTATGTATTTATTATATTTCATGTTCAAGTCTGTGTTCTGTCTTCTACCTGGCTGAGACAAATTTCCCCTAGGGACAGACAAAGTTAAAGTTGAAAGTTCAAGCTGACCACAGCTGCTGCTGTTTGTGACAGATCAAACTTCAAAAACCTTTTACAGCCACCTTTCAAGCCTGCATGAGGGGAGTATTTGATACTCAAATGTTTGGTTTTGGGTGGAGTATTGCTTTAATATTAGAACTTTAATAAGACAGCATAGAAGGGTTCTTACACCAAAATCACAATGTCCTCATTTTTGTCTTGTTCCAACAAACAACTTTTACAGTGTTCAATATTATTGCAGGTGGCAGAGCTGCCATCTAGACATGACAACCTCTCTAGCCATCCAGCTGACAGACACTGACTCACATACAAAAACTAATCCCCTACTTTCCAGTGTTTGTTTTCATAGAAAGCCTGAATGTGTTGGTTTCGGTTGTTTATGTGGAGACCTATTGGCTGACTGACTTCTAAGTCTGATTGCAGCATGCTTTTCATAATGCCAGCTCCTTCTCTGGCGAGGCCCTTCAACGTCTGGTATTGTTTCACCACAGGAAAGATGTTCTGCCAAAGGCTATGAATCCCTGAGCCAAGTAACCAGCCAAATACCCGGAGAATGTCTGTCTATGTGATGAGATAGCTGCTTTTCTCTGTTCTCATACAAATATTGATCTTTAATAATAGGAAATACAGCACACAGCATTCCTGCCATTCTCATCGTACACTTTGGATTCCCATCATGTTATGACTGTCTTCTTCAGCAAACAATAAGAGCTGTGATCTATCCAGAGACATGTCAGCAGATGGCTCCAATCCACAACACAGCACTTCATACCTCGCTAGGATTCAGCTACAACCCTGGCATTAATCAGAGCTGTGGCATGTTGGAGCTAAAATAAAACAATGCTTCATGTACATCCAAACAACTGTGGCGCTGGGTCAAAAAGTCCCGACATATTCAGGACTTTGCGAACATCTTCCTCCCTTTTTTGTTTCTTCTAATTTGAGCAGGACTGTAAGCACTAAAACAAAACAATGTAGGGGCATGCTATTCCTCCACCAGATGTAAACTGCAAACAAAAGGCGTCGTAACAGGCAGGAGTGTGGTGGGGAGAGGGGTAAAGGTCAGCACAAAGGGCAAAATAAACAGAGGAGGACACACCGGTGCGAGCATGTTTAGGTCAACCGCTAGGTCTGGGCCTTAAAGGGTAATTTTAAATCTTTTTGTTTAACCAGAAACGCAGTCGTCTTCCTGCAGCAACTCAGTTTCTGAGTTAGAGTGCATTTCTGGTTTCTGGAAAAATCTGTGCCACCGAGACAATGATGCATATCTAGAAAAAAGATGAAAAATAATCCCTCCACAACCCTCCTCTTTTCACCCCATTCACAATCAAACCTGTGATGTATTTTGCATTCCAAGACAAATGGGCTCCATCAAGTTTGAGCGATACCACAACAGGTTAAGGTGCCCCAGGCCCCTTGTTGTTGAACTTAACCTAAGGAAGACAAAGTGCTACTACATCAATGGGTACCTCAGACGATTACCTCTGTGTCTCCAAATAGCCACCACATGGCTCACAAGGCCGTCATCAGCTACAGAGATGCCAGCAAATGGTCCAAGATGGGCCGGGACAGGAAGCTGGCCAGGGTACGGCTTCCTCCCTTTGAAGTGTCATTAACCCTCAAGCTTGTGTGTATATGTATGTGTGTTTGTGTGTGCGCTCATGTACTTCTATTTTTGTGAGGACCAATTTCAGTCTTAGAAGTTGAGAGTGAGGACATTTTGACTGGTCACCAATTTTTCCCAAGGACTGTCTATGAGTCAGAGGATTAGTGATATTCTATGTTTTTCTTATCGTTAACAAATCTCCCAAGCCTATTGATTTCTACTAAAGATAAATCTTTAAAATCATATCTCATAAATATATAGTTCAGGTCTTTAAAAAGGCTCAGCAATCCCCTCAAATAGCTGGGCACTGCAGTTTTTAGCAAGTGTTAATCAAACAAGCAAAGTGTTAAATTGTGAATTTGTTGGGGAGTATTTACAGCAGCAGGATGGTGTATGTGCGATCAACACAAAATAAACTACTGTGTCCATGTTCATGTTTTTTTCACTTACCTCTTGTGGTATGTAGTCATGCAGATATTTTTGATTTAATTTAGTTTTGAGATATGCTTCCAAGATGTTTGCCACCATAATAATTCTAATATAATAATATAGAGGCCAATGGAATTTTATTTGTGGTGCTTACAGAATTAAAGAAAATCAGTAGCAAAGTGTCTTTCCAGAAACAGAGTCCTGGTTACTCGGGATAATCCTCAGACCTCAATGTTAACATTTTTTACTGGAACTATTTTCTACTGAGGAAATAGTCCCTTTAAGTCTCAAACAGCCCTTTTATTAAGTATTGACCATTCAAAAAGTCCTCACTTTCCAAAAACGTTCTCACTCTAAAGATCTAAAACTCAACTGGTCCTCACAAAGATAGTCCAAGAGCGCTCACACATACTCACTGAGGGTCCTTACTAATATACAAAAGTGCAAATGTGTATATGCATGTGCGTTCAATCTTGTAGCCCATAAATGGAAATAACAATATTTAATAATCATCTAAAAAATATTAATTTTGTTAGGTTGTGTGGTCCAACAGAGACAACAGCGTGCCAAACAATGACCCAACAAAGCACAAGAGGAAAACACAGGCATAAATAGGCAAGACACTGACGAGGGAAACAGAATCAGGTGAGAGACGAGACACAAGTGAATACAATCAGCAGACAATCAAGACAAGGGCAGAAACACACAGGAACTGGGAACACAGAAGAAACACAAGACATGACTTCAAAATAAAACACTAAACACCAACATAAACCAAACTAGACAAATATCATAACTCCTAACAAATTTAGAGATTAAAGCGTAACTGTGACCATGTATGCTTTGAAAGGCGTTTAGGCAGCATGGAAAGACAGAAAGTACATTTAAACTCTGACCACTTCACTTCTAAAATTTCCCTGATTTTTTTGTGGGCATCCAGTTTCCTCGTGTTAGGTAACACATGTAAACAAGAGCTGGATGGAGGGGCCTTCATTCCTGTCCCTGAGGAAACTGCTTCAAAGCTTATGGCAAAAGGCTGAGGTATTTGAATAAGAAGATGTAAAAAGTATTTTAAATGGACACGGCTCTGCCCATCAATCCCTTAAAACGTGCCAGAGTAGATACACGAGGAGTGTTGTTAACTTCTGTTGCCTTATATCATGTCATAAACTGCTTTTGATATTAAGACTTTTTATTAAGACAAAAATGATCCTTAAATGTAAACTGAGGGAGACGTACCCTAAGAAAGGTTGAAACATGCCATCTTATCTAATTATTTTTATCATTACTTAAAAGTTTAAATATATCTCTCAGTGCAGTGAGATCATTTCAACCTGTTACCAATATAAATAAACTAGAAACTCCATTTCTAAAACAATCTTAAAGTTCAGTACATAAAGATTAATGCTCAAAATGTAATGTATAATGATAATGAAAATCTGAACACTCCAATCTGTGTAATATTCATTTATTCAGGCATTTATTAAGGTCCCTGACTGAATGCTTGCCTCAATAATTGCAAAAATTGGAGAATGCGGATGCTTTTCCTGTCATTATACATTAGAATATTCTTGAAAAAAGTTGATTTGTAATGGAAACAGATTGAAATGATCTTGCTGTAGATCATGCTGGAGTTATTTCAGCAACTACCAATCTGATCCCTCACAGATGAAACATTACAGATCCTTTTGGACCCTGGATGTAACCCTGTTGTCTCCCTCAACCTCCCAGTATGTGATCTTTCACAGCTTTTACAGGATTATCGCCCCACGAGTCAACAGGGTCTTAAACAGCTGACTGGCACCAGGAATCGTGCTAGGAATTAGCCACCTGCTACATCGGCCATCCACAAACCACATAGCAGCAGCAGAGAGAGAGAACTCTCCACACAGGAAGTGTCCTCCTGGGGGCAAATATAGCGTCAAACAAGGTTGAGGTCGCTCGCCACCTCGCACACAGTGCTCAGCAGGAAGTGTGGCTTCCTTGAGTCGTGGCTGTGAGGGCAGAGGTCAGGGAACGGGATCAGCAGATCATGTTACTGCACCCAGATGTGGCAGAGGACGGCCATGGCTTCAGTCTGGAGGTGCCCCAAATGTAGCGTGACTGCCTGCTCAGTTCTGCAGGAACAGGATCTTCTATTTTGAGAAATGCCATTGCTCAATAATACAGGAGTGTACTGATCTCTTTTTGTGAAACCTGTATTCCTTCAAGGCTTTGCTGAGTGTGCTTGCTATTTTAAAGCTTCACATTTAGACACTTCCCTAAGTTGAAACACCAGTTTAACACTTTTCCTGCGAGCCACAGAGCTGCTTCACAGGAGCAGTTTTGGCCAGTGTGAAATTATCCTCAGGGTCACCACAGCAGAAAAAGGAAAAGAGTGTGCGTGTGTGATATATGCACTATGTATGGATCATGCGAGCCTTAGCATGGCCCTGTTTTGGAGCGTGTTTATATTCTCAGTAAAATATTTCCAGTGGCTCTGTGTGCGCTGTGCTTCCTCACTCGCCTGTCTTCCCTGTCAAGAATGATGAGCTTGGGAATGAGAAACAGGTGTGTGTGAAATGTGTGGATCACTCCTTTATCTCTCTCACTCTCTTCCCCCTCCCTCTCCCGACCTCTCTGAGCCAGTTGTGCTGAGCTGTGTTTTATGACAAAGGGGATGAAGGGAGGAGGGTGAGCAGAGAAAACACAGAAGGAGAGTGGATGATCGGTGAGAACGAGCAACACACAGCTGTAAAATGTGTTGTTTATTTTGTGCTTTCAGTCACGTATTGAGGACAACAGAGTGACATTAAGGTGTTACTTAATCAATAATTGCTCACAGCTAATCAACAAATACGTGTCACTCAGAAAGGCTGCAATACGTAGAATGAAGTAGCATTTTCTGGTGTTATTTTAATCCAACTGCATCACATGTGACTTGATCAACATCAAAGGGTATAACATCTAAAGCTGCTCAGATCATGTGTGATTATGTGGTAATTGTGAGGCTATTAAAGCTAAAAGTGCACTAAGATAATGTGTGAAGTGCACTGTTCATTAATCAACAGCAGGAGAACAATGCTGATGAACGCACAATCAATCAATCAATCAATCGCTGGATTGACTGATTGGTTGTACAACCAATGAATAAACCTACTTTCAAACTACTCAGTAGGCTTAGCAACTAATTAATCTAGTAAATCATTCTAAAATAAAATAAGTAAAATAATAATACAATGTCACTCAGTCCACCACTTTGGTCTCAAATATCTCAACAGCTATTGGATGAATTGCTATGGTGCAGATATTCTTGGTGCCCACATGAATCCTACCGACTGGTGATCTCCTGACTTTTCATCGCACAACACCATGAGGTTGACATTGGCGATTTTGTGTGACTATTGGATGAATTGCCAAAAAAATCTAAATTTTAATTTGTCCAATACTTTATGATCAACTTACCTGTACCAGATGTACTTTGTGTTGGTGCCAATGAGCAAATGTTACCATGCTAACATGCTAAACTAACACGGAGATCATGGTAAACATGATACCTGCTAAACATTAGCATGCAAGCGTTGTCATTGGGAGCATGTTAGCATGCTGATGTTAGCACGTACAGTAGCTCAATGTACCGCAGTGCCTGCTGCCTCACAAGGCTGCCAGCTGTAGACTCTTAGTCCTGTTGTTGTTTTCAGTGCAAGTAAACTTTTTGGTGGGTGTCCACTTATGGGCATAAAGTTTGTAAGTTAATATGTTGTTAATAAACAGGTCTTCTTGAAGAATTAAAGAACATAGCATTCAAGGATTTTTTCACAACCTGGAAACCCAAAGGTCATCCTTATTAATGGCTTATATATGATCTACAACACATTAATAACTTATTTATTAACTATTATTAGAGCCATTAGGTGGTACTCTAATAAAGTAAGCTCTATTAGTAATACTTCAATCACACATTTCAAGATAGGCTATATGTCACTTGATTTGATTTAACTTCTACCACTAATACTATAGGTAATAATGTTTTTGGATTAGTCTTCCCCTAATCCACAGCCCCTCCCCTTACCGCCCCACTCAGCTCCCTGCAGGAGTCGGTTTACACAGTCTCATACCTGCCCACCCCCCTGTTTATCGCTCTGCTGCCATGCAGCAGTCAGTCAGTGTGCCAGCAGTCCGCGCAGAGCGCAGAGCGCAGCGCCACGCTGAAGCAGACCGTCTGTCACAGAGAGGATCTCCACCTTTACAAGATTTGAAAGACAACAAGAGTGGATAAACTGAGCGAACAAGGTGAGCAATGAGCGGACTGTCATTTTTAATGGTGTCGTTATAAGTAGATGTGTGAGTCGAGAATAAGATTGATTTATTTTGTGAAGTTTTCCGGCTACCGATCAGGCTGGATTCGGGAATGAATCGATTCATCCGATCAGTGATCTCTTGCGAGATTATTCTTGAATTCTCCTTCTGTTTTCAACATGTGGCAGCACTATTACAGCTGTAGGCTAGGCTACATGGGTGAATGATTGACATGGGCTGATCGAGCATTAACTGAATCTTATGCGAATTGTACAGCTGAAAATGATTTTTCATTGGCGAATTTACCACACTTAATGGCAGGCAACTTGGTATAATACCACTAATACTAAATACGAGTTAAATCCTAAATTGGATAAATCTCTAGGCTACCCAAGGAATAGTAGCCTACGTGTGTCTGTCCTTTTAAATTTTACTACAGGATTGCTTCAGTTTGTCTTCTGAAGAGTCAAGCCTGAGATCTTTATGGTGTGTTTATGGCCGATGCCCTAAAAGGCAAATTCTCCTTGGCAGTATGTCTGTGATGGATGTCAGGCTTTTTGTAGGTGGATAATCCATAAACAACAGACCAGGTTTATGGATCGAGCCAAAACTGTTTTATTTTGTTGAGAAGTTGACAAGTGCAGCAATTCATCATCTGACATGTAAACCTATATGTGGACTCTCCCTGGTTTAACTCAGCCTTGAAGTCCTGTCAGTAATAGCTGCATGGTATGGAGAGGGTGAGAGACATGACTGACCACTGTGCTCTGATTAAAGCAGATACAGTTGACCTGGGGCAGCAGGTTTATCACATCTTAACTCTGCTCTACACTAAATATTTACATCTGGATGAAATAAGGGGAACGGCACAAATGAGGCTCTGCCTTCTGAACATCTAATCATGGAAGAAACGTTTTGTAATCTTGAACTAAATTAAGCATTTTCCTACCAATCAGTTAATTTATGACAATACATGTCTTGTTTTGTAGTGAGTCATGCTAATAAAAACAAGTATATACTCATTATAAAGCGTAAGATGGTGTTACCCGAGAACTTACAAAAGAACCAAGGGGTCATTATGCAACACACCCACTCTAAAATTGAAAAGACTCCAAGGAGACAATCACGTGCCCTCAGGGTCAACTCCATCTTGACCCACCTCTGCCCCTCCCACCCGCTCCCCTAGCTCTCTACTGATATGTTTAAGGCTCATGCTTCCTGTGTTGGTTTGATCAGTGCGGGGTCAGGAGCATAAACAACTTAGGAGCCAGACTAAACAGACCACACATGTCTTCTAAACACATTCACCCTGAGATTCATAGGTGAGCATGTGTTGGTTTGGCCTGTTTGAAGCCGCAGGAGGTTTAATTCATGCCTTTTCTGATGGCGATCGTGAACTGGCAGTGAGGAAGCGTCCCAGAGAGAGAGGTGGTCTTTCAGTTCACTACATGAGACAGACTAAATGACAAAACAATCTCACCACAAAGTGCATTTAGTGGCTCAATCTTCAATTTTTTCTTGTCCATGTTGGCTTAAAAGACATGGACAAGGCAACTAATATAAGATAAACTAATTGCTAACTGCGTCATAGTTTTGGGTGTAATCACCCTCAAGGCACTTGTAAAAATGAATGCAGGTTTGCATGACGTATAATGAATTGTTAGGAGGTAGATTCAGGCCCATCTCCTCCCTACTTTTCCTTGATTCAACTTTTGTTTTGCTTGAAAGTTTAAGCCCACAAATCTGACCTGGCTTGCATCCCTGCCTGAAAGCTACAATGACTCATAGATCATAAACACCTACAGCCTACATCAATCCTTCATATTGCACACGTTTAAACGCAGGATACAAACATCTCTGCGACTGAATACCTACCTGCAAAATTACAGTCTGGAACAGTCGTAAACAGTCTCCTTTTTCTGCCCCCGATTCATGTGGCAGTGCGCTAATTTTTCCAGCTGTAATACGGCTGCATCTGTGTTTGATGCTGATCCCAGCGGAGCAGATGAGAATACTTCCTCCCGTCACAGAGCAGAGAGCCCAGGGGCACCTCCGTCTGTGGTGTTGACAGGAGGCCTGACATCATTAACATGACTAAATGAAATGTAATTTAGGTTTTTGCCTTCCCGCTTGGCTTATAGCACCAGCAGTGATACTGATGATGATGGTGTTGGTGGTGCAACACTTTAGAAAGCCTGCAGAATCATGTTGACTTTATGACTTTTGAGACACTAAACTTACTCATGAATATTCATGCACTCACCATACTGTAGCTGTCTAAACAGAAGCTAAGCAGCCACCATATCCTTGACCTCTGCATGATCTAGCACAGGTCAAACAGTTGAATATATTATGGGAAATAGTAGTACACCAGGATGTCTTTAATTTTCCAATTTTCTCCCTCTTTTTGTTTTTACTTGACGCTATTTTTTAAGGCTCTACAAGTGTATAATCTGATTGGTTTGAGCCACATCAGTGCTTACTGCAGAGAATGAGAGGAAGCCACAGGATCTTTCATGGTTTTAGTTCACAATTGGCTCATGTGTTTCTTATCACTTAAAGTTCAGCCGTACCACAGTCACATTCAAGGCATGGTTTTGCTTTCCTGCAGAGCGCAATCTTGAAAACATCGCATTTTAAGAGGGCCGTCAAACATTTGTTCTGTTTAATCCCCGTTTTGTTGCATGGTTGCATGTAAAGACCCCCAAGTTATGGCGGGAAGCTTGAGTTTCTAATTAGAGGGGAACATGCACCCTGCTAATGACATCATCTTCCCCCTGGCACTGTGTTAAAGGAGTGTGTGTGTGTGTGTGTGTGTGTGTGTGTGTGTGTGTGTGTGTGTTGCTGAACAGCAGCTGGTTTTAGACGTTCACAACAGTGTGAGAGTTCAAACACTCGCACACAAACTGTCAGGCTTATAATTTAGCTTTATAGCTCCTTGTCACCTTGTTTGGGCCATTGTGCCAACGGTCTCTGGGAACATCCTCGCTCACCATTTTCAGGAAGAACTGTTTGAAAAAGAGAAAGAACTTGTCCAAAAAAAGGTCACAGCTTCTCAGTTATATCCAGCAGGAAAACAACATATTCTGGCAGGCACCCTATCATAAAGTAATACCCACTCTTGCGAAGGATTGCTGGCTGAAACGAGACGTAAAACCTACCATCTATGTACCAAGCTAGTATTTCTTCTGTTTTGTAAACACCAGAGTGTAGAATCATATTCACTGAAGTGATAGTTTGATGAGCAAAGACACATTTTTCAAAATGGATGTGCCTATGTATGTAGCTTTTTGGAGTGAAACCCTTACTTGTTGGCTTATCTCTTAAAGATTTATGATGCTGCACTCTCGAGAAATGTCTTTGAATGTGTTTCAGCTTGCTAGCAGAAATCAAAATTTGCACCAAATGTTTGTATCTAACTTTGGAATTGATATGATCATTATCATAAACAGTCTTGCCATTTTCTCAGGCCTGAAGTCAGTTTCTGCTCTTACATCACTCCCATCTCCATGGGCTCATAACTCAATCCATAATTCATTGTGGCCAACGAAATCATGAAACATGATCTGACAGATCTCCATCTCCTGACAGTCCCCTGTGTGTGGGTGACAGCTGTGAGAGCAGCCCTTCTCTCCGCTGCTCTCACATCCCCGTAATTGTTCACAATCCGGCCGAGCGCCTCTGTACCTCTGCCACATCCCATCACACTCAACCGTGCCGCGCTGTGTCCACTCGACCATGAGGAAGATGACACAGGCCTGGACATTCCCTTTGACACAGGAGGAGACCATCGATGCAGCTCCACAAACTCTTCCAGCTCCTGCAGATGTTTTCTGATTCTGACAGGAGCGAGGGAGGAGAGGAAGGGAGAGGGAAAAGAGGGACGAAACGGTGGGGTCTCTTTCCGTGGCACTCGGGGGGCTGTTTTGTGGGGAAGCAGGTTGGTGGATCGGTAATGAGAGAGGACAGCTGGCAGGTTCAGCGGAGGTTAACAGCTAAGTGTAGATGGCAGCAAGGAAAAACAGAAGAGCTCAGTCAAGGGTCTTTGTGTGAGAGATTTTTTGTGATTCTTGTCTTGTAGTCGGAAGAAATTATGCTTGTTTTAGGTTTTGTTTTGGGAAGGTTGATAAAGATTAATGTTGAATCAGCTTTTTACTATGAGCGATGAGATCCTACATGAACATAAATTCTTTTTGCCAACGTTTTGGTTATCTTACATGAAAGATTCCTGTATTTCTGGTTTGAAGTGGACAGGACTCACTGGGAAAAAGATGTCACATATTTCTATTTCTGCACCAATCAGTATTTAGCAACGCTTGAATCAAAGTGTGATGACAGTTGGGAGATGTTTGCTTGTGCTTTCAGCGCTGTCAGTCAAATTAGATCAAACATCACCTACACATTCCTGATGAAGCAGATTGGGCGTTTTTTTTCCAAGCTTTAACTTTAACTTTGAGTTATTTATTTAGTCGTTAATATTTAATGTTATAGAGAACTACTAATACTACCAAGTTTTCGGGGGCTTTAATACTTTACTTAGCTGGCAAAAAACCCAGAGGCGCATTTTATTTTATTTTATTTATTTTAACCTGATCAAACAGTGTTCGGCTGTGCAGATAGCAAATCAATGCTGGCACATTTAAAGTGGTGGAGAGTATAGTAACACAGTAGGGTGGGGGGTTGGGGGGATTTGTCACTACAGCCACAGATGACCCAGTGTTTGGGGACACAGCAGCTGGAGCAGCTTTAAGCTCCAACCCCAAACAGCCCAGTCACCAGTCCTCACAAGTCGGTGCTAACCTTTTACTGCTAACAGCATCAGCAACATGTGTTTACAGTAATTCTGCAAATGTTGTGTGAATGTCCTATTGGTAACCTGGTGTGTCTCTGTGAAAAGAGGGTGGGGTTACACAGATGTTACACTAATTTTCCTTGTTTTTAGTCTTTCTGGGAGTTCTGTATCGAGTACTTTTCTGCTCACATGTGACTCCTGCTTTCCATGTAGCAGTAGTGTCACCCAACTGTCCTCTCCAGCTTTTCATTCATCATTCCGAATCTCATAACAAATCCTAGAAGTAGTGGATTCCCCTCAATACTTATACTGTATGTACGTCTTCTATCCATCGCTGTAGCCTTTTAGTGCTATGGTTTTTAGGACGTTTCAGTCAGCTCAAATGCAGGTACACAGGTGTGTGATTTAACACCACTAACCATGTTTTGACATTTTAGTTGCTCTTTACAAGTCTAACAGCCACAATCCAGTGAAGCGTCTTTTATCACTTTGTTGAAGCAGACATATGCCTGGCAGAGTGAAAAAATGTGCCGACTTGGTGAAATAAAACATCTGGCCACTCGCCAGACAGTGCTGTCTTTCAGTGCATTCTCACCAGCTGAGAGCTTAATGAGGGTTCACAGTGTGGGGACAGGACTTCATAATTGAGGGATGTGCCCATATTTATGCCTCTGTACTGTACTGTATAAACAGCCTCAGGACTGGCTTTTTTGGGGGAGATATGTGTTGCAAAGTGCATTCCCAGTCCAGGGCTGTGCTGCACACACACACACACACACACACACACAAACACACACACACACACACACACACACACACACACACACAGTAGGTCACTGCGGTTTGTACTGTTGGTCACATAAGCCAGGCTGGCATGTGGAGGGAGCAGCAGCGGTGGTTATAATTTACCAAACAATGGCTCCCAGAGCTGGGACGACAACTTGATGTAGCCCAGATCTGGACACTTGGTATACAAACTTAACTCTCTCCTGTACACACCCGCTTTGACACTCTTACTGTCTTCTCCCACACAAACATTCATATGACATACTGCACACGTTGGCTGTACTCAACCAAAGAAATGACCAATCAATGTAATCGATTTAACTGAAAAACTCAAATTGTTTTACCTGTATCGCCTTCTATCAAGCCAAAGGAACAGCGCGATAGGTTGTTTTTGGTCTAATGGCCACAGTTGGAACTGCAGGTCATGTGACATGCTGGGTTTCAGAAGGGATTTTGGCATGTACATCAATTTCAAAAGAAACAACTGTAACAACTAAGGAGAAAATTCCCTGACCATCATACACATGTGCAAAAATTGCTCTTTTGAATTATCAGAATATGAACCATCAGGTCTAAAATTTTAAAAGCCACACTGAATTGTACTTTGTAGGGCTACATTGATTATTATTACAATTATATATAATTTTCATGATTAAATGTTTAACCGTTTGGCCTGTAAAATGTCAAAAATTTGCTAAAAAAACTTTTCTAAAATATAGACAAATATTCACATTTGAGGGGTCAGAACCTGTTAATTTGTGGCTCTTTATCTTAAAAAATTACTATCTGTTTTTTTGTTGCTGGTTGATTTTACCTTTAGGACACATTTTTTTATTGTTGTATTAATCCATGCTCCACAGATGAGTGCAGTCGTAGAGAGAGATCTCTAAAATGTTGTCCTTATTAAAAACTAAAGCATGTTGCTCAGTATTATTATGATAGTTTGATGTTTAATGACTAATCACTCATTCTCTACAGACAGACCATAAGAAACACTAATCAACCAATCAACAAAATGACAGATGAGTTGACTTATTGATTAAGAAGAGGGGCAGCCATACTGCACACACAAATACACACATACAAGTTATCTCCCACCAATGTCTTTCTGGATCTTTGGCTGCATTGTCTGGCTGTTTGATAATACATTTTCTGTACAGTTCCTATATGAGGATCCAGGTATACGTCATCTCCTTGTAAGTGTACGAGTTCACCCGCCAATAGTTCACTCATCGACAGTGAGGTATCGCAGCCGGGCTTAACATTCCTGGACGGGTGGGCAGGTTCAGGTGTCTCTGTGTTACATTTGAATTATTAGGTTTCCTGGCACAGTGCAGCTGGTGTATAGATCATCTGAGTGACTTTTAGGTCGCTTATTTCAAACCTTGAGCTGAAATTGGCGTTCCCATGATAACGATAGCGTCTTCTCATTATTCTCATGATCTAAATCTGAATTTAAGATACATTATCAAGCCAAATGATGAGCAGATTTTGGCAGTTTGAGTCCAGACTTTCCTAGGCAAAGCTCGGGTACAGTTCTTTTTGCTTTAAAAACTGTAGCTGAAAAAGTAAATAGTGACTCATAAAACTTTATAGGTCAGAGCTGTTTAATTATCAACAGTAAGAGCACTTTTCCTGGGCCCTTAGCTGAGAAGAAAACAGAACTTGACCTGTCTGTTGATAAAAGCAAGAATAAATGAGAACATGTTATCTCAGCAGGTGTTATCTGTGTTAGCACTGCATGGGTGTTACAGTGTTGATAAAGGCCTGACTTAGAGTATAATGGCTGTTTTAGGTTGACTGTATGACATGTTAAAGCAGTCAACGAAATCTCATCGTGATGTTTGTTTTTTTATTATTACCTCTACTTATTGGAATATAGCCATCTAACAATTTTTAATGCCCATCACAGGTTACCAGACTCTTACGTCATGGCTCAAGATTTTTTTTAACATAGTTTCAATAACTAAAATGAATATGAAGCAGGATTTCATCAAAATTTACAAAGCTAAAACTAAAATTTAGCTTATTAGCTGATTATTTGCTAGCTTACAGGTCAGTTGGCTAATAAGCTAATTAGCTGATTTAGTAGCTCATTAGCTGTGTTTAAAAGGTTTTTGCTTATTGTGAGTAGAATAATTTTTTACTGTGTTTCAAAAGCCAAAAATGTAATTTTTTTGTGTATTAATGATGGAGCAGAATTTTACAAATCACTTTATAGGCTAATGGGCCTGTTAGCCAATTGGCCTGACCTACCAGCCAGTTGGCTAATAAGTTAATCTATTTATTAGCTGATTTACAAGCTAATTAGCTGTCGTGTTTCAAAGGTTTTTGATTATTGTGAGTAGAATCTGCTTTCTGGCTTATGTAGACTTATGTGTTTTAACTTTTTTTTAAACTTAGTTTCAACAGCTAGCCAAAAGAGTTGCGGCTAATTTTACAAACCAGCCAATAAGCAAATTCTCAGGAACATGCACCCAGCATAAGTTACACTTATCTTATCACTGTCATCTCAATGTCTGCACAGGCCTGACTTCTTTGGTTTGTGGCTCCAGAGCTGAGCTGTCTCTGTAATGACTTGCTTTGAATGACAAAAGAGCTTCAGCAATGAGTTAAGAGCCCATCTTGTCCATTTTATGGTTTGGAGGAGGTCTATTCAGTTTGGGGGTCCCTTAAGTCATCCCAGGTGGCCTACTGCTGCTCTGTATGAATGTGGAGAAAGCCTCTAGGTAGCCTCTAACCGTAGATCAAGCGGCAAATGGCGCTCAAGGCCTCACAATGGTGATAGGATTTACAATTGGCTAGCAGACTTTGTTTTGAGGGGACAGTAGTGTATGTGTCCTGTGGCTCCATCTCTTACATTTTATTGTCACCATGTTGTTATTTGTCCCTTTCCCTCTGTGACTAATGAGGCAGAGCAACCAGGTCAAGACGTATCTGGAGGAGGACCATTGTTGTGGCCCATTAATAATGCAAAGAAAGGCCGGTGTGTCTCTTTGTTGGGATAATAGAAGAAGACACATCCTTTTCTTTGCCCTGCCCCATAACAGACTTTTTGAGGTCTGTGTCTGTAGTGTTGGTTAATGACCGAACTGGACAAAGTCATGAATTGTGGCTCATTAGTGGCCATGGAGGCGCTTTACATTCACACTGTAGAGAATCGATGTGCACAGATGCTTCGTGATTTTGAATGTGCGTTGGTTAACGCTTGAACATTCAGACATTTCAGTCCATTAGTGACAATCGTTAGTCTGCGTCATCCTTAAGCCAGATGCCAGATGTTAGTATAAAGAAAGTGAGAAATGCAGGACAACAGAGAAAGAGAGGTAAAATCTTAGAGATGGCCAGTTGGTTCCTTGTCAGCAACAGATGCCTCTCAATTGTCCAAAGATTAATTTGACAAGTAAGCGTGCTGAATTCATTTCCCAGAATCTTCAAAGGTGGTCCTTGTGAATTTATTAACCTCTTATCTTGTGTTTACCTCACTGGAAACATAATTCACAGGAGAACTTCCTTTAACCTTCTGATCTGAGGCCAGCTGGTTTTCCTCTGGATACGCCCAGTGAGCCCAGATGAAGTTATTCTTCAGTGGGCAAACAAACACTTCCTGGATTTTTTTGGTGTTTATCTTCTTTCTGGGGCACCGTTTTCACATCAGAAAAATAAGCAGAACTGCATTTGTTTTCACTGTCAAATATGTATATGACAGTATAACAGATTACAAAACTTAAACATGACCTGCTTTGTGTTCTCAAAGGGTCAAGTGCAAGTAGCCCAAACAATGCAGTTGATTAAAAGAAAAATTTAAGTACAAGGTCCCTTCCCATGACAGGTCTCTGTCAGGGCTGTCCGAGCATCTTGATGTAGCATGACACAAAACATCTGGTTCCTCTTTAGCTGCATGGGGGCGCCTGGTTAAGCCT
This sequence comes from Maccullochella peelii, assembly GCA_002120245.1. Lineage (NCBI taxonomy): Eukaryota > Metazoa > Chordata > Actinopteri > Centrarchiformes > Percichthyidae > Maccullochella > Maccullochella peelii. The sequence continues at coordinate 134,108 of LKNJ01000489.1, read as the reverse complement.
CCCCTGCAGGCTGGGCCATCCGCTTCACAGAGTGGACACAGGGGAGGGAGGAAAGGAAGGGAGAGGGCAGACAGACAGAGGAGTTTTATTAAAGAACAGAGAGATGGAAGGTGTAAAAGAAGGGTCACACGCTTGACGTGCTGAATTGGTAAGCCTGGAGTTTGTTAATGTTTGGATTTTGGTGATGTCTTTTGCACTGCATGTCCCAGAGATCACTTCAAAATGAAATGTTTTGACATTTCTTCAGGTTTCCCTAGTTTCTTTGTATGTTCATCCAACCGCTAATGGTAACTATTCAGTTGTACAATTTATTGTTATGTACAATAGGCAGACACTGACCATGGGCACTTCCTGTAATAAGGCCCACGTAGACCTGTGTAATATGTATTTAGTTATAAATAGGCCAGAGTGCATGTTGAATCGTCATCTTTCCGACATAAGAATTTGTGGGTTTGTAACTTTCTGAGACCAACAATTGGACAAGACATGGTATGACAGAGGATGTCTCTTTTGATTGATGAAGATTCTAGACCACTAAACGTTTGTTGTCCCAAGCTTGACAAAAGCTTTTGAAGATTGCACTCAGATACAGCAAATAGAGCAGGAGAGAGAAAGAGATTCAAAGAGATGTAGAGAGGGTAGATACACAGGGTGTATACAGGAAGAGAGTGATGGATAGGGAGGAAAATGAGAGGGTAGGGAGGCCCTGTGGCATATACATGTCGAGAGATGAAGAGTGGGAAGGAGGGCAGGAGAGTGCAGAGGAATGAAAGAGACAAGGTTAGGTAGCATCAGGAAGCAGAAGGTGGTGGTGGGGGGTGTTCACTATAGAGATGAGAAAGAAGGGAAGGCTTTAGAGGTTAATGACAACCTACAGTGAGAGATGAAGAAGGTTGTGTAACACTAGAAAGATTCTCCAGTCACCTCATGCTTTTCACAAACCTTGAGATCACAGGAGAAGGTGCTGGGTACTATTTTGGTTCATTATGGTCAGTAGATCTAATTGTGGCTATTGTTCTCCAGCAAATCCCACTTGAGTCACTGGTTCACTCTGTGTGTGTGTGTGTGTGTGTGTGTGTGTGTTTTCAAACGTAACCTTTTCATCATGCACAATTACATTAACATTTTATTAATTTGTGTTTATATCAATCATTATTTAGCACCATTTCTCCTTAAGACATTGTGTCCCAAACAAGTTAGCGTAGTGACTCAGATTTGATGTTCAAGACAGCGCTTGGAGCAAGAGCTAACCTCTGAAAGTGGTTGGTTTCCTTCAAGCTCGTAATTTCAGATTCAATGAATGCACACTACCATTAAGAGTAGAACCAAGGAAATACATTAGAAGTAGGACAAATACAGATATTGCCCATATTGTTGTGGATATAAAGGATATGACTGTTGGGTCAATAGGGATTAACAGTTAGTGTATCCATAGGTATCTCCCCTTTACCCCCATCCCCTTCAGTGGAAAGTCAACATCAGGATTAATGACTTTGTTTAGGCTCCTGTGGCGATAATCCCCTTTAATGCTTCAGTAGCATTACCTTTTTGAACTCAGATGGGGAACAGATTGTTCCGGAAGAAAGGTGTCTAATAAATACCCCAACAAACCGTAACCCCCTAGTCCCACTTCCTCCTCATTTTCTACCCATTCTTCTTGTTTCATGCCCAGTCCAAGCCCTTTCTTCCCCCTTCCACACCTGTTGCGAGACATTTTTCCCAGAACTCTACATAAACAATGACTTTCCCGAACTCTGACAGCCAGACATGTGGAAAAAACAACTAGCTGGCTGTTGCCCCCCTTCCTCAGAGAATTTATGGTGCCATGCCATTAGACAGGCTAGAGCTTCTCTGTGAGGAGACTGACCGAGGTAGATGGTTACGTGAACATGATATGTCACCTTCCAATGAATCAATAGTAGTTAAAAGTAAAAGTAAAAGTATTTAGTTGTAGTAGACTAGAGAGTAATGTAATGTCCATAAACCCACTGCTGTTAATTTGTTGATCTCCAGATGTGTTTGAGTTTGATTACTTCTTCTCTCCATATTAACCTGTTATATAATTTGTTATTGAGTTCTAAACTTATTTTCTTTTTCAAGAGAGAGAAAGAAGTATGAAAAACTGCAATTGTGAAAGTGAAATTATCTGCCCAAACGGCAGAATATTCATGGTTTTAAGAAAATAAGTCTTGAAGTGTGAATATGAGACTAAATTATTTGTTTTCCTTTGAGAGAGCAACATTTTTTGTATTGCTTATTTCAAGTCACTTTGATTTAATTTGAGTGTCAGTGGGCTAAAGTGCAGTCATGTTGTCTTAGGTTTGAATGTGGCTCATGACCTTTGTTGCATGTCATTCTGTCACTGTTATTTACTATCTCACAAATTAAAAATGCTTTAGAAAATCAAGACGGATGGTGTTGCTTGTGTTTGCCACTATCAGTGGTTTGTCTTAAAGGATGAGACATGGAGCCTTTTTCCTGTCAAAGGAGGTTGTTCATTGTTTTACCACATGTGAAGGAAAAGTTAAAATAGCATTTGATAAAGCTTGAGGCAGACTCGTGGGAACAACAACCGCAACAATAAAACACCCTTCTGCTGTCTAGCACAGCACAAGGAGCATTTATCTCTCCAGATGGACTTTTAATACATTTTGAAGGGAGGTGAATGCAAAACAAGCTCCACCTGTGCCTCTGGGTATTTATAACAAGCTTCAAGTTTAAAAGATGTGTTCTTTGTCCTCCCAGTCTGCACATGGCAAACCCACTGCTTCTTTTAGTGGACGTGAAAAATGTGCAGAATAAGAGAAAGGTTTTATACTCTGCAGCCCAACTATGCTTATTGCCTCGTGCTGACACACATGCATGCTTATAAGCTCAGGCGCAAAAATAGAGCAGATACACGAATTTACCCATGACCGCATGCACATACACACATACATGCACACATACATAGACACATGATAACTGTGCTGGGGTGTTTCCATGCTATAAATACTCTTCGGGTACAGCCTATCCCATTATAGACATGTGCAGCCTCCTCCCCCCACTCTCCCCTCCTAAACCCTCATATAGCATGAAAAGATATGAAACCTATCTCTTCACAGAACATATCATAAATACAAAATGTGGCAATCCATTTCACAGAGTCATGCCTTATGTTTGGCTTAAAGTGTCTTAACATTTTTAGTGGCTTGTTAATTTGAAGAGCAAACTGTTTAACTGTGACTATGAAAGAGTTTTTGCTTCAGAAGTATATTGGTTGATTTAAGCTGCACTTTAGGGTATCTAAATTGCAACAACCTCAGTCTAGTTTTCAGTAGAGATGTTTGTTTAAAACCTTTAAAGTGGTCAGCTACGATTTTCTTTTGACAGGTTTCCACCTTTGGAGTTACTTGTCCTGGTATGTAAATGCAATGGCTGCGACAGACAGAATAATTGGTGCCTTGTAGCAGTGCTACATAACAGGGAAAAAATGAAGTTGTTTATACAACATTCATTTTAAAACTATAAAACAATCACGGTTTGCCACGTTTTCTCAATGATCAGTCATACAGGATGTTACATTTGCTGCTATTTCTAAACAATTGGTCAAACAATCAAACTTCCTGTGCAGAAAACTGATGGAGGCAGACACGGTATCATGAGCCTGTACAACAGACTTTGTTGCATCCATTCATCTTTCATCTAACACTTACAGGATGCTGCAATACTGTCTGGACAACAGACATCTATCATTTTAAAAATAAACATAAATTACTATAGGAGGAGAGACAGAAATTGGTGACAAAAGATTAAAAAAATGCTTGCATAGAAAACATTACTCCCATGTGCTCTTTCTGGCTCAGCAGCAACATAGCCTGTAGTTGAACGCTTACCTGTTTACTCATTGACTGTCTACTTAGATAGGAGTGTCAGCTACATGTCTAAAAGTAGTATGCTTATTGTATTTAATATGTAAGGTAGATGGTCATTAAATTCTTACACGTGTCAGCTCTGCATTGCTATCTGCTCCAGACATGTAACTCCCTCCAGCTTTAAATAAGCTCAATCTGAGCTGAGATTTAGGGACCACCGTCCTTCCTGCCATCTGGTCTCTGTTGCTTGCCCTGGAGAATAACACTTCCAACTAAAACTACTCTTTCTCTCTCTGTGTCTCTCAGGGGTCCACACAGGTGAGGTGAGGACAAGGACAAGATCTGCATCTGCCCCATCTGTCCATCAATGAAACCAAGTGCCTCGGTGCCAGCCACCCTCAGGTCACCTCAACCACGACGGGCGCCAAACAATAAAAGTCTTGACCCAACGTCCCTCAGACAGCAAGCACAAAGCAAATATTTGAGGCCATTATATCTAATTTCTCCAGGCAGCCGTCACTGAAAAGACCAACAGTGAAGGGTGTTGTTGGGAGACAGAAAGAGAGAAGAAAAAGTGGGGGAGGAAAAAGTAACCCTTTCAAAGTGCACCCTGCCTGCTATTTCTGCTGCACTGTGGGCAGGCAGCATCTCATTTGGGAGTGCTCTTGGCTGACAAAAAAAGGACATCCCTCTGCCCTGCCTGCCTATCCAAATGCCTGTGTAAATACTGGATAGAGATATCAATTTGTCTGGGCTCTAACATTGCCCAACAAAGAGACTGTAAGCTATCTATAGAAAACATTACAACAAACTTGGACTCTGTGGTCTCCTGAATTGCTATCTATCTATTACCCCACAAGGAAGATTCAAGAGCTGTGCGAACAGGAATGAGAGAGTTTGCCACAGTTGTCTACACTTGGAAACCTTTACAAACACTTTCTTGAAATTTTCACAGGACCCACAATCGCTCTCTGGGGGACACCGGAAGCTGTCAGTCATTTGGGGACTGCAGTTTTGATGTATTTCCCAGTTCAGTGAATCAACATGAAGCCCCTAACGCCAACTGGATCCCCCTCTCCTCTGAGGCTCCTCAACAAGGGTCCAGACTACCTGCGCAGGCAGATAGATGGTGGAGGGCACGGACGTTCAATCAGCGCTGTGGAGAGGCTTGAGGCAGACAAAGCCAAATATGTTAAGAGCCAGCAGGTGATCAACACCAAACAGGAGCCTGTATTGGTGCCCTGTGCTACCCCACCACCGCAGCCCCGGCGAGCTGTTGCTATCCCCGGTAGCCTAACGCCTCATCTTCCCCCACGGCGTTCATCCAACACACCCTTCTCTACACTGTCTGGCTCCTTCACCTCTAAAGATGAAAATGAAAATGATGACTCCAGGAAGGAGAACAGACGGACATCTGTTGACATTGAAGCGCATAACAGGAGCAATGTGAACAATGTAATGCCTCCCAACCCCAGGACTCCTGGAAATAACACCTTGGTAGCGCCACACAGTGCCCCTGTACTCAGAAGAAGCACAGGCAAACGCATGCTGAGGCCAGACTCACTCGTCATTTACAGGCAGAAGAAAGAGTGCAAGAGCCCCAGTGGTGCAGCAGTGGGAGAGAACAATAACATGGAGCTGAAGGGCTACAGTTTTGTCCGCCGCCTCTTTCAGGGCTCCATGAGGGAGAAGAGTAACGGAGGAATCCAGAAGATGGTGATTGGTGAAGAGAAAGCACCATCACGGGATGGAGACTCCCGCATGTCTTGGACCAATGACAAAGACACTACAGATGGTGGACCAGGGAGCAGGAGGTCTAGTAAAACTGACCAAGAACGCAGCCCAGGGTCTATCCCCAGCCCTGGGTTTAGCTGTACACATGAACAGACTAAGAATGGATTTACAAATGGTACCAGTGATGGAGTTAACAATGGTACCGCCAATGGCAACCACTCAAGAAACCATGATGATGAGAATGACCCATGGAAACGGGCATCACCACTACCAGCACCCAGAAGGCGGTTTGGGGAGTTGCATCGCTCCAAATCAGACCTGCGTCTGCGCTGCTCAGTAGCGTTATCAGAGCAGGAGCATTTCTTTGACTTCTGTGGACTGGACATCGACATGATAGAGCGTCTGGGTCGAGACAATTTCCTCTCTGGTGCCAGCTCCATAGACACACTCTCATTGGCCCTCCGCAGTGTAGGTGGGGATGGCTGTGGCGGCTCAGAGCCCAGCGAGTTCTCCCAGCACTCAGGAGACGGGCTGTTTCAGGAGGAGCTGTCTGAGCAGCTTCCCACTGGTGTGTCAATCATTGAGAGAAACGCTCGTGTCATCAAGTGGCTTTACGGGTGTAAGAACGCTGCTCGAGAGGGACCCAAAGAGTCTACTGTTTAATATAGGGACAAGGAACCATGTGCCATGGAGTGCAGAGAGTCTGAAGGTGTTCTATCACAAACAAGAGTTTGCTGGTTCCTTTTCTGATAAAACAGTTGAACCAGGGGATCTGTACATCCTTACCCAGAGAGAAGGAACTAATCAGTGAAATGAAACCAGGTCTAGAATTTGGTTCTTCACTCCTTTATCCTTTGTGTAGAAATTTGCTTCTGAAATGCACTACAAACCAAAAGTCAAAGCATTGAGTCATCACTTAATTTCACTTGAATTTCAAAAACAACATTCAGTATGGACCGTGATTAGCTAGCAGCATTGCTGCAATGCATCACAGAAGGAAAAAATAGGACTTGGTTCTATTTTTGAGCCACAAGCAGCAATGCAGCTAGGAAAATAAGATTTAAAAAAAATTTCAAATCAGTCATTGACAGTCAACTTAGGTTTTGTTTCAGTCGCTAATGTCTGCACATAGAGTTTGCTTTCTGTGGCACACGATTACCTTTAGTCCCTTGTTCTCCCTGACTCCAAAGAGACTGTTTCTTCAAATGAGAGGACAACAACTGCTACTAGTTATCTCTTGTCAAATTGATATATTGTATTTATAGATCCTATGGAAGTATTGTGTGGGTATAGACAGATCTTACTGGCAAATGGAACTATTTCTCCCAGCAAAATGTTTTGGTATGTGTGTGTGGCTGTGTTTAAAGTGGACTTTGCTGTCCTCTCCATGTGTAGCTTCTTTTCAGTTATTAACTGAACCTGATTCAGGTTCAGTCAATAACTGATCTGAAATCAGCCCCCGTGACCCCTCACAAGGCACGTAAGTGTAAGTAAGTCATGACACAGTGGACACAATTTAGTGTCCTTGACACCGACACTCTCCCCTAATGACTAAATTAAAATGGAAAACCACTAAGCTATGTTTTTTCTAAACTGGAAAACTGTTGTGTGAGTGTGAAGTGAACCATGAGTACCTCATTCGGATCTGTCCCAGTTTAGTTTGTGTGTTGCTTTTTTTTTACTCCTTAAACGCAGGCGTTGGAACAAACATGTGAGGCACCCCTGTGGGGTTGTTAATGCACTGAACTGGACAGAGAGAGAGGAAATGAAAGATAGAGATATAGCTTTTACTTCGTACAGAGATTCATCTCATATAACGTTAAACACTGAGCTGGATTCAAAGGAGCACCTGCATCATGGAAAAAAAAAAGGAGGCGTGCCTGGCCAGTAATTTTCATAATTTTCATCTCATTTTCCAAACCCTTAAGAGGATCAATTCTCACAGTATACATCACGTGTGACACAGTCATTGATTACCACAGCTAATGGTGCTCACAGCTGAGTAAGCTATAGAGTTGCAGAGATGATAAACAGGGAAAGATTCCTGTGAGAGCAAAACTGGACTTTTGCAAATAAATATATAACACAATGAGAATTTAAATCTCATAAAAGAAGTTTCAAAAATGAAGAAAATTTCATAAAATAATTTATTCACCTCCAAAAGTAGAGGAGCTCAAGTTGTCAAACCCTTGCTGAGAAATGTTTTAGGCTGTCACTTTTACCATCTGGCAGTCTTAGTCAGCCGTTTCCCATCAAAACAAGCAGGGGAGGCTTAAGCCGCCCTCCTTTCTCTGATAACCAGAGATCCTACCTCACTTCATCCATCCTTGATTCTCACTTTATCTCCATGAAAGGTCATTTCCATTGCTTGGCCTAGAGGATGCCACTGAAATATGAACTGGGGGACTGCCGAGGTATGCAGAGGTTAGACTGAAAGGCACTCTGGGCTGAGTATTACTGAACCCAAAGGCACGTTACGTGTACATGTGATAAATTAACACAAATACTTGCAGCTTTGATATGTTTCATTTTTCTGTATTTATCAAGAGCATAGCACACTCCTGAAACCCTTTCAACCTGGACTTTTTTTGTTTTATATCTCCCTGTTAAAAACCATTTGGTTGCACATTTACAAAGTGGCTCCATAAAATTCTGAATCTCTTTTTTTTATGTGATATATATGAGAGATTTAGTTTTTATTCCAAAGAGGTTTGTGTATGATGTACACAGCAAATAAACACAAAGAAAGAAATATTTGTGTGAAGGTCATTTATTTGTTGTCTTTGTTGTGTTTTTGGATGATTTTAATGAGAAAACTGTCTGAGATTAACGGAATTTACGCATCAATACAAAAACATTACAATAAAACACATTAAATAAGAACACATGTGCAAGCATTAGCCTGAGCTAAAACAACCAAGCACAATTGCTGTAGAGCACACATTGCAGTCAAAAAATAAGTTTTTCTGCAACATTCACTATTCATTGAAAATCTAGTAAATATTTAAGAAATATTTAAATATTATTACATACTACAAAATCTACAAAACTACAAAAAGTCAATATTAAAACATACAGAAAATGTGACTGAGTTGTTCTCTAATCTTCTTAGAGGCTAATGGTCAACTGAGTCAGTGTTGTGACGGTGTCTTGTCCTTGACTCTTTGTTGCCTCCCTCCACCACATCACATCTCATTTTTCACATTATCTCAAGTGGCTACACGCTAACCCTTTTAGCATTCCCTGCATAGTATGCTCTTGAGTGAGTTGCTGCAGGTTGTGTTTATAGACAAGGAGGCCTCTGTGTGGCCTGATGGTATGTCTACGCCGTCCGAGAGCAGACCCTCCACCCTGTCTGCAGCCTCCTCCTGACACTCTCTGTCTCTTCTATCCTTTTTAGAGTCAGTTAAATATCAAAACTTAAGGGAACACATCCAAAACATCTAAAAAATCTTAAGGGAAAACATCTAAAAAAGCGAAAATATTAGGTGACACTTAAAATTTGTAAATTGGTGACTGACTCAGTTCAGCATTTTGGGAAATATGCTTATTCACTTTCTTGCCAAAAGTTAGATGAGAAGATCGATACTACTGTAATGCCTGTCCATCAAGTATGGAGCTAGAGCCAGTAGGTGATTAGCTTAGTTTAGCATAAAGACAAAGCATAAAGACTGACAGCCTAGCCACCGGTCACCAAGAAATGTTTTGTACTTTGGAGAAAGGCAGGTTAGCTGTTTCCCTGTTTCAAGTCTTGCCAAGCGAGGCTAATCGCTGACTCTCATGTCTGTAGCTACAGCCAGCAGCCGGTTAGCTTAGCATAGCACAGAGACTGAAAACAGCTAGGGGGAAACAGTTAGCCTGGCTCTGTCCAAAGGCAACAAAACCCATCTACCAGCACTTTAAAAGCTCATCAATTAACATATTATATCTCATTTGTTAAATTTGTACACAAACTGAAGTGTGAAAATGACAATTCAGGATTTGTTGCCAGGCAGCCAGTGGTAACTACAGGAAGTTACCGGTCCCGGGTCAAGAAATAGTCTGGCACATAACTCTTTGTAAAAAGGCTAATTGTCATTGTTACATTTTGGTTTTTGTACAGATTACCTTAGAGGTGCTGGAAGGTGGATTTTGTTTCCTGTTACCCTCATTCCAGTCTTTAAGCTAAAGCTAATCGCTAACTTGGCTCTAGCTACATATTTAACCTTAATCTTCTCATCTTTCAGAAAAAAAAGAGAATAAGCTTACTTCCCAACATGTCAAACTATTGCTTTAAGGTATCCAAATTAGCTTTATTTATTCCTAGGGCTTACAGATGTGAATTACAAAATGTCTCCACATCCTAATAAAATCATGTCTGCTGTCGGGCTACAAGTTGTTCCATTATTCACTGTCCATGGAGCAGCTCCAGGGTTTGTCTGAAGATGACTTCATCAGCTGTTCTGCTTGAGGAGCAACTTAAAAATTCACAAAGGAAAAAATATGCGATTTCTATTTTAGGAAGGACTTTCCCTTTAAAGAAGCCCAACATGGTTTAAGGACATTTAAGGATACAATCATCTGACACATTCCCTGGGCTCTATCATGCACCACACTGAACAAAATTTTGCAAGCTGGTTGTTTTTTCAGATAGCTCTAAAGTCTCTAACAGAAACACATAGTGTAACTACACACATAAACACACTCCATCCCTTACCACACTTCCCTTTCCCTCTCTGTCTTTCTCAAGCAGAACAAAACAATAGCCCTCCTGTGTGCCTGTGTCTATGTCAGTTACTCTGACCGGAGGGCCTGCTGTGACATCCTGCTTTGGGTTCATAGGACAAGGTTTAAACATATGGTCATGTTTTGGGTTTGGCCTTTCTTCATCAGTCTGCCTGGAAATAAACAAGACAACAGCTGGCACTGTAGAGCACAATTCAGATCGTATTATTACAGGAATGACGGGGTTTAGACTGGTCTTGTTGAGATCTTGTTGAGCTTTGTGGGGGAAAGTCTGGTGTACCTGCACTTTAGTGTGCTTGCAGAAACTGCCTGGTAGTTTTAAGAGTGGATGCAAACTGGCAGGGATCCACCACTCCAGGCTTTGATGCTGCTGATGTGGTTTCTCACTCACATTAAAAATCACCACAGGGGGTCCAGAGACCTCCTGCTTTACACTTTTGCCCACCAGAAAATCCTGTCCAGCAAAGTTCTGACCCAATTGTGACATGACAAACTGGTTTAGAGTTTTTGCTGAATAAAGCATCTCTTGGAACACAAAACTATTCTTAGCAATTTAACAACCCACAAATGTACAAACTGTTTTTATTTCACACAAGCAGTTTACTTTGTTCATTTTGTAAGAGCCTTGCTTAAAAGGCCCTTACTGCCTCAAAAGCATAACAGATTTATTTGGAGGGAAACAAATGAAAATCAAATTCCCTTTTTGCCTGGAGTTTTAAACTCACTGTGGTTTTGAACGCTTCTGGCAACTGTCACAAGATTTTTTCAGTGTCACATTGCACAGGGAGGCAGAACATGAGCTTCTTTTGGGATAAAAATCTCCAGTCCAGCTGTTTGACAACAACTCAGGTAAAATACTTACATTTGATGTCCGAGTGGCCTCAAACTGTGATGCATTTGTAGCTGGTATTTTCCCTCTCTGCTCTGAGAAGCAATAATGTGTGTCAGGGTTAGCATGGGTTGTGAAGTGTGTCAAATCTGGCCTAGTTCTTCTGCGCCAGCAGCTTCAGCAGACTGTAGATAGTCTGCCTGAGAGAAGCTCGGCTCATGACTCAGGGACAGAGGGGCTGAACTCACACAAAACTAGCACACAGGTCTGTAAGATCTGCCAGGACACGGATAAAACACATGAGCCAATTAGCAGCTGTTACCAAGGCGCAGTTTCATCAGTGTGCTAGATACATCTAAAAGCTACAAGTATGGGGGACTTTGTAGAAGCAGTGGTGGACCGTAACTGAAGGTACTGGTGAGGACAAGAGCTGTGTCCCAGTTCCATACTACATAATGATTCTGACTAGATTTTTAGTATGAAGTCCCTAAACACTGGAAAAGCAGCTAAATTAAGTATACTCAAATATGTTAGTATGCATACTAAATGTGCCTGATATTTGAGTGAGCTGTTGATGGACACTATTGTCCCACATTGCAATACTTAACAGAAACTTGAAGAGTTTGAAAAACACTAAGAGCTTGAAAAACATTAATATTGATTGATTGATTAATATTGATTTTGCTGACTTTCTTAAATTTAACTGTCATTTAACTGTCTTACAGTAACAACAGCTTGTCATTCAGAGGCACTGTGAATGAACAAGTTTAGGTTAAGGCTACTACAAGGCTGCTACATATGTGTTCAAGGTCTTGAATCAAGAGTGGGAGAGGGCACCCGAACGTGACCCCACAGTTTGATTTGATGCAGTCGTAGACTGACTCATGACTGAGAGACTAAAATAAAGTCCTCATAAATGAGTCCAAGGAATGACTGGAATGATCCAAAATAGCAGCAGTCGAATCAGTTATGTAATGATGTTCCAAAATCCAACGGCTGGCTTACATCTGCGAATACAACCTACCAGAGAATCTGTCAAAAAGAAACAATTACTGTGTTCAACACACCACAAAGCAATTTTCAAAATCCAGTTCCACCATTTTAGCTACTGGCCCTTTGACTCTGAATGCCAAGCTTCTCCTTCTAAACGGCTGAAATCTTAAACCAACAAAAACCATCCCTGAGCTAAGGGTATCCTATAGCTACATCAGGTCATAAATCAGAGGAGTGGCCCTTTTCAATCCGCTCTCTCATGCGTGACCCCCTGCTTCCCAGGGGGTAAGGGAGATGGGTTGAGCCTCGGGCCTGTGGGAAACCTGACCAGGAGCCATGGACCCTCTTCAAATAACTATCTGACGTCAGGAAAGACTACAGCTGAACAACGGCAGGACTGCCGGAGGGGCTCTGGTTCAACCCCAACTGAAACTTACAGGAAGAGGAGACAAGAGTTTTATGTGTTCAGCGAGGTCAGTCGACCCTAGAACAAAAGCAAGGACTGACTGCAGCTGGGCTGAACCGAAACCAAATATTGAGCAGTTTTCATTCAGGGAGTATTCCAGCTATTGACAGTTTCCCGGTTTAGGTGTTATATAGGTTGCTTTAACCTTTGCGGCCTTGTGAACGAGTTCACGATGGTATGAATACACCAATAAAGAGACTATGCCTTTATTCCTGTAGTTTTCCACAATTGATTGATTGATTTTTAATCGATAATAGTCTGAATTTGCTGTATTGACAGGGTAGTTCGTTTTTATCTGGGATATAATTTCTTTATAATGAGTTTCTGAAGCCATCTCTGTAATAAACATTTATTCTGTGAAAATCTACTAATGACATATGCAAAAGTTGACGTCACATTAGTATGCTAAACGTTCTTATGTGATATCAAACATGTCACATAAGAATAACTAGGTTCTGACTAATTCCCTGTTATTATACATCAGAAGATATGTGAATGGGATTAAGTGTTGGTACAGAGGTCTGCCTTATTATAAACATAAAACCCATTAACATCTTTTGGGCAGCCACTACTGTATAGCACGCTAACATGATTACCCAGAGAGAGAAATTAATTTTCTTTGTTTTGACAAGTCCATTGTTTTGGATATCGAGGCTGTGTGGTTGAGAGCTCAGCAGAGCTGGGCCAAATAGTGGCTGCAAATAATCCTGAGTGTTTGTTTTCACCTGCTAGGAGTGCAGATTAGCAGGGTTTGTTGCAAATTTTGCTATGAGAAAGAGGAGAATTCAAAACACTGTAGCCTTCTACATACTGTATCCTTCCCATTTGGTGAAAAAGAATGATAAGAATTTAACAAACAAATGAGAAAAGGTCAGAGAAGAAGAGTACAGTAATCTGAGCATCATACTGAATGTTATAAGATTATCTGATAGCTAGTCTGGTAGTAATACTCTTAGTGAGTCCAGGTTTATTGATTAAAAGTCATCCACGCTACTTTGGAATTTGAGAGCAGATACTTTGGGAGCAGATGTTCCTCAAAACAAGAAGTAAACAGGTTTATAATAAAACTCTGGAGGTAAATCAAAAATCCACAGCCAGCCACATAACATCTTTGACTAGTTAGATGATGATGTTGGTGAAAAGGGCGGCAAGCAGCGATCAAAGTCAACTTTCTGTTGGTTGCAAACCAGTATTTTAGCTGCAAGAATGCACTAAATCTAATTGAATCTGAAGTGTCCTATCATCCCTCCAGTCATTACTGACATTAATTGTTTGTAAAGTTCAGTATTTTCAGCAATGACCTACTTTGAATGTGGGGTGACTCTCAGAGCTTGTCTGAAGAAAATCTTGATCTTGATTCTGCATAAAACAAAGAATTACATTTAGGCAAATTACTGTTCAGGGTTCAAACTTGAGAACTTGTTGTTACAGAGCTGACAGACTCTATGATTACCACCCCAACATGCCACCCCGAGAGAGTCCAAAAACATGTGTGTGTGCAGATTTTCTACTCTTTTAAAAAAAATTAAGTTGGAAAATAATTATAATTTCAATACGTTTTGTATCCAAATAAATCTATCCTAAATCTTTTACAGTAATATTCTGCCATGTGTTCCTCACTGTGAAAACATTTTGGGCCACTGGGTAGTGAGAAAGCAGCCTAATCACACAGTCAGATCTATTCCCAGTCATGTGGGAACAAGAAAACATCAGGTCGACAGCTGGCCCTCGCTCCCCGTCTGTATCCATAAAAACATTCATCTACATTTCTCCAGCTCTGATATTCGACTCCCACGAGGGCACACAGTTCATAACCTAAACTTCACAATACAGTCCCTTTATTGGTCACTTTATTGCACCCCTATGGTTTTCATTTACTCTCTTTCACTTTCAGTTCTTGATGTTTTCATCAAACACGGTAAAAGCGTCTCTTGGGATCATATGTTCACAATATGACTTGGGTACAACCAATGACAGGCCCTTTCCTTTTTAGATGGCAGCTTTGATGTGTTCCACAGCCAGTTAAATTTGTTTGGTAAAATGCACGTTTAAAAAGACAAATCATCCACAACTTCAAATAGTCTACCTCGGCACCTCCTCCTCTTCCTCACACAAGCCTTCAGTGACGGGATGCAGTTATATTCAGGGCGTGCGTAGATGATTGCAGAACTCATGGATCTCAGAGGAAGAAGCAATACTTTATCATATATGCAAGTATATTTCACTTTAACAGAGGCTACAACTCCCACAATGCAATTTGAAAGCACCTTTTGTAAGATACCAAAATCTTTTTAAACTTTACATCCCCAGTTTGTAACAGACGCATTCTGTTAAAAACAAGTTGTTTCCGAGCCCAAGTCAAGGAGCTTCTTCAGAGCAACAGAACACATTATACATTGTAAAATATATACTGTTTTGGGGCTGTGTAGTACCCATTGGCACTAGTAAATCGACCTGCATTGCAAATAAAAAAATGCATGACACAAAATCTAAAAGGCCTCATCCTCATAGCAGCATTGGTAGATTTGAGCACTGTCATTCTGGTTGTTCTGGAGATGCTGGGCAGAGATTCTATAAGCAGATGGAATAATACAACTATACTGGACACAAAACATTTATGAAACTAATAATGACCCCCAAGACAGGGTCTGCTCCTGTGCTTTTTAAGGTCAAGCTGTGGCACAGTGGAGGGGTTAGGTAACAAAACGCTAAAACATGCTGCAAACTGTTTGACACATGAGAATAAATGGTGACCTTGGACAGATATTTATGTGCCCCTCTCAGCTACATGAACTAACTTGATCTCCACATGTATGTACACAACAGGAGCAACATTAGTGACCAGCAGCACTTCATCCATCCTCCCAGGGTCTGTCGGGCTCCAGTCGAAGAGCGTCTGTCTGCTGCTCTCTGCAGCCTCCACCATCATCAAAGCAGACCAGAGCGTTTGACCTCGCCCTCGTCTCCACCACAGTTCTGGGGTTAACCTTTCCTAATTTAACCACAGTTTGGTTGCCAGGGCGAGGGAAGGCCCATCACCATGGCGCCACGCTGGGCAGGCCCTCCCCTGAGGATTCGGCCAATGACAGCCCTCAATCATAAATGGTATTGGAGGTATCAAATTTATTTTTTGTAATATTTTTCTGTTATTATGTCATGGATAGTTTGATTTGTTTCAGTCAAGTGTCACTTGACTATTTGGTATCTCTGCACACAGTAACTGTAACATTGATTTCAGCCTAAAGCCCATCATAACCACAACATTGTCACTTTTTATTACTTTTATACTAACACTATTACAACTTATAGTATTTCTTGTATTGAAAGCAGTGAAGAGTGGCATCTTGTGTATCCTCTGTTATTTGAAAAAACACTGGAACAAAGAATGTTACAAATAATATGGGCTTGATGTAAAAGCAAAGCAATAGATTTGCATTACATTTCATAAAAATTACCAGCAACAATCAAAATTTTCCAAAATTGCTCTGACAGGTTTTTGGAAATAAGTGAGGAATATTAAATGCAAGAATAAACTCACCGAAGTAATTACTTCCGAAGATAACTATCCACAGTGCTGATCAAAACTGACAGATAAGAAACTTGAAAACAAATTATCTGTCAACAAATTACATATGAGCTGCCTGTTGACCCTGTGAAGTGATGTGATCCAACACAGTCTGTTTCCTCTAATTACATTCTTCAGTCCATCAGCATGAGCTCTCATGACTTATTGCCAACATCCTACTGTGCATAGTCCAGTGAGGAATGCAGCTCCATGACGTACATACTGCAGAATATTTGAGTTATGTAAAGGGAGTCTCCATTTTTTATGATTTATTATTATAGGCAGAAAAGCTAAGAAGTCAAAGAAACTCTGTAGCCATGTACAGTAGATCTATTTATTGATAAGCTGTGGTTTTTTGTCACTGAAGCAAACTTTACCCATTAACTTAGAAATAACAAACATTCTTGAAGCAGACTTACTCATTAACTGTAGTGTTAATCATAGAAGTAGTTCAGTCAGACAACTCACGTTTGAAATGTTTATTATAGCACAAGAACATAGTTAAAGTTTGGCATCTAGGCTCTGACCTCATCACTCCCCACAGATATGTTTACATAGAGATATTGGGGAGTGATGAGCAAATATCTTACCCTGCAGGTGGATGCTGGGGTTGAAGAAACAGGCAGCAGTGGCAATGACAGGCAGAGGGAGAGATTGGAATTTTTGCAGCTTAAATAGACCGCCAAAATGGGAGGGTGTGTTTGGTAGATGGTTGAGGGGAGTGAGGCATGTCATGTGTGTGTATAGTAGTTGACTGCTAACTAGCTTGCAGGCGTGGTGCAGTCAAAACTACAGATGTTTAGGCTGTGATGTTCAACTTTAAGCCAAAAGTGCAGAATAAATCTTACAAAGTGGCCTGAAATCATTCTTGTAAAAAAAAAAAAAAAAGACATATTTTCATAGAAACACAGGAAGGAGACTGCTCTTGGCTGCTCTTGCTTTTGTGAAACATTTTGCTCTAAACTGCCTCAGGCACAGTACAGTGATACATGAAGCTCTGTAACATCTTCAAACTGCGTGAGTGAAGGCCACAGCTGAATCTGAATTGTCTAAAACATGATATGGTGCTTGTATCTGACACCCAGCTTTGGGACTAGGTCATGCCCTATGACAGTGGTGTCTCCTCGAGGGGAAGCGTGAGTGATCCAGGTGTCTAATTGGCCAATTAGTGTGTCACTCACACAGGTGTAAATGTCCTTGGAGGGAACAATTAGTCACTCCATCAAAGAAGCTCCCCTGACTTCCAGAGGAGTTGAATGAAAGGATTAGGCCTGCTGTAATTGCCTCTGATTCACCTTTGATTAGGCATCAACATTAATTATATAGATTAGATTAGATTAAAAACTATTTCCACACTGGAGACTCACTTTAAAATATTTATGTTTATGTATGAATCCGTGGATGAATAATAATAGAGCAGTGTACTGGAATCATTTGATGCTGAACTAGCAGGAGTGGGAGTCAACATCTATATAAGCATTGAAGACATGATGTATGCAGATTAGCTATATAACTCTTTCCACATTAGATAAGAATTATATGATTTTCAAATGTATTCACAAATTTACGGATCACATTGACCCAAATACAAGATGGTTGCACTTGATTGATTGTTTGATTGATAGTATTATGAATAAATCCAAGATAAAGTTATGAAAACGATTCTGTAGAAATCTTTTGTTTTCATTTTACTTCTATTTATTTTTCTACATTTATCCAGCATGAACTGTCTAGTCATTATGTTGCTGTGTTATTTATCCAGTTATCCATTCAGTTATTTAATTTTCTCCCAAGAAAATACAGCTTTTACTGTAGAATATGTACATGCATGGATGTGCATGCATGTGTGTGTGGGTCCCACTTGCCATCACTGCTTTAACATGTTTTTGTTTTGTTGAGTTGATTTTGTTTCACCCAGAAATTGCTTGCGCCTAGAATGTATTGGCTGACTATGAAGTTTTTTTAACCACATATCTCATTTAGTTGTTTTACGACTTACACAAAAAAGTCCTCGTAAATTCCAAATCCCCACAACAGCGTTGTCCCACAATAGCTCTACCTCCTGACAGCCTCCGTCAACTCCTTATCATGTGATACCGTCTACAGCACATCTCCCCACCCACCACCTCTACAGCCAGACAGGCTGTGACACCCCAGATTCTCATGTCAGAAATAGAGAGGACCACGACTCCAAAGAGAAGCAGCATGCATAGGAACGCAGGAATTTCTGTTGGGGGGAGTGGCAAAAGAATGACCAGCCGAAGGATAGACGGTGGGGCTTTAATGACATCCTGATGACAGGCTGGATGAGGGTATGCATGGCTCCTGCAGGAGTGGAGGAAGAGAAGAGTGTAAGACGAGCCATATGGGCTTGTATAGCTGTGAATAGATGGCTGCTCTGTTACTGTCCAACCCTGCATGTTTCCATACCTGCACTGATCATACATGATGAGAAACAGGAGCAGTGAAGTCTCCAGCTGTGCATCAATGTGTAATTTCCGACTTGGCTAGTTATGTCACGGGCCACTGGTTCCTCCAGGCTCCATTTGCTGGGCATGAATGCATGATCAGACTGTGGTGTATGAGGGCTGTTACTGATGGTGGAAAAACTCTGCAAATGTCATTTTTCTTTATATTTACTGAATTAAAAATGTTGCTGGTTTCACGGGCTTGTAAAGGGTTCATTATGCTTGAAACTAACTAGGTTGTACGACATGTCGTCAGACCACGGCTAAGCAAAAAAGTGTTTATACCTGTTCCAAATGGCCACACTCAAAGGCAGGGAAAAAAACATCTGCTGTCATAGCCTTCTCCTGGCTGCATTATTCTGCCTGCCTGATCTGTCTTCAAGAACTCTGTGTCTTATACGTGTCTTTGTCTCGAAGCAATTAATCATACAAATGGGGATAAGAGCCCACTCTTTCAGACAGTCTCTCCTCGAAAACACTCACTGTGTTTCACTCGGTTGTACACGAAAAGAAAAGTGACAGAAGTCGTTGTGTGAAGAATGAAAAAAGAGAGTGTGAGAGAAAAGTTTAAACCCTTAAGGGAATAGTTGGACATTTTGGAAAAATATCTGTATATATCTGTATGTATGAAGTTGGTTAGCTTATCTTAGCATAAAGACTGGAAAAGTCTCGCTCTGTCTGAAGGTTCCACCTCTAAAACTTGCTAATTAACACATCATACCTCATTTGTTTAATCTGTACAGAAAAATTGTGTAAAGAACAAGTTATGGTTTTAAGGGGGGTTATGTGCCAGACTATTGTGGCCAGGAGCAGTGACTCTCTGAAGTGCCTCCTAAGCTAATGGGCTTCTGGCAGCGGTATTGATCTCAACTAACTCTCGGCAAGAAAACTAATTTGCATATTTCCCAAAATGTCAAGCTACTCCTTTAACACCTCTGCTAACTAACTATCTAACATTGCTGCACCGCAAGTGGGCTTCATTATTGGATTGTCCGATTCAGAAAGTTAGAAAAATGTTCTCTGATAGACAACATAACAAGCACTTTGTTTTAAGCATACTAAGGCTTTAGGTCAAAAAGCAACCGGAATTGCTGTGCAAGGTATCTCAGATGGCAAAATGTCTTCTAGATAAAACAGCAAACCCAGTTACCTTTGACTTAGTAGTTGTAGTAGCTGTACCACTCGACATCCTACTGGATAACAGAGAATCTTCATATACTTTGGGATTTTAAAACTCATTATATCAATCTTTTTTATATAGTTTTTTGGCATTTCACTTTTTTTTTGACAGGATAGTAGAGAGAAATGGGAAAGGCAGGGGAGAGAGTGGGGATGACATGCAGCAAAGTGCTCGGACTGGACTCGAACCCACGCCACTGCATTAAGGACTCAGCTTCGACATGTGGTACATGCTCTACCAGGTGAGCTACCTAAAAATAATTAAAGCACTTTGATCAATTAAAAACAAATACAGTACATGAGACAAGAGTTTTTGTCTCCATCATCCAAGATTTAGTTCTTTGCAGATACATTTTTTGAATGCCTTCTCGGTGTCTCGCTAGAGTCGGTTGGGTTCTCACGGTGAGCTCTGCGTGTGTGTTTCTGTGTGTGTGTGTGTGTGTTTAGGCTTAGAGGTTGTAGCTGCAGGTCGGGCGCAAAAGCAAAGAACAACAACCCTAAACAGCTGTAGCAACAGTAACTCGAGCCTGACAGGGACTCTGTGGAAGGCTAAAGAATCGATTAGCATTCCAGCAACCACAATACCCAAATATACAACCTAAAGATATCACACACACCAGCACTTTTATTGTCTGAGCGACCACAACAGCCAGTGGTCCATAACAACAACCTGACAATCCAGCTTTGAAAAGCAGTATGATTGATGAAGAACTGTAACCCTCTGGCATATCGCTCTCATAAAAATAACTCTACAAACTATAATCTCAGCTGCTCAGTTATATTTTCTATGTCACGTATGGAAATACCAAGGCTCATGTTCTACAGGCTCAGCAGTCCTCTTGGTAGGTGGCCCATGTTATGTGGACATGATCAATGCAACCAACAAATACAAACATGAATCGAGAATAAAACACACTTATTGACTGAAAACGTATTGACTTGTGGTCATGGGGCAATCCTTTAAGCCCTGAGCTATTGTTAGAGAGTGTCAATAGCTGTAGACAAATCAACCTCTTTACAGCAGTCAGACCTACATTTGAAGATGGGTGATCAGATTTCAACAGAGATGGAGAGAGATGATGGGTGGCAGGGTGTGTGTGTGTTTCTGTGTTTGCGTGCCTGTGCCTGTGTGTATTTGTGCTTTTGGTGGGTTGCGGTGCAGCCAGGAGGGTGGCTTAGCAGAGATTACCCCTCTGCTGTGGGGTATAGGAGGCAGGTTTTCTTTTCTAAGGGGGCCCCAAATCTGTTCCAAAAGAGCCACGAGATTACAAAACTGAGATTGAGCCTGTAGATTAGAGGGATGAAACATCCTGTGAGAACCTACTTAACACAAGGTGAGGGACTGCGGATTGTGGGTCTTTAAATAATTCACCTCCCTGCTTCCATCTTCTTCATCTAAAACACTATAAAACATCTTCCAGAGAGGCTCTACAGTTAAATAATTACCAGATTAAAAAGCAAAGAAGACTGATTTTATTAATATTTTATGGCAAGTTCTCTAAGATATTATGAGAGTAAATCCAAATGATTTTCACTTCCAAATGAGACATCCATTATATGTTGCCGTTATGAACAATTTCAAGCTTAATCATCCTGTGTCTGAATATTAAGTGACAAGCATTTTGGTAAATGGAAAAAAAAAGTTTAAGTATGCTTTTTAAACCAAACCATACTTTCACAGGGATCCGCACATTATCACTTGAGGATTAACAAGGCTACAGGTTGCAAGACAGAGGTCATAATAACCCAGTATTAGTCAGAGTTAGATTTACTTAAAAATCAAGTTGCCTCCTTCTTATCTGTGCAGACATACTGCAAACACTGGAGATTAACACTGCCGACTGCTTTGGCTACATGCTTGTTTTGGGGGGGGATCTCCTGCTTTTAGCTGATAAAACTATCAGAGTGTCGTCTGGTGCAAAGTTACAGCTAATCTATCCCACTCTTCTGCCTGAAAATGACCTCTGTGCAGTCACTGTAGTTCTGAAATGTCCAGTAAGTTAAATATGACCACATTACTTTTGGGACATTAGTTAATTAGCAATTAATTACTGTAAACAAGAAGAACCATTAGAGAAGAGTTTAGCAGCCTCCAGAGATATTTCATATTGAGTGCATATGGGTCGAATTTTGTGTTAAATCTACCAGAAATAAGGGAATACAACACAAATGGACACTGCATGTAGCATTGTTAATGACGTTGAGCCTAATCTTTGAATGAAAATCAAATAAGAGATAAGACTATTACAAGGTTAGCATAGGAGCAAAAGTAATGTTTTCATTCACTGTTACTCACCAAAACACATTGTGTATATACTTGAGGCCTAATAAACATGTTGAATACACTTCCATCCTCATTAAAACATTTGCAACATTTAGTTTTACAAGAATTTAAAATATGCATAATTTACATCCAGGTTTGCTAGCTAGCTTTATCCACCTTGTCTTTCCACCTTGTCACTACATTTCTTTACCAACAAAATGGGTGCCCACTCTTAAAAACATTGCTCTATAGCACTACTAGTGGTCAAAAACTCCACAGGGTACCTTTAACTACAGAATGTTTGTTCCTTGTGGTGGCGCAGAAAATGTGTCTCTTGGCTGGTCTCGGGATTAAATGTCAGGAATCACATATAGCATCTCAGTTATATCTCAGACTTATATCTGCTGTGGGATTGTATAAGAGCACATGTGCACATTTGAAATGCTGGCTGTCACCTTTAATTTGAGGGCGTTTATATCTACATCAGATGAAAAGTGTAGGAACTGTAGCCCTTTTCACCCAATTTTAGGGGGACAAAATGTACATGTATGAATGTAACAGCTATCTTCCATAGTGGTGCTAGCCATTGCTGTACTACTATTGTTATCTTGACTTCTTGCTTGTTTTGAGTCTCAGCAGGTGAAATACACGCTCAGTGTATTTCATAGACATTTCATTTCATAATGTGCTGGAGTGAAATGAAAAAGCACTGTATGTTTGAGTGTGTACATGCTTTCCTCAGACTAGTCACATTCTTGCCTCAAGCAGGTGTGGCAGTTGTAGGCAAGTATCTAAAAAGCCTCAGACAGTGTGTTTTTGTGTACATCTTTGCACCCGCAGGTTGGTTTCCAGATGGAACTGCTGTGTGACTCATTGTGTCTGTTGAGACGCCCGCCACAGCGCCGTCATACCTGAGTGCTACCAGACATGTCTGTCTGGATTTCATGTAAGAAATGTGTGTGTGAGGTTTAAAGTCAAATATCACCTTCTCTGTTTGCTTTTACAGCCCCTGTTCCATAATTTCACCTGTAAATCTTCTTTCCGATAAACTTCTGATCTCAGATTTTACAGACAAAACAAGCTGGGAGCCAGCGAAGAGACGACACCTCAGGGCCAAATTTTTATGCATGTTTCTCACTGACTGATGCCATTTCATAAGCATGACAACTTCAAGACCTTGAATTGTAATCTTGAAGACAAACTTCCCCAAACCTGGCACAGTCCGGTCACTTTGGCTGCATAATTTACGACTTGTGTTGGCCAAGAGGAGTCACAAAGGGACAGACGCTAGAAATGCAACATCATCTTACAACATAATCATATGGTAGTTTGGTCCAAATTCATTATACTGCACTATCCTCTAAAATGGTCCCACTGAACTCATGTGATGTTATTTCTTCCTTTTTCAGCATGTCAGCTGACAAAGAAATGAGTTTCATGGATAACCAAAGTTCTCTCAGAGGATTAAGAAAGTGTCTATGTATAATACACATCCAATTCTAATGTTCTTGTATATTTCAGCTTGTCTAAATTTATTTTAAACTTGCACTTAAATTGAAAAAATGTGATAAAAAAGCTCTAATCAGAGCCACTACACCTTTATAGCATTAAACTGTTGCCATAATTACCACGTTTTATTTTCATACATCATAATTACAAAGGTAATCTCACCACAAAGGACATTCATGGATATAAACAGACTTAACTTGTTATCGTCTCTAACCATCTCCTGCTCTGATGAGCCAGCAGAGAGAAGGAAAAGCATTGTGGGCTATGTGCAACAATTAAAGCAGGCTCACACAACTTTGTGGGCTGCTTTTGTTTGAAGTAATTACAGTGTAGATCAGAGCCCAGGGCAAGGTGTGAAGCAGTTTAGTCATTGTTGTTCATCAGCAGACAAAAGAAAGTACTGCATCTGAATGATGGTTTTTTTGTGTGTAGGAGGAGGGTGGGGAAATGTTTGTGCTCCACTGAGAGCCAAAAGTGAGCCAAATGGCTAGGGCCACCGGGAGAGAGAGAGAGGGTGAGGTACACACCTGTTTGAAAAGACTACAAATGATAAAAGAGTTAGACACTTTGGGGGCAGTGTGTGAGCATGAGAGAGTTGGATTTATTAAGGACTTTCATTCTAATCAACAAGAGCAAAAAAGGTATCAGTGTTGACGGTTCGATCCCCAGTTCCTCCTGACACAAAATGTCCTTAACACTGAATCCTAAAATGTAAGTCACTTTTGCATCTGCAGAATGAATGTAATGTATCAGGAGAGTGATGGCACAGACTGAAATTCGCTTCCCATTCATTTCTATGTGGAACAGGGTGAGACGTATTGGCTTCAAATCTCATTCAACTCTGACACGTGAAATCAGTGTCCAGCCAATTTGAGAGAAGGGGTTGGATAGACCTCTCATTCAGGAAATATTGTTTTGGCTGTAGTGAGTGCAAAGGCAGTGACATAGGTTAAACACAGTAAAATATATACAATTTACAACGTTAGCCTGCAGCACTTCAGTGCCTTTAAAAGAGTTCTCCAATATAGCATTGTACTCCTATGACATTGCTGGACTCACGATGAATAGTTGAAAGAAAAGGGATCAAAATCAATGCAGAAGAACCATATATATCACCTTTTTTATTCCACGTATTCTTCCTTGACAAAACCTAGTACCTACATTTCCCAAAATGCAACTCTACCGCCAACAGTTTGCCAATTGTTTCCAGTGGCCACTCATGGTATTGCAGCGGAAAATTCCACTGAGACCCATCCATCCATCCATTATCTATACCGCTTATGCTCAGAGGGTCGCGGGGGGGCTGGAGCCTATTCCAGCTGAAATTGGGCGAGAGGCGGGGTACACCCTGGACTGGTCGCCAATCAATCACAGGGCTGACACACAGAGACAGACAAACACACTCACAGTCACACCAACGGACAATTTAGAATCATCAATTAACCTAACCTGCAACCCGGAGAGAACCCACGCTCAGGAGTTGATCAAAAACAAAAACAGAGCTAAAATGATTGTACATTTTGAACTTACATTTGTCAGGTGGCCAGAAACACAACTCCAAATGAATTATAATGTTGCCCTGTGTCTACTGTGTGTATAAATAGGTGTATATAATAACTGTTCAACTTAAGGTGGTAATATCTCAGTGTTTTTTGTTTTGTGGACAAAAACTAAATAAGGCTAATGCTGTTTTATAGAATTATTAACTGTACAATTTACTAAGAAAAACACAGTACATGTATATGAAAAGCTGCTGAGAGTACTAGTGTTTAGTTTTATTATATCTCGAAAAATGTTTCCATTGATGATAAAAAGCAACTCATTATTTTAGAGCTCCCCCGAGACACATGCGACTCCAGGCATGACAGACTTCTCATCCATCCAGCTTTATCTCTGTGTACCCCCACCACAGTCTCCCCCTGCACAAACTGCCAACCATAACTGTTAAGTTTCTGATGCTTTCATGCTCTACAAACCCCATTTCCACTGAGTGTTGCTCACTTGGAGTCATAAAACTGCAATATGGACCTCAGCACTGCACACGAGCATCAAATAGTCATCAGCTTTCACCCAAACAGGTCACTCTCACGACTCAAAAATCAGCTTTTGTGGAATAGAGCTTGTTTTATGGTCTCTGACACAGAAACTGGGTGAGTTACATAAATATGTCCAAAAAGCTGAACATGTTGTGAGTGGGGAAAGATCAGTTCAGACTCAAACAGAGACTGACAACTGTGGGAGTCTGGACAAAACTGATGAGCCTCACTGACTTGATGATGATGATGTCAGCATGATATCTGACCGACAGTGGAAACACATGGAAATAATGGAGGCTGGTCAGCTAAAAAAAAGCATGAACTCAAGCTTTGGGTGCATTTGGTTACGTAATCTACACCTTTTATTAGGGCGTATTGTCAAATTCAAATGGAAAGGTCAACAAAGGCCGCTAAATTGAAAAGGAAACAGTATTGTATATGAGGAAACATGGCACAGTAAGAGAGGAAATGGCTGTAGACCATGGAAAAAAAAAAAACAGGAAATAAAAGAGGAGGAAAAGACAGAGGGAAATTAAGTATTAGTGATAGAGAATATGACCAGATTCTTGGCTCCATTATAAATTATGGGTTTAGTGTGTCTGTGATAAAGAGAAGGGCAGTAAAACAAGGTAGAAGAAGAGAGAAGACAAACGTTTTACAGTCAAAAGGTAACGGGAGCCCCCTGCTGGTTAGAGGAAGCACAGAAATTTTGGATTAAAAAGCCAAATTACACCTCAGACAAAAGGGAAATGGAGGCCAAGACCAAACTCCAGAAAAGCAAGGGGAAGGGCCAATTGCACAAACACCCACTGGACAGCGCTTCCCCCAAAACTACCAAAACAATCCCAAACTAAACTAATTCAAAACAAAACCTGAAAATAGGGCAACCAATAACCTGCAACACAACTCAAAATAACGTCACTTTAAAATGACAAAAAAGGACTTGGTCTTTGCAGGCAGCTGGTTACACTCACCTCTCCACCTTTCCTCCTTTATAGCCTGAAGAGTTAATCGGCTCAGGTGCACCTTATTTGCCTATCAGTGGCTCTGGGCGTGTATAGACAAAACCGAAGAAAACTGAAAATAACTAAGATCCAGAGCAAGAATATATGTGTATTTTTCTGATGTTATTCTTTTTTTGTGTGTTTTTGCAATGTGAGATGTCCCCTTAATAGGAAAAAATTATTTATAAAAATAAAATACAACTAATTGTCTGTATGATGGTGAAAATGTGAAACACTGCTATTTGTGAT
Organism: Maccullochella peelii; assembly: GCA_002120245.1. Lineage (NCBI taxonomy): Eukaryota > Metazoa > Chordata > Actinopteri > Centrarchiformes > Percichthyidae > Maccullochella > Maccullochella peelii. The sequence goes on along the minus strand of LKNJ01000489.1, from coordinate 107,234 downwards.
TCATGTAAAGCATTTAAAGGCCTTTTTATAACAAGAGTTACGATTTTAAGGACAAACTCCTCTATGTTTTTGAAATATAATGTGCTAAATGTCAAGAAGCAAAGCAAACATTTCACAATTAAACCTTTGAAATGCTGAAACTTTGTCAGATTTTTTTACTACCTTACAGTCAAGAAATTTCTGCTTATAGTGTTGAGTGACTGAGTTTTGTAGCACGTCCATTAGCGGTCATAACAGATATTTTTCGTGAAACACGTTTTTGGTTTTGCTACACCCTAATGTTTGAGCAATCCTCTTGACGGCCCACCCATCTGGCTTCCTGTGCTGCTCTGCTGTTTGCTTCTCACAGGAGCCTGGGTGGGTCGTCTGAGCAACTAGCTGCACCTGAGAGGTGGGAGGGGCCAAAGGCACAACATTCCCCTCATGGCCTCCACAGCTTTGTAGTTTAATTTAGGTTTACATACTGTATGTTACAACACTCACATGCGTTTCATTCTTTCATACATGCCTTACACCACTGACTCCTTCCATATCTCCACACCCCAGCTTATTTTCCTTATTAATTAAATAAACAAATTGGCTTTTGAAACTTTAGTGTGTGTGTGGACTCCATCTTGTTAAAAGCTTGAGCCAAGTTTGTAACACTCTGGACAAGAAAAGTAGTCCCTCACATTTGTTAAGGCTTGTTTACTGTTTTTCTCAAAAATTCTTGTGTTCTTTTAAGCTTTCTTGATCATTTTTAGAAAACAGTTATGGGGTCTTTTTAACCAGAATCAACTCTCCATAGTGTTTGGAAGAAGATAACACATGTCTGATGAGGTAAAGCTGGTTAGACAGATTGTAGGTCAGAATTATTGAGATGTAAAATACATGGCCCTGTAGTCTGTATCACTGTCACATTCATTGTAAGTGCATCTATCTGTAACTCCTGGCTGATTTGATAGTTTCACATGTCAATTATTTTATTTACTTTTTAGGTCCCATTTCAGCTCGTCTGCTTTGCATCTGTTGTAAAAGAAATTACAGAGTAACTCTGCAAGAAATGCCTCATACTGCAACACCATGTACTACATTTGTATTGTAGGTGCATCAAACTGTCATGTTCTGTCTTGATAAAAGTGTTAACTTCTTTTCTTCCAGTTTTGAAAAAAAGGATTGATTACATTTGAAGAACAATGAAGAAAATTGCAGTTGCTCATTCATGCCTTGTCAGAACTTTTAGTGCAGCAGTCTTTATTATAGCATACCAGAAAACAAAACAGAATTAAACATACAACATCAAAACCAAAATCTGAGATAAAATAATATTCAAAGCCTCATTTGTTTCATGTCACAAAATCAGGAATGTTTAAAAACACACACTTTGCACATGTCAGACTCAGTCACAATCCGAAAATTCAAGTCAGTTAAGTCATCATGTCAGTGCACCTGACAATATCTCACCACACACGCATTCATATTTTACACATTTCATATAATTGTGCAGCACATTTCCCCTTCCTGATGTCTGAGGAGAGAAGAAGCGGTTTTATAAATGCTTATGTTATGTAATAGTTATGTCGCACGGCCAAATCTCTTGACTGCAAACCCCTGCCCTCTGAACAGGTTAAGTGAGATAACCCTCAACTAATCCAGATATCAGTGCCTTTAATCTCTTAATCCAGTTTTTGCTAAACTACAGATTAGATCAAGTTTGCTGACAGGTGTTAAGGCCCCTTTTTGTGGTTTAAAAAGCACTTTGGGAAAGTAGATATCATTATACGACCCCTAGAGAGCAGACTGTATTGTGTAGCCTACATACCAGATTTAACACTGGATAAAGTCATAAATCTCACCATACCGATCACTTGTTACATTGTTGGCTACATACTGCATCTCAAGCTGGTAAAGAGACAACTATTAGCTCTGTAGGCAGATATGCATAGTACACCCACCTCATCTCCAAGGAATATAAAGAATTTCATCAATTAGCATAACTCTCTTTTAGTACAAGCCATTTTAGAAGTCCCATTTGTGAAGTAAACTCCAGACATTTTTTTCTGTAATAGTATAGTAGTAGTATATTCCAGAGTATTTCATCCTTTAGTCCATGATCTAACTTTGTGACACTAGATGTACAGTAAGGGACATTTCAGGTTTGAAATATGCCATCATATATCATATTATAATCCCTCCTTGCTCTTGAAAAAAAGACTATTCTGTATTTGTGTCCTGAGAAGATGTGGGTGTAAAATAGGGTCATGGAAAAGTAAAGGTTAAAAATAAATTGTGGTTGTAGAAAGACGTTAATGGGAGAGAGTGCATAAGTTCAATAGTTCAGAATGTGGTAAAAAGGGACTTCTACAATAGCTGTTACAGTTTAGTTACAGGACATCCTGTGTAAAATATACCTTACTCTTAAACTTCCTCCACACTTATACATCTAACCCCTTCATCTTATTGTTTATATTCTCCAGATTCCTTCATCATGAACAGCTAGTTGCTCTTGGTCTTCAGCTCCGCCAGCTTGCTGGTGACAAAGTTCCACTTGAAGGATGCCTCCTCCCCGCCTCCTCCCAGTGAGACGTATTTGGAGAAGCTGTTGTTGCTGCTCCGTCCTCCTCCTCCTCCTCCTCCTCCTCCTCCTTCGCTCTGCTCTCTCTCAGTGATCTGCCCATCCTGGCTCTCCTCCCCTCCAGCCTCTGTCACCCCCTCCTCACCCTGGCCTGCTGCCGCCTCGTTTGCTGCAGTAGCAGTGGCTGCAGCCTCCGCCTGCTTCTTGGCAGCCCAGTTGGTCGCGAAGCTATCCCAGAATCCTGAGCGCCTATTGGGTCGAGGAGGCTCCTCTGGCTTCACTGCAAGTGGACTGAGAATTTAGAGAAATTAGTCGGGTTAATTTTAGGAGTCAGTCAAATATAAGTGGGTGCTTTGGCTTGGAATTCACCATTGTCATCTTAAATTTTCTGATTATAGATTTTACTTATTAGTTATACTGACTGATAGTAAGCAGCTTGCAGTTTAAAAGAAATAAAGATACGTATTCTGGTTAAAAATAAGGTTTGACTGCAGTGAAAAAGGGTGAGGGGTTAGGGATGAGACGGTATTCAACCAATCCTTGTAGCATCTACCATCTAGTCTAGATTAAGTTAAAACTGGACTCCATTTTAAAAGTTTTAGACGTCTAGGTTACATATAATTCTTGTTTCAACAACATTTCAGTTACTTTTTCAGTGTGTAGTTAAGAAACCGTTTCACATTCACAATTTGACATTTTGGGAAATAAGCTTATGCACTTTCTTGCCGAGAGTTAGATGAGAAGATCAATATCACCCTCATGTCTGTCCACTAAATATGAAGCTACAGCCAGCAGTCGGTTAGCTTAGCTTAGCATAAAGACTGGAAACAGGGGGAAACAGCTAGCCTGGCTTTGTCCTAGGTAATAAAATCCACCTACCAGCAGGTCTCAACCACAACCTGTCATATGTAAACTTTGATTTTTGTACGGATAATCAAGCAAGCTATAATATGTAAGTGAGCTTTAGAGGTGCTGTTAGCTGGTGTTTGTTACCTTTGGACAGAGCCAGGCTAGCTGTTTGCCCCTGTGTCCAGTCTGCTCATCAATATCTGTATCTATCTTCTCATCTAACTGATGGCAGGAGAGTGAATAAGCAAATATTTCCCAAAATGTCAAACTACTGCTTTAGGTATAGTCATTTACAGTAAATGATGTTATGGCAATAGTCATCTCTAACCTAGATGTCTATTAAACTTTGACTTAAGGTCAACTAACCTAACCCTAACCCAAATTTCACCCAGATCAAAGCCCAAGTCAAAGCTTAAGTCTTGCAATTTATAGTTTTAGTTATATCTTCCTTTTTTACCATTCATTTTGTCAGTGAGCTAAATTCAGTTGCTGAACTTAATCTTTTTTCATTATTTGGGCCGTATAAAGTGCTGTATAATTAAAACTCCAATCTGATCACAGCCAGAATTTCATAAAATTGTAATCTGAATACATATCACACAGAAACTATAAGAATTCCCCATAGTTCCACAAACCAAGAATGACATCTGACCAGAAAGAAAGAGGACAGATGTTAACAAAAGAGAAAGATTTCCACTCACTGGTCGGGGACTGGCGGGCTCTCGGTCTCCTCCAGAAGCTGGTGTTCATCGTCTTTGTTGAAGAGAGCTGATAGCCTGTTCCAGCTTTTAGTCCCGGCCCCCTGCATCTGGACACACAACCAACCACACACACGGGGTCAAAGGCCAAAGCAGGTATACATTTAGGTGCTTTCAGAGTATCAGTTAAACAATGGTCCTCTCTGATACTTGTAGAGGAAGACTCTTAATGATTTTACAACCACTTATTATGACATTCCTCATTACTGAAGCTGTGGGGTACAGTTAATAGTTTCATGTATGCAATTATTAACTATTATGCATGTTTTAAAGATTAAGTAAGATCTGTCAATGTTCACATACTTTCCTGGCCAACTGGGATACAGCGTTGGGTCCCTCATCCTCCTGCACTGGACTCATCATATCATTCTCCACCTCTGTGACCTGCAACAGCAGATAAAAAAGACAAAATGGATGTACCTTAATTGTCCATACAGCAAGTTATTTACAACATACTGTCTGACGTGGATACAGATGCACAGGGTTTGTGCACATTAGCCGCCATCTAGTGTATATTCTGGATACTACAACCTGTAGAAAACACAAGACAAGACCTAAAAGAATCATCAAGAAGATAAAATACATATAAAAACTATTAATATTCTTTTCTCTGAAACATATCTTTTCGTTTTTTAATCATAGGACTTGAATTGTATTTCATACATCAGTGTATGTTTCATAGCAATAGCCTACTCTTGAGTTGTCTCATATTTCTCAAGTACATGTGGAGCAATGTCGACTCAAATAGCAGCGATGACAACTCTGCACATCCATCTAAATGGAAACTATCTCTCCAAACACACACAGTATTCCCTGTCGTCCCTGTAGATGCCCTGGCATTGCGAGAGACCACAGTTTGGTCTGAGTACACCCCGAGGCCCCGGCTATCTGTCTGGTCCCCCTCCCTCCGTCAGTCACTCAGTGGAATGCCAACTAATCTGTTTGTTCAGCTCCCGTGCAGGATCGAGTTTCTCGGCCTTCCAGAGATCTGGGTCAACGTAGCACTGTGTCTGTTTCATTGGTACCAAAACCTGGATGGAGTACAGGTGTCGCAGTGAGTCCAAGAAAACCAGAAGTGGAAGAAGTGGTTAGATACTTAAGTACCAGTGGAACAATGTAAAATACTCCATTACAAGTAAATGTTTGTGTTCAAATGACTATTACCTGATGTAACAGTGTATAAGTAGCATTTACTGTTGTAGCTGGTGGAGGTGGAGCTAAATTTAACTACTTTATATACAGTTTGGTAGTTTAATCCTGTGGTTCCCAACCCCTCCAATGGGTCGCAAGATAAATCAGGGGGGTCGTGAGATGATGAATGGTGCAGCAAAGAAGAAGAAAAAAAAAACGATTTTTTTTTTATAAATTCTTTGGGACTTTTCTCTAATTGTTCTTGACACTTTTACCTCTTTGGGCCTTTGAACAGTTATTCAAATGAAACCATCCGAGGAGGTTACAATGGGGGAAATGTCTGTAAGGAGTCACAAGCCAAAAAGATTGGGAACCACTGGTTTAATCTTTCACAATGCACAAAGTGTTTTATAACCTTATCATCATTAAAACAAATCTGAAAAGTAACTATAGTGATTAGATAAAATCAATGGACGAAATTTGCCTCTGAACTGTAGTGGAGCAGAAATATAAAGTAGGATAAAATGATAATACTCAAGTACCTCAAATTGTACTTAAGTATAGTACTTAATTAAATGTAGTACTTAGTTACTTTCCTCCACTGATGAAAACAGAACATGCCTGGTAATGTTGCCTTGATGTACAGTACTTCAGTTACAAGCTGCTTTATTGGTGCTGTGAATACATCTGATACTGGATTTCATCTTTAACACTAGAATCGCAAGATGATCTGCATGCCAATATTAACAAACACAGTTTAATCAGTTAATAATTCACTCAGAATTGCCAAAGAGGAAGTATTGTGTAAGCCTAACTTCTGCCTTATAGTTCCCTTTGCATGGAAAACAAAATGGCTTATAGCAAGCTCATCTGACCCTGTGATGAATAAAAAATGATCAGCAAAAAAAACAAAACTTGGTGACTTTCTGACTTCAATGCAACAATCACATCAACTTTCTGACACTTTAATACATGCATATGAATGAGTGAGAGGAACAAAGCTGGAGAAAATTGTAAATTCTGTACCTCTTCACCAGTGTCCTCCTCATACTCAGGGTTAAGGGTCTTCAGCACTTTGCTCTTATATACTTTCCACATTGGATTCATACTTGCACAAATAGATACTCAACACTCAGGGCAAGACCTGTGAAGACCTCTTTATGTCTCTGTAGTCCACCCTCCACCGAGTCTCCACTTCCAGCTTCAGCTCGTCTCAGTTGGGCCAACTTTGACCTGTTTCCATGTGTAAAGTTCTCAGTAGGTTAGTATGACGAGGAACCTGTTCAGCACCGAGGCCCGAGCTGTTTCATAGCGTTTCTCCTGGTCAGATTATGTCTGTCTCATCAAGCCAACAGGGTACAGCTGCTTTCGTCCCCACAGAGTATCTGAACAGGTAAAGCGAGGAAGCTGTGCTGTTTGTGCATGCGCCCACGCAGGTGTACACACACACACAAACACACACAAACACACACACACACACACACTAAATTCAGCGTCACGGTTCAGAATCCCTGCCTTGGTTACCTGGAAACAGGTATAGATTTCCTCATGCATATTTCAGAGGGTCTCTTTCCCAGATCCAGAGGTCCATTGTCAGCCAGTGTTGGTAGACTGGCTCCTGTAACCCTGATGGACATTCACACACACATACACACACACATTCAGATAGAATGTGCTACAGCAGCTCAGCGCCTTGAGCAAGTTCCTGTTTTCTCCATCCAAATTTGCAGTTTCAATCAAAGTTGTGTTTTAACTTATCCTGATGTATCTTAGAAGACAGAAAATGAAAAAGCAGGAAGGACTTCTTTTTTATAAACGTGCATTAAATACTTAATCTGATCTGCAATTCCCTATGAATTAACTCTACACACACATTCATGTCTGCAGTTTATTTATGGAAACCCAAGTTTATTCCATCTCACTTATCTTCCACTGTTACCTGGCCACTTCCTCACAAGTCCTCCCCTCTGCTCTCATTGGCTGCTGCTGCATATCAGTCAAACACCAACCAGTTTCAGGTACACCGCAAGGTTTTTTGAGACTGGTCACTTGGTAACCTGAGAGGCCCGGCGAGTGTCGTGTAGATAAAGAGAGATGTATAAAGCTTTGATGACTGATTGGGTTTCGCCAGCCACCCACAACAATACAGCTGACTACAGAGATACACACTGTTATGCTTATTCGCCTAAACACGCATGCTAATAAGAAGCAATTAACATTAAATCAACATGTCTCAATTATCTCTCTTATTGCAGCGATGATTACAGCATTGCAAGAACTCTATATTGACTATAATAATAATAATATTGCACTTGTCCACTTGCTATATATTTATGTAAAGTTATCCATTGTAGCCTTGATGATAATCTTGATTATACACCAGAGAAATTCGATCTAACCTTTCCTATACCTCTCCTGTTTCTGGTTTTGATTACCATACAGAGTTGGACAGTAATGAAGCTGTAAGGCCGGAAGATCCATAAGATCAACATGAATTATGAATGCAGGTCTATAGTTGTCTACACAGACTGAAGGATATTGGTTATTTGAATAGCAGCCAGTTTGGTTGTGGCCAAACTAGCTCATGTTTCAGACTGGAAAGGACACACCCATGTATTTACAAGAGTTAACACACCAAGGCAGTGGATTGTTATGGAGGCAGCACGGCTTCTTTAATGACCTGCATTTGTCTTATTACAAAAAACAAAAAGGATCATATAAAAATAATAATAACAATAATAATAATAATAATAATAATAATAATATTTCAAAATCCATGTTACAATGTGCTTCATAAAAACAGCAAAATGAAACAGTTAAGTTATAAAATCATCAGGTTTTAAAAGAAAACAGATAGCAATACAGTGTAGTAAAAGGCAAGAATAGGAAAATAAAACATTTTTAAAGGAAATAAAAGACAGTTCAAGAAAATTAAAACTCAAAATAATAAAATATAATGTATACCAGTGAAGATTTTCTTCCTAAAGTAAACATGCACTGTAGTGAAATTTTAGAGCATTATGTCATATCGGACTTTTGCATCAAAAAGATCTGAAAATAGTTAAAGTCACAATCAGATGAGGCAAACACATCATGGTCTCACTGACTCTGAATTTAAAGTGCATAAATGTATTTGCATATTATGATCTCACTTTTAAGTAGAGGTCACAGTCTAACCTGCAGACAGCAGAGGAAGTAGTATTCAGATCGTCCTCTTTAGTAAAAGTACAGAAGTATTAGCAATAATATGTACTTAAAATAATCAAAACTATTTGATATGCAGAACGGCCCCTTTGAAAGTGTTATAATATTGTTGTTGTTTTTTTTTAATCATTATTATTGATGCATTAACATGTATGGAGCATGTTAATGTTGTTGCTAGTCGAGGTGGAGCTCATTTTAATTATTTTATATACTGTTGGGTAGTTTAATCTTTTACAATGCATAATTTTACAGTGTTGTATGTTAATTATTGTTTAGTATGTAAAATCTAAAAGCAACTAGTAACTACAATATTTTTCTCTGAAATGTAGTGGAGTAGAAATGTAAAGTAGCAGGAAATTAAAATTGTGATGTAAAGTACCTCAAAATTGTATGGTACTTCAGCAAATGTGCTTAGTTACTTTTCATCACAACTTGCAGAGTGTGTGAATGACCATAGACATAATATAAGTTCTTCAAATGAACTTTCAGAGGTCAAATTCAAGTAAAATGCATAAATTAAAATATCTGTACAGGTACTTGATACAAATTCTTATCACAAGGTCCACTTACTGGGTTTTTCTGTAGCTTTTGGCCACATGACATGAGAGGAAAGCTCAGATGTGGCTGAAAGCTCCATAAAAACCCAGTAAGTGGACCTTCAGATAAGAATTCTGTTGTCAAATTGCATGATTTTAAGGTCAAGAATGAACCTTCAAGCTCAGTATAGATATTGCAGAAAATGTCATTATCACAATATGTTGAACATATTTTAAAATCTGTTATACCAAACCAGAAGGGGTCTATACTGTATATAATAATATTATAGAGTAGAACTATGCATTGGACCAAGAGAAAAATATCCTGTTTTAGTTTTTGTTTTGTTTTAATTTAATTATTTTGTTGCTTTTTTTCACTTCATACTCATTAATCATTAATTAATTGTCTTTGTGTGTTGTGATTCACACCCGTCGCTCAGACTTGCCCAGTAAACTTTGCATTCAAACCAATCGTCTTCTAATCACACACACTGCCTTCTCTAACCTTGAGGTGGCCACCACCTCGTTGTTTATATCATTATTCCCATTGTGCTTGTTTTAATGTATAATTAAGCCATTTGATCTACTTTTATATCATATCTGGATGTGATATGACAGCATGCTGCATTACGACCTCACTAAGGCAGTCTAGGTGCTTAAATGAAGACCTTGTACCAGTAAATCCTCCATATATCCTCTTCTTTCCTGGATCCTGCTTCACTTCCACTGGTATTTGCGTATTAATTACTGGCTGGATGTTTGCCAGATAAAAAGCAAATACTAAAGAGAAACATACCATATATGTTGTTACAGGTTGTAGCCTTAGATTACCACAAGGTGGCTCAAGAGTCCTCTGCAGTGTTGAACATCTGGTTTTGGACATTGTAAGGAAGCAGTCATGTCTAATATTTCAAATGTGCAGTGATTATTAATATGATTTTATTATCACGTAGCAGTCTGTTAATTCTGATATAAATAAGTCAGGGCAATATGTCATATCTGAAATAATTAATGACACAATACAATATCAACAAATACACCATGGTTGTAGCAAACAGGTCTTCTTTAAAGGAAATTTAAAGCTAAAAAGAAGAAACAATGGGCTTTGACTGATCATATAGGCTTCATTGCATGACAGTGTGAAAATATACTTTATACATGTAGTTGCTGAATTAATCTGAATTGTGGTTATTTGGGTTTGATTTAACTTGATGTTTCTTGACAACGTTTATCAAAGCTAATCATCATTTTTATTCCCATAATTGTACCTTTGTCTCACAGGAGCACATGCCTTGATATTATCTGTACATGAGCAAACTACTTTTATTTGAATGCTTCATTTAGTACTTGCACATTTACCTTTTTGCTCCAGAAACTGGCAGGGGTGGTGGGGAATGAAGACCGTACACATTAAAGCACCCTGCTCCATTGTTATTAGCCGAGGATAGTTTTGATTGACTGATCTACAATGCTTCCTCTGAGTGACTGTTAATGACACCTGGTGAGTGTTGATTGAAGGATTCTTCTTTGGAGCTTAGTTATGTGGAGGTGAACACATACTTGCCTTTTTGCTACCAATAATTATGTCTGAGGGTGCCTGGCTCCATACAGTATGTATGTGCATTGTATGCATGCGATGCATCCTTTTTCGTGTTGTGTTATTACCCATGCCTCCCCTTTTTGACCACTAGGGGGTGACGGTGAAACTGCCAGTGTTGTGCTTGAGAGATATTGAACAGTTTGTACAGAACACAGTGTACAAATGCATCACTATATAGTGTTTATCATATACATGGACTCGTGCCACAGTGTCAGCATGTAGACCCGTTCAAGGTCATCTGAGAGCGCAACAACTGCTGAACCTGCTGAACCTTCTCCGAGGAGCGCCTATATCAGATCATTTGAATGTAAAAGCACATTTTGATTAGATTCTGTTGTGATGCATTTTCCGTAAGATCATTCCCAACAGAGATAATGAAGATTTTGGTTTAGTGAAAGCTAATTGTTTGGACAAAAGGGTAGTGTCCCACACAAGAAGGCAGAAGCAAATCAATTGAACCTCTTTTGTACAAGCTGACCCACCACCACCACAGCGGGGAGAGCTATGTGGGAGGTATGGATGGAGTGGAGAGGATGGTAGTCTTTACTGGCCTCTCACATGGCATGTGTGTCAGCAATCTGGCCAATAAATATAGACCAGCAGCCAGGAATATAGCCAGAGGAATGCCACCGGATAAACCGGGACATTGTCATATGTGAGTGTTAAACAGATACAAGTTAGCATTCATTGAACTGAGCTTTGTACGGGTGCCCATCAATAGGCTGACATCAGCAGTCATTTTCAAGTATTGATCCACATGAAATGCTGAATCATACATGGAAAATTTGGATTTTTGTAAAGTACTCCCTCAAAGGAAACCTGTTGTCAGTGGTGTTTATATCCTTATACTTACGTAAAAGTAGCAATACAGTATACTGCATTACAAGTAAGTAAGTCCTGCATTTATAATTTTACTTGAGTAAAAGTATGTTAGTGTTATCAGCAAAATACACTTTAATTATGAAGAAGTACAAAAAGTATTATTATATATTATTTTAGCCCATATTACTGGATTTTTTTCCTGATGTATTTTCGCATCTATGGCAGATGAAGTGTTCACATCATTTACGTAAATAAAAGTAACGATACCAAAGTGTAAAAATATTACTTAATACTTATGTAAAAGTAGTAAAAAAAATAGCAGTATTATCAGCTAAATGTACTTAAAGGAACAAAAGTAAAAGAAAAATTTACCCTTAAGCGTTATTATGTATTTTATTATTAAGTCATTAATACTGGCACTTTAATGAGCAAGTCGCATTGTAATGTTGTACCTGGTCAAGGCTGTTATAGATAAACATATATACTTTTAATCTATATAGTTTAATCTATAACAATGCACTATATCTTATGCTTAACTTGAAATGTAAAATCGTAATATACAAAGTTACCACTGTAAAAATAAAAGTAGTGAGTACAATATTTGCCTGTTGTGCTGTTGTGGGGTAAAACTCCAAAGTAGCATGAAATGGAGATACACAAGTAAAGTACAAGTAGCTCAAAATTGTACTCAAATAAATGTACATAGTTACATCCCACCACTGCCTATTGTTTCAATGATTGCATTAATGTTGGTGAGCAAAATACCATTAAACCACTTGGGTGTAGTGTACATGCACTACAGGAACTCTATAAACACTCAGAGGTCAGTGCAGGCGAACCAGGCGATCCTCCTCCGTAACGCATCACACTCATTGCTAATTTGGAGTCGAAGACCTTTGCAGCAGGCAGCAACTCACATCTGTGCTCGTCCTTCTTCTCAGCTCCCCATCTACAGTATCTTGTCCCCCCCCTCCCACCCGCCGATGTCCGCTGGTGTCAACGTAACGCTTGTCCATTTAAGAGCCTGTTGTTCAACCTCCTGTGGTGACTTGGATTGGACAGTGAAATTCCACTGGTGTGTGTGTGTGTGTGTGTGTAGGCCTGAACTTTATAAAGCTGATGCATGTGTAAATGCTCACCAATCATAATGTTTCCACCCCTAAATAGACCTGAATGTAAAGACAGAGCCATGGGAAGATAAAAACTGGCTGGTCTTCAAACACAGTATGAACCATGTGTTTAACATGGAGCCTGCTTTGCTCTATTCACTCTGCTGTGTGTAGTGTCAGAGAAAAACCTGAGCAAAATACTGTAGTGGCTGTAGTGGCAAGGCAAATGTGACTCAACATTTCAGGTTAAAAACATGTCAGCTACAAGTGGATTGAGCAGTTTGTTGACGCAGTGAAATTTCAGTATGCAGGTCAGGAGGTCAGACTGTAGGACAGCTGCTTGGCCTACTGTGCATTTACAGTTTGTCCTTTGGCTTATTTAATACAGTCGATTAAATTAATATTATTCACTTTCTTGCCAAGAATTAGATGAGAAAATCGATACCACTCTCATATCTGTACAGTGCATATGATGCTGCAGCCAGTTAGCTTAGCTTAGCCTAAAGACTGGACAGGGGGGGGAAACAGCCAGACTGCCTCTGTCCGAAGGTAAGGCACCTCTGCTCGCCAACTAAGGTGGAATTTATTGTCATTCTTTCCATATACAATATTCACTATACAGGGAAACAAAATTGTAAAAAACGTTCCAGTATTCCACAAGAAATAAACAAAGATTATACAAAAGTCAGACAAAAATAATCTAAACTGAAGTAGCGTAACAATATTTTTCTTCTTCAACATCATATTAATCATGTTTTGATTCATTTTCCTTCCCCAGGTTAGGAACTACTGTTACTATATACTTTCAGTTTTAATCAAGCATTTATTCGATCCAGTGGATGTTCATAAATAAGTGATTGAAAAATATTGGAGCAGTGCTGCAGAGAAACCTTCCCCTCTGTGGGATTAGGATTAGGTTCATAATTTCAGATCATCTAACAACAATACCACATTTTATTTTTGTTTGTTGAGATAATATCATGTCTTAAAAGGAGCCAGGTGAAAGTTGGACTGTATGCAGGTTGTTTATGCAAATAAAAACAAGGCCCAAATGTAAATGCAAATGTCACATGGTTTGTTGGTAAGGTGTGGTGATCTGCATCGATTTAAACAACAAAGAAAAGTCCCACTCAAAAAGTAGACAAGAAGTAATTCACCACAGACTTGCTGAAACATTTCTTATCTGGAGTTTGTGTGTAGTGTTGTGTGTTGATCACCTTATTTGTGATGGAAAATACAGCTTGATAAAGTTGCCCGTAAAACGAATAATGGACACGTGACTTCTGAAAAATGTCTGATTAGCAGGACCTTGCTGCATTGGAGAGCAGGTGTACGTGTCTGCATTTGCTTGTCTCTTTGTGTACACATATGCACGTTTGAAAGCAAGCTGTTAGATGATGCAATGCCATGCATGCATTAACACCTCTACTTGCACGCATCACACACTCGTCCATATTCTTTTCATGTTTTACGAGGCCCTGCAGACGTTTGAGTTTCGTCATCAGCGCTTCCTGCCAGCTTACCTCCCGAAACAGGATTTTACTGTTGTTGTGTTTCCATCAACATCTTGGCTTCAGAGGTTTTACGTAAGAACTCTCAAGGTTATTAGTCCTCTTCCAGTTTGCTGTGGTCATCATACCATCATGCACTATAGTATGCATGCAGTTTAAGAAAGAAAAGGACATTTCTCAAGAAAATGGACTTCTTAAATTAACATAAATATTCCCATTCTCTGAGCTCTTGAGATGTATTTTTTCCACACTGTCTGACCTCGTGTGACAGCAACATTTTGAAGAGTTAGGCTTGGCAGGTTGGAAAACTTCAGCAGGATGCAGATTTACCATTGAACTTTGTGTTTATTGGCAGCGACATTGACATTGCAGAGGGCCCATCTATGCACTCACATTTGGAAAAACATCACCAATCATTCACTCATAATAACAATAATGGAAGTGTGGACAGCAGTGGAAACTTTATGGAGCACAATAACACCAATAACAATGCAGGAACACAAATAAAACTAGACTTATGGCCTTAAATCTATTGTCCCAGTGCATGCTGGGAGGCCTCTCTATACACTTACCCCTACTCTACTATATACATACTCTTTGCTTTATTACACATCTGCTGAAGATCTCATTGTCTGAGGTACGTCGGTAGGCCTTTTGTATAATTTCACCAAAAACGCTATGACTAGAAAATTGTTTTAAAGGGTAATGCTGCTCATTTTAAGAGTTCACATGTTTTTATTATTATTCATAACAATCCAAAATAGACATTGATGAACCAAGCTGTCATTTCACACACGCACACATTACTCTAGTTACTGTGAAGTACTAAATCAACACAGTCCATCCGCCAGCATCCCTTAAGTCTTTGTTATGAGCCGCAGGTTTACAGAGTTCCTTAAGTCCTGACCTCTGCGTTGTGTTTGAACAAACACACACACACGTGCACACACAAACAAAACTTCTCCTCACATACATATATACTGTATATCTTATATATATATATATATATATCTTATATGTTATAAAACGAATAATGGACACATGACTTCTGAAAAATGTTTACAGGGAAAAAGTTTGCTTACCATAATCAAAAGGCTTGCAGTGGTCTCATCAGTTCAAGGTCTCTCATATTAGCTTTCCATGTTTTTCCATGAACTATAAATCATGTAAACATTATGTCTAAATACAGCCTCACAGATCCGCTAGCATGGCTGAAACTCAAAGTATTGCTGTGATACAAAAGCTCTCAGTTATGACTATAAATCATATCAAAATAATAAGAAGGAATTCCCTCTTGCTCTACAGGATTATTGACCAAGCTATAGCCGAGAGCAGAAAGCAGCATGGTGTTGATGTCTAGTTCTGTTGCAGTGTAGTACTGGCATCTTGGTGGGAACATTTTAGCAACATGACACAGATGGGTTATTTTGGTGAGGAGAACCAGGGGTCACACAGGTTTACAGTTAAGCAGGGATCCTTATGAAAGCTGCTTGTTAGAGAATACAAGAGACAAATAATGCTTTCGGATTTACACGTGTGCTTATGTGTGGTTGCATGTGCACTAGCTTGTATTTACACAGTCAGAAGGTCCCCTGAGGACACTGAGGAGCTCTTTTTTAAGGAGGTGCTCCTTCAAATCCCAACCCCTTCCTTAAACTGTATATGTGGTTGTGTGCTCGTCTGTGCAATTTCCTTTCAGGATATAGCCTGTTCAATGGCTGTGAAGCAGCTACAAGCAGGATTTCACTGCAAGGCTAGAGGCAGTCCCCCAACAGCAGGCCTGCTGTTTCACTCAACAG
Organism: Maccullochella peelii; assembly: GCA_002120245.1. Classification (NCBI taxonomy): domain Eukaryota; kingdom Metazoa; phylum Chordata; class Actinopteri; order Centrarchiformes; family Percichthyidae; genus Maccullochella; species Maccullochella peelii. Next base: position 91,361 of record LKNJ01000489.1, on the reverse strand, counting down.
GAATTTAAAGTTCACGACCAAGAAGAAAACACACATACAGGCACACAGAGAAACGTTTAAAAGCAGCAAAAAAACGGCACAAAACAAAGACGAAGAATGTCAGAGAAACAGAGAACTTATTGGAATGTTAATACAGACATGAGCATACTCTGTGTCATGTAATACATGTATGCATCTGTACTCATGTGCATGAACATGTGCGTATCATATGTGAGCATGTTAGCGAGCTAACATGGGAAGCATACTAGACAGAGCTGTGAATCATGTTACGCAACAACAATGACCCCCGGACATCCAATCACAACCTCTCATCCTGCTTTATAGCATCAACTGTTGCTGCCATGATTGAGCACGTACAACTGCTTCCTCTCATCCTAGCCAATCCTCGAGCTTTGACATTAATATATCAATTAAGGGACAGCTTTTTGACCAACCAGTAGCCACTTTGGTCCAAACAAAATTTACGAGCGTGCGGTGGCTGTAAATTTTCTGGCTGTTCTAACTGGACGCAGCTTCAGAATTTACAATCAGCATCCATATGAAGCGCCACGTGCTTCAACAGCCTCTCTTGCAAAACTGAGTCTCTCAGATATCCATCCACACCTGTCTTCATATGTTCCCCTCCAAAATTAACCTGCTCTGACCTGATTTGTATCAGTGAAGAAGAGAAGGAGGTGCTGCCAGGGAAAGATTAGATGGAGGGATTCAGGGGGACAGAGGGATGAGAGGATTAGAAAATAAAACCTATCATTCAACTCTGCGTTCTCTTTATAGCAGTCTTGGGTGTGAAGCTTGGGAACAGCTTCTGGTGTAAGTGGAACCTTATCAGGGGTCAGATGAGTTATAGATACAGTAGTGACGGAAAAGGAAACAGGGAAAGGGGTGTAGATAGAGATAGAGGTTAACAGAAGTGGGTGTTTCATTTGGACACGGGCAACATGTGTGGCAGCAAACAAGACATTTGTTTTTTGTAAGTCAAGTTACAACTTCTTTATGAATTTGCTATGTACACTAAATACACACTCTAGTACACAAGCGCATATATAAAGGCCCAAAAGATGCAGGTATACGCAGGCCAACATACATTAGCGGAAGTGTAGTGCATTCAGTGCAGGGCCTAAGTCTTTGTTTACCCTCACTCAGCAGTTAGAAGCCCAGCAATGCATGACTCTAGGAAATCAGTGGAAATCTACAGGGAGTCTGGAGCACCAAAACTTATCAAAGTTTACACAAAGTAACCAAAAGCTTCTATGATCTTATTTGTACATGGTGAAGTTGCTGGTTCAAATTCCTTGACCTACTGGGAAAAAACTGGGCAGAGACTGAGAATTAGTAAGTAATACCTCCCCCTTTCTCATCAGCTGCTGCCTAAATGCCATTGAGCTAGGGATTTAACTCATAACTGCTCCCATGGGGCAACTGCATGGCCAGTAGTGGAACACTGTGGCTGTATTGAGCAACTCCCACCCTGAATGCATGGCTGTGAAACAGACAATTAAGGAAAAAGCAAATGTTTCTTGCATGTTTTTGATAGCTTGTGACATACATCCAATGCTACATAACCAGGTAATTACTCGTGTAATTAAATATCAGGATAAGAATCTCTTAATCAATCAATAATCAGTGATTGAGAAGACAACTTGCAGGTAGTATCTAAGTGCATCTTAGCCGCAGAGCTAAGAAAAGGTGCTACTTCATTAACTCATGTGTGCTAGTAATGAGATATTTTAGTTAGCTCTAGTTTTGACCCGAGAAACATGAATTGATCAGCAAAACATTTGTTCCATTTCCTAAAAACTGATATTGAAGTCATCAGGTACACAGGAAAAACAGCAAACCTGTGTAGGTGAGTGCATGTGAAACATGTCACAACTTATATAAGATTCTGCTAAAAAGTAGGCCACCTGGCCCAAAGGCGTACCCTTGGAGCAATATATGTCAAGGCCTGACAATGACGTATAGCTGTGAAACGTGATCTTTTCATAACAAAGCACTCCTTCAGAGGCACTGCTGTGGAGAAAGAGGCAAAAGGTGAGTGAATACTTCAGACTAAACTGAACAGAGTTAAAAAGAGTATAGGAGAGAAACCCATCCATATAAATACATTAAATACCAACACTTGAAAACACCTTACAAGTAACCGGTTTGTCCAGGGAGTTCATTTCAAAACAATTTCTAAATCCTCTCATGATAGAAATATCTCTGAGCGGGCAACAATGATGAGCGTAGTCAAGAGTTAAAAACTGAGCTGACTGAGAGTCTATTATTCCCAAACCACTGTCTATTCCCAGCTCTGGCTCCCACAACTCTCACAACCATTCCACCAATATAGACAGGAAATCAGCAGCTCAGCAAAAAATTTGCCCATCAAAACCACATGTGGCTTTGAAACAATATTCTCAGGCTGTGGATTTTGATTTGCAAAAATAATGGTCTGAACTGTGATTTTAAAAAGGGAGCAATGAATGCAGAAAATACTGAGACAGTTCTTAATCTATTTGTAAAAATAAAAATGAAAATAAGTAGACTCGTGTTTCAATACAGTGGGATCGTTTTTCCACCACTATACCACTTGTTGGAGGTATTTACTCAGAACAGCTTAAGGTGATTTATGTGAATTCTTCAAATAAACGGAATAACATTGGAAAGTACTGAATTGTGTCAAACGATTTATTTTTTTGTTTTCGTGTAGTAGTACTTCCCATTTTTTATCTCTTACAGACAAGCCTGAAGGATGAACAGTGAAAATACTCAACTCAACATCTGCCCTGAAATGAAATGTGGTGTATATAGCCTAGATTCTTGCATCATATTTTTGCATGACAGTGCCCAATAGTTGTGGTTGTCACTGCTTCCTCCTCCACTGATTTCCATTTAAGTTATGCAACAGAACTGCAAATGTTTCCCTCCATGTGTTTCCTAGTTGCATGATGAAAGATGAACAGATGGTAGTTTTAGCTTGTTACAGAGGAGGAATGGTTATTAAAAAACACCCTGTTAATCTGGTTTAAACAAGACTAAGAGCTTTGAGCTAAATGCTAACGTCAGCATGCTAACATGCTCACAGTGACAATGTTAACAATGTTAATCATGTTCACCATTTTGGTTTAGAGTGTTTTTTTTGCTTATTAGCACTACAAACAGCTGAGCAAGCTGTAGCAGCTATTTAAGAATCTAGCTAAGAGACAAGTAGTCAAAGTCTAAAATACACAAAAATATATAAATATAATAGGATATATATCGCGCACACGTTCCCTTTTCTGTTTGCTCCGAATGGATGACATCAACTAGCAACAGTCATAAAGCAAAGTGATCACAAAACCTGGGGGAAAAAACCTTTGAGCCCATAAATAGAGAAACAAACAGCCTTCGAGTCCAGAGATAAGCCGCTTTTCAGGAAATGAAAAGGGAGCCATAGGAAGATAGAAAAAAAATCTGAGTGAGATTAGGAGACAGAACATGGCGTCCCACATAACTAACATGGCAGGTTAAAGGGCTGAGATATAGAAGTACTAACAAGCTGTAGCAAACCTATAAACTACAACTTTACGATTGTCAGATTGACTAATAAAAGCATTTTTACTTATTTGTTTATTGGGCACAGCAGGTTTCCTATGGTTCATAAAAGGGATTCAAAAATGTCATGATCACTGAAAAACATATTTTTAGTTATTAGAGGGGCTTTTTAAGGGCAAAAGTCTATTTTTTAAAGACTGGAGGCTTTGATGTGGCAGCAGATAAAAGCGGATGTTGCTGATTGTGCTGCAGGGCGGGGGTGTCTGGGATCTGAGAGACACTGTGTTCTCTGCAGTCTGCACGTTGGACGCCAGTCACAACAGCGGCTCCCCGGGCAGAGGCCACCAGAGTGAACCTCCATCCAGGACATGCTCCACGTGCACGCTGCCAGGGATGCTGCAACGTGACCTGATGTGGTCGGTGCACATAAACAGGACTATTATGTGCTTATGCTTGTACATTTTGTGCGTTTAATACATTTCTGCATGATGTCTGAGCGCAGCAGAGGTTTACATTCTTCATGTGTCTCTTAATTATCCCAATTTTCTGTACCATGTGCATTAACTGTAAGGTGAGAAAGGATTCAGGGTTTAAACTTCTCTCTCCACTCTTTTTTCATTCGTTACACAACTATTTCTATCATGTCTCCCCCCTCTCTATGATGGCTTTCCAGTCCATCTTCGAGTGTGGCTGTGTAGAAAACGAGGTTCAATCAGCTAGTATTAGCACCAAGTGGTGCTGAGTGAACCTGCAAAATAAGCTTTGTGGTGTTTTCTTTTGCTTCTCTAATGCTTTTGGTGTTGTCAGATGGATGTAATCTAACTTGTCCTTTTGTGGTTTAAGAAACATGGAGATAAAACATGCTAGTCTCCTTTGTTTGACACCTTAAAGTAATAGCACACTCACATGAACTTGAATGGTTATCCATTCGTTTTAAATTGATCAAACAGGGGCCTCAAATGCTCATAGCCTAGGGCCACAAGATTTCTTAACCCAGCCTTGAATATATATAAAGGTGACAATTCACTTTGACTTTTCAGCAGTATGCTTATGTAAGACAATAGTTCATAAAAATACACAGCAAATATATCTTAACGTCTTTATTGAACATAAGCAGCAGCAAAACGTAAAATATGTTTATAGGTGGGATGAAATGCCTTATGAGGCTCAAACACTTCATCCCCCATGAAAAGGGTTACAATCAGTACTTTCTGACAGAAAATAAAGCTGCTCCATAAGCTGTACAGCCCGTGGTTCAATCAGTTCAAATATCCAAAACAATATTTCCTATTATACAGCCTGTCAATAATAAGGTCATACTTAACGTACAGGACGATACATACAGGAGAACCAAACTCTCCCACTGCCTTAAAGATTTATCATACACACACCAGTTGAGCATATTTCTCATTAATGCTCTTCTGAGAGATTGTGAACTCAAGTGATTGTAAAGTTAAATGTTAGTCATCTGAGAATGAGCTTCACAGTCCTGTTTGTCTCTTGTTCACACTTGCAGCTCCAAATTCCACACATTCCTGAATAATCGTTGTCTTACAAAAAGCTTCCAAAAGGCCTTCAAAAACATCTGCAATGGCATCTCCTCCACAAAACTTCACTTTTGACTGTCAAGGCCACCTCTCTCTGAGTGTAATCTTATGCCCCTTTGCTTTGGTTGGTTTTTAGTTGGACGTTAAAACAAAATAGAAGGGAATGGAGCCCCCACTCCCAGCCCAAATAATGATCCTCCTCACCCACATACTCCACCAATGACCTTATCTCCATCCTTTTTTTTCTGTGGCTCAGAACCAGGCCAATTTTGGTGACGCATCACCAGTCAGCCAATGGGCGCCCTTCGTTAAGGGTTACGTCATGGGCCTAGCATCAATGAGACGGCAAAGTGAGATTTTTGCCCAGTGATGTGCGAGGGGGACGGGATGGGGTGGCCGATGGGGAGTAGCTTGTGGCGTGAGCAGAGGGGCACGTGGCGCCCAACGAGGTCTCAGCCTGTCACAGGGCATCACATCATACAGTGCGCACTTTCTAAATTCCACGCCCTGCAAGAGAAAGGGAGAACGTGCAGAAAAGCAGTCCCCAATCTGCCTCAAACCGGTCTGTGTAGCAGGGGAAGATGAGAATCAAGTGCGCAAACATCAGGAAATCAGTTTTGTCTGGACAACATGTGAAGTTCTCTCACACTTACTCGTGTACCCAATGTTACTGAGGAAATATAAATCTATAAAACATGAAGAACGCTCCATTAATATTCTGTGGTGACGAAATGGCTGCCACTTAATAATCAACTCTTAATGTAGAACACCGATCTCACCAGAACTACAGATTTGTTCCTTAATTTGCCACCCAGAGACATCACATTAAGGCATACACACGAGCTAGCCAACCAACATCATCCCCGACATCCTTTTAGCTTGAGTTTTAGAACTTCATCCAATTACTTGCTTTTTTGTGGAACATTTGTCATCAATTATCCCTTTGAACACACCTTCCATCTTTGTTTTCCTCAGAGCTAGTCTACTTGGAACTTGCTAAGCATGTTCTCCTTATGCAAAATTGCTCAAATGCCGTTATTGCATGGGCTTCCTACTCCGACACTCGAGCAAAGCCATCCCTCACAACCACGTTTTTGCAGATTCACTATAAAAATCTCGGTTTGTGTGTGCAGAGGGCACATTAGTAGGTGAAAACACTACCTCACTTAAAAAGGGACATAGCGTGCACATCAGCCTGACCACTTCCTGTTGTCTACAGATGAGACCACAGATTCTGATACAGGAAATAATGTAGCTCTGAAGCTTCTTGTGCCAACTAAGGAACTGCTCAAACTCAACTCAGCAATGGTTGTGGAGGAACTGAGTTTATGACTAAGCCGAGTTAGATTTCAATATTTTAAACAATACGTATCAACTGTACATCTCATTCTAAATATTCACAGCTTTATTAAATCATTACAAAATAAAGTAATACATTCATTTATCAATAAAAACAAGACAGACTCATGACTTTTGCTTTGATTAGAAGTCTGCACACCCATGCAATGTTCAGTGAAGTTAAAGGTTGCTTTCATATGTAGTAGATACTGCACAAAGGGTGCTTATCAAGGTAGTCAAACATCCTATTAAACAGGACACCATCGATTTATGTTAACAGTGTGAAATCACAGAAAACAAAACACCATAAAAAAAAATAAAATAAAAAAAAAGTAGTGAGCAGTTCTAAGTCCCTTTGCAGATCTATTGTCGTATTAGAAAAAGTTTCTGCATTTTTGTGCAAATATTCACTGAATTTCTGACACCCAACAGATACATTTCACAAGTGTGTATATATATTTTGTGAATACAGCGTTCCATCTGTTCACAAGGCTCTGTAAGGTTGTCTCGTAAAGGGAGAAAAAAAAAAAAAATACAGAAAACCTTAAGGGGTTAAGCTAACTTTTCACCCCCTTTAACCATGTTCTGAGCCTGCCATGACTTCATTACAATGCACATCAATTGTAGTCAGCCTTCCCTTAAAAGGCATTACTGTTCATATTATTTAACCCTATTTGGACAAGCTTTGAACACTGGCAAAATTCACAGTTATTTAATAGTTTTTCCCCTTTTTGTAGTTCAGAACAGTATTGACGGCATTTTGCAAGCATGTACCTTTGTAATGACTAATGGGCAGACCCAGTTGGCAGTCAGCTGGTTTTGATCACCCACCCAAACCAGGCCATAAAACCAGTCTTATCCACTATCCCCACAAACCCCTCAAGGTCCCGACAACAGCAAATATATGCAGCAACCCCGAAATATCTGTGCATGGTTAGTGAGGGATCCCAAAAATTCTGTGTCTGAGTGCGACTATGGCTGTGAGGTGAGAAAAGTGCGGTCCTGCTTCTGCCTCCGTGCCCCACCTCCTTCACTTCTCATTGGTTCATCCATTATCTCCACGATCAGAGTAGTCAAGTCTCTTCAGGGCGCAGGCTGGGCCTGGACCTTCTCCGTCATCTGTTTGGCACTGTAGTAGGACAAACTCAGGCCCATGATGGCCAGCATCATGGCTATCTGGTTGATGGCACGGTCTTGTGGCTGTGTCTGCACCTCACCGGCAACTTGCCTCTGCAGAGACAAAAACAAACAGGACAAAAGGTCGGAGGTCAGCCAACAGTGGAAACAATGGGCTATTCAAAACGTGTTTCTTGTCAACAAAGATGCTAAGCATTACTGACAAAACCTGTAAAAAAAACAAACAAAAAACCACAGAATCAAACAAGCTTGTGTTGTATAGAATGACCCACTACATTAGATCATGCCCACTGCATGTGGCCTCTAAATGTACAGCTCCTCCTTGCTCTCTATGGGCCCTGTGGAGCAGTGAGACAGGAATGTCAACATTTTAAAAGCTCAGGCATCTGAGACAACTGCCCAAACACACACCAAAAATACAGCCCTTCATTTAAAGAAAGTATACATACACACTATGTCAGCTAAGACATGACTTCTGGTGATGTTTTCAGAGAATGGTAGGTTTGTATACAATTTAAAAAGGTATTTTTTGAACACTGTATGATTGTGACTATATTTTATAGATACTACAAAACAAGGAAACATATCCAGAAATCCTGTTCAGATTTTTTAATACTCACACTTTGGTTTTTTGGGGGGGTTTTTTAATAAAAGAAGTTTACCAAACATTCATCTCCTTGGTCCATGCTAAGTTGTTGAACTGGACTAATTTTTTCCAGGAGATATATTACTGTGGAGCAAAAAATACAAAATTTAAAATCAACTGCAAAATTAGCCAGTGAGCTTCCTTCACCTCCGGTCTGTTAAGCTCAACTCCGTATAGGGGACAGTCATTATTTCCAAATTAGTGTAAATATGCGAACAAAGACATTACACAATAGTCTAGACATATGGAGGATCACTACTGATGAGTCGATTGTGATGACTGAGGGAGGAACAAAAGAAACCAAGGGGAATTTATGACATCACAATGATTAGTGTCACCCCTAATTATATTGGTGATGAAAGCTGTTCACAGAACAGCACTGGGCCACTTGTCTGAGAGCGGTCCAGATTAGAACCAGTGTTAATGCCTATATAAGCAAAGGATAAAGACAAACTGATGGACAAGTTGACAGCAAAAATGTAACTTGCAAAAAGTGAGATGAGGCCTGGAATTAAGAGTTTTTGATGAGCTCGTTCATTTGTCATCTGTGGATGAAGCTGCACATACCTGGAGGAGGCGGAAGTATCCGGGGGTCAGCCTGCCCAGTCTTATGATCATGTCTGTTGATGTGGTGTGAGGTGGGTCGAGACGGAGGAAAGAGCCAGGGGGGGCTCTCAAAACCTGTGAAGAAAAATGGGGTTGCTGAGTAACCGCACAGCAATCCGACAGAAGAACGCTAAGCAAGGATAAAGTTACCAACATGGAAACACAGACAGTTGGAAAACTAAAATATCCACCGGAAGTGACCGGGAGCTGCGTCCCCAAAACAGTAAATATAGTATTTCTAGTGATGTCTGAATAGAGACTTTTATAGACGTAAAATCGGATACTAATCGTCTTCCTGTGTCAAACTTTCAATGAGTTTTTGAAAAGTATTGCTGCCAAAAAAGGAAGTGAACATTGCTGTTGGCTTGCAAATAAATCAAAAACATCTGATCTATGCATGAGGAAGGAACATCTCTTGCCTGCAGCCATGGCACAAAACGTATTTCCAATATGATCGACATGCAGAGAAACCCAACATGAGTGCCTATGTCATCTGGAATTATTTTAGAGCCGACCTACTTTGCACCATTTCTACCCAGAAAGCCCCTAAATCCCCCCCCCCCCCCGTTATTAAATTATCATGCTTGAAACAAACGCCTTGACCAAAGCAACAGAGCCTCTATTCATGCTGCGTTGGTTTATGACGCAGCAAAGAAAAAAGCAATTTCATCCATTCCTTCACACATGGTCAATCCCTTATCTGTTATTGATTAAGAAAGTGGTGTTTTACATAATTGTTGGACACTAATTGTTGAGAAAGAACACCAAAGAAAAACATATGGAGGGATGGATGTGCATCCAACCATGGCTTAAGAACAAAAAGTAACCAACAGGGAGAAGCCAAGATTTAACATGTTCAAACTGTACAAACTGGAACGAGGATGGGAAAGAGGTAATCTCAAAAGGCATCCCAGAAATACCAGATGAAGCAGAAGAGGTTGTGCATCAGAAGGCACACCCCCCTAGGTGTTAGCTTCATGAACAACAACCAGGGAAGTCAATTTCAGCTGGGATTGACCACTGCAATTGTGATCAAGGTTCAAGAGAAGGTGAGGAGGAGAATTGTGGAGAGGCTAAAGCATATGTGAAGCATCAACGTGCCAACCTGGTTGGAGTTACACCCCTTACGAGAAAAAAAAAAGTAATCCAACCTTTTAAAGTTGCTCCTTGTGTGTGACATGTCAGGTCTTATTCGTGAAAACTAACAGTTTGGGATTCCTCACCTTCGAGAGGATCTCTGATGGCAAAAAAACTAACAAAAAAACCCCCAAAACTGACCACCCTCTACTTCCCAGCCACGCTGAAAATCCTAACAGATGGCAAAACACAGTGATGAACTTGAACTACTGAGAGCTTCTATGCTGTGCTCCGCCTTTTTATACAGCCCCGCTCTCACCCAACCAGATCTGCAGGCTCGCCTACAACACACGCCCACTCTCGAACAGATACACAATGCTGTCGAAATGCATTACTCTCAGTGGGTCGCTTTCCCCAAACACACCCCTTCCCACCTGCTTCCAAAACAAGAAAAACTGTTTGTGAACTGTCGGATATGATTTGCAGCTTGAGGTAAATAGGAATAATGCAAATAAAATACAGCGTGAAAGTGAGTTCTGAAAGCAGCGTGCATGTCAAAGTGTAGGGTTACATAACCAGCCTGATGTGTCCATTTAATCTCAAACTGGGGCAGAAATGAAATGTCACAACCTGACAAACCTGCAAATTAGAAACATGGGACAATAAGTTCCTTTTTTTTTTTTTAAAAATAAGAGTTATTTGTTTTAGTCATGTGTTTTAATTGCTCCAGTGGCTTTCTGTTATATAATACGTTTCCATTTCACTGAACAAATAGTTGCAGTTACCCTCCATGGATCCTTGAATGCCTGAGACAAGCAAATGTTTACATCATGCAATTTGACTTTTCAGAGTTTTGGCTCTTTGTTCGAGTAGTGCAACCAAAATACAGCACCACACAAGGTGATATCAGGATATTTGGGCTTCTTACAGTGAAGGGCCTGGTATACATTAGCAGACACAAGTTACATCTTGAACAAACACCACAAGAATTTGGCCTAGAATTGGCGTCTCAGTCACACCAACAAGGAGTTATCCAGGGCCACTAATTTCATTGTCAAACAGAAGCCAAATTAGTCACATTAACACCAAGGTAAGCTCATTATTTGAAGTCTTTACAGCACTATGATTAAGAGATTAAGTCAAAGCTTAGTATATGACTCCAAGCAAGTCTACAGTGGACACAATCTGAAATAAGTAGCTTTTAGGTGTTTTTATACTACAAATGAAGTCGACAATGTGTCAAAGACTTAACCTGCATTTCTGTGTTATACCTGAGGCTCTTTTAAAACCATTGCCAGGTCATCAATTGGCAGTCAAATGGCAGATTGGGTTGGATACCTGCAATGTGGAACAGTAGCGTCCAACGTTTTTGGAACTTGACCCATACTAGAGACTTAAATCAGGATATCTCAGCCTCTGCTGCTTCAATTTTGACCTTTTTTTTTTTTTTTTTTTTTTTTTTTTTTTTTTAAAAAGCTGGCCCCCAACTACATGGAAGCGCAACACTAAATCACTGGAGTGTAAATGGTACAATAATGAAGCAGCAGCAGTGTGGTATAGTTTACTTGGAGTTATCTGTGATTGCCTTCATTAAATTTACCATTCATGTCTGTTCAGCCATGCTGGGCATCACTGATAAAGCTTGTATATTATGTTTCTGAAGCTGCCGGTATTCTAAAATGTACCACTTCCTCCAAATGTAAACACTTTGTTAAAATTGTTGAATCGCTATTGCAGTAATCTTCAATACAGAGTGGAAAAACAGATGTTCATTTTTATGGAAGTATTGGAGACTTAACATAACTGTAATTTTGTTCAGTATCATACAAGGACTGAAACTGAGCTGGTCAGGTTCATATTCTGCATGATTTCAAGTTGCCAGTCTGAATGTGGAACATCTTTACTAGCAGCTGACTGAGCCAAGTCAGTTTTTAGGAGTGGTTCAATCACTACATGCTTTGGCAGGAGGCCAGGTGAAACCTGTCAACTATTCAGGTTCACCCCAGGCCTAACATAAAAGCAAGTGGGCGTTACCATTTGCATATCACTTGTGACCACATTTCAAAATACCAGCTGCATACAGACGGGGTCAACTACATTTCAGTGTGCTGGTGCACAACTGTTTAAATGGAGTATAATCTGACAGCCAGCGGCAGTAACCAAGTAATTGTCAATGTCGGCCTACAGGGCAAAAGCCATGGCAGCTTTCCTAGTTGACAAATAACTGCCAGTGTGGACAGTAATGTTCACAATATGATTTTATGTAGGCCTAAGCCGGGATGACATTCATTAGTTCTCTGTCTCTCTATAAGCATGTGGTTGTGCCGCCTAGGAAAACGTAACTAAAATTAAAAAAGCTTCTTAATTTTCATTAACACAAAAACTGACCTGAATCTGATTTGTTGAAAGAAAATGCAGTAATGACCGAAAAATACCAGGAGAGGTTGTGAAAACACAAAGAGGGTTGGGCCTGGATTAATTTACTTCATCTCTCCCACAGAGATTGTTAAAAAAGATGAATTATGTCAATCAGCATTAGAGTCACACGTGCACCAGGCCCCTAAACGTTTACTGGGTACACTGTGTACTTAACTCCAAACAGGCAATGAAATATCATCACAACTCCTTTCCTCCTCTCTTGGTCCCGCCTTCTCATGTCACTTTTAGCCCATATCTGCAGGATTTTTAGATGCAAAAAGCAACAAAACAAAGACTTTAAAAAGTCAAAGTCACACTTGCAATTGCCACAATGAAAATAGTCATTAATGATGAAATTATAAAAATTGCACAACGAAAATGTTTCCTACTAGACATCACTGTACTGGTGCCATATGAACAGAAACACGGCAAAATTAAGAGACAAACATGCCTGTGGAGGGGGAACATGGACAACTTGTTCAAGAAAATGAAAGCAAAGTACAATGCTAATCTTAATTTCTTGCCAGTCAGCTGCATAATATGCAAAATAAACTCAGTCATATATTGTTTACTTTTTAAAATATCAATCCAATATCACAAATCTTTTACACGCAGCTCTTCATTTTAGGTGTGTTTTGCGGTTTAAATACAATCATTTCAAAAGCCACATGGGCCAACACCTTGTACAAATAATTCCCCGATCATTTACTTATTCATTTAGTTTTTTGAACCTCTGCAAGACCAAAAAAAAAAGAAGATCTCTTCCACAGTCATAGACCTAAACCAACGCGAACACAAACATTTCTGATGTTTAAAAAGGGAAACAAAAAACAGCACTTACCAAACAAAACGTAGGCTATCATTAACCATGGCCTGCCTGTGGTCAAACTCAAAATTCAAGTTTTAAATGAGAAAATAAATCTAACAAACGAGACGTCAACATAGTTACCACACAGAGCGACAACTGAGACACGTTTCTGTATTTTTAAACTGGGCACTAACTGTTGCAACATCAGTAGAAGCTTGTTCCTCACCGGTCACTTATTTATGTATTTATTTAATCTATACAAGTACCAGCTGAAAACCTGAGCGCTTACCTGCAGCTGGACGGGGTTTGGGGGAAGATCGGCCTGCTTTCTGATGAAAAGTACACTGTGTTCAGGGTGTAAAGTCTTTATGGGAAGCCGGGACATGTTCTATATGGACGGGGGAAGGGGGTGGGGCACTCTCCTGCTCCACACACAAAGCATGCCAATGTGCACGTGAAATACATAGACCCCTACAACTGGGAGGAATGAGCTCGTCCACTTTCTCCGCTCACATGTTCTGTGTGCTGGAACCATAGACAGTATATAAAGATGGCTAGAACATGAAGTCTTTTTTTTTTTTTTTGTGTCATATATCGTGAAATAGGCTACCAACACATGATAAACTTCCTGTAAGTGTCATGTGTAGGCTACACTATGGAAATATGGCTTAATTAAAATGCAATTTGTTATTTAACAAGACATTTATTTGACGTTTTAAATCTTAAATAGTCAACGCGGTCGTGGAAAACTTGTAAAAAAACATTGCTTGGCTACTCATTATGTAATGCTATTGGACTAAAAATGCACTGTGCACCCTCTAGGAAAGTGATTCAGGTTGGTTATAATTGCAGATGTAGCCTACAGAAGTGTTTGTTGTCCACATTTGGTAGAAGGAAAATTTCCATAGTTTCCATAAGATATTCGCATCAGTTGAGATTGAAAGTTCATTCTTGACCTTGGAAATGGCCACTGACAAAAACAATCTTTTTAAAAAGGTACGTTTTGTAGAGCTTTCATATCACACAATCTTCCTGGGCAGATGGAATCCCGCTTGTTGTCAAAATCATGTTAAAGTTCAAATTTCCATTTTCTCTGAGCTCTTTAAGGACTTCTCCTCCATGTTGGCTTAAAAAACAATTTCTTTCAATCTCAACTTTTAAGCCAATATGGACGAAAAGTCCTTAAAGTGACGAGAAAAAAGGGAAATTATATGTTTACAATCGATCTATAATTTTTGTCATCCTGATTGTCCATACTGAAATGTTATTATGTTGGTCTGTTCTGTTCACACAACACGACATCTGTTAAATGTCTGTCCGTCCTGGGAGAGGAATCCCTCCTCTGTTGCTCCTTCCTGACGTTTCTTCCATTTTTCCCCTGTTAAAAGGGTCTTTTGAGGAGTCTATGGATATGGGGTCTTGTAGCCTATGCTGTATAGATTTTATAGTCCCTTGAGGCACATTTGTGACTTGACTTGAAATTTCCAAAAACATACCTGAAAACTTCAACAATCGTCATCAACATGCTCAAATTTTCATTTTTTCAGAGCCAATTTAAGGACCACGATGTCTCAAAAAATTGTTAGCTTAATGATGGCTTAAATAAAAATAAAGAAAACAAACAGGTTTCTACATGAAAATGTCACATTAATCCCCTAGAGACAGATTATTAAATCAAAAACAGACTGACAAACGGTGAGGTGGCTGTGGCTCAGCATTTGGAGGGGCCCATCCACTCGGCTGGCAGCTCGATCCCCAGCACCTCCTGTCCACATGTTGAACTGGACAACACACTAAACACACAAGTTGCACTCATCAGCTGTTCTGGGGCTTTCAGTCGTATCACACAAGTTTTTAAAAGCTACATTTGTCCCATATTTGAACATTATTGTCACTGCTGAATCTTAATGGGAGCTCACAGGATGTTAAATACACCCACAAACTATAAAACCAGCAGCATCCTCAGTGATGTGAGCAAACACTCAGTCTGGTTAAAGGTTTCAAAACAAAACACGTCATATTTGACCGAGTTTCACAGGCTGTAGGTAGGCTACACGTTAAAGGAGAGGGAGACCCCCGCTGGAATAAAGACAAGCACCCTGCACCTCTCTGCAGTGATGCGACACTGCCCTCTACTGGTACTACTGAGCAAAGACACTGAGGGTTTTACAGAGCTGGAAAGTCAACAAAGCGCTTTTAACTCAAGTATTGATTATTACTGAATTATTTACACCTGAATATTTAAATTTTGTGCAACTTTATAAATGCACGTCGCTATTTCAAGGGTAACTTTGTAATTCAGCTTCACTTGAGTCATCTGTTGGCACATACAGAGTATAAACAGAGATGGGCATTATTTCTGTTACTTGTATTTGAAATATGTATCAATTACTTTTGAGTATTTTGTAATTGGTATTGACAGGGAACTAAATAGGCTACTAAGTGAAGTGGTAGGGTCTCAACTGCCATGTCTTTGAAAAAATGTTTGGGTAGGAGCGCTTCCTGGACTCAAAACTAGTTTGTTTTAGGTGCTCTTTGGGTAGAGATACATGCAGACTAAAAATCACAACTCCAAGGCACTCTCTTTGTAACAATTAAAAAGCCTTTATGGCATGGTCATGTTAACCTTAAAACAAACTCTGACACATTTCGGCATCAAGCCTTCCTCAGGGAGTCAAAGTTTCTACACACTGTACAAGACATACTATTTTCAGGTTGGTTTTTTTTTTTAGTTTTGCTGTAGGGTTCAAACTCCTTGTGTACATTATAAAAATCTGAATGTTCTGCCATTTTGTACAAATCCAGAATGCCCAATTTTACAATTGTATTTTGAAAATACAAAATACATGTATTTTATCTTATATCATGTTCTGGCACCAGCATTTTGTATTTATTTTGATACATTTATTTGAGGGGTATTTCGTAACAAGATACATTTTGATGTTCCTTTGCCCATCTCTGAATATAAAGTGAAAAGATAAGTTCATAAAATGTGATGCATTTATTAACTACCCAACAGCACCTGTACAAACTACAATATGAAAAATCTACTTGACATATGGATAAATTAAAGACAATTTATTAACATACAGTCTGTTGCTTAATTACCACTACGGTACTTTTACCAGTAATGTTTCTAAAACAGGACCTTCCAATGTTTTATGTTGTGGTTGTGTTTTTACTTGGTTAAAGGAGTTATATAATTGCCAAGAAAGTTTTGGTTTTTCATTTCAAGTCAATCAGCCTCCACAGCCATGTACATTTATAGGCATTCATATAGAAGAAACCCAATTACGACAAAAATGATTGTCAAAATATATCAACAAATGAGCAGGTTGAAAATAAAAGCTCAGCCTAGAGCACCAAACTCAGGCCTCAGTGGTGAGGAGAAAAAAAAAACACCCTGGGTGAGAATTATCTTAAAATGGATGTCCTGCCAAGATGGAAGAGCCTTCAGTTCGTTTGGGGATGACAGTTGTTAGCTAACACGACTGTATCACAACATGGAGGGACCCCATGATGGTCACTGTGTGTCTATATAAAACCAAGGCTACTTCCATCGTTCCCATTTCTATGATGAGTTTTTCACGTCACAACAAAGAAACGCCAAGAAGACATTTTGTAAATTTTTAATCAAGAACATTTAGATCAACCATTGAAGTCAGAAAAGCTTCCTTTTCCCCTAACAGAAACATAACTTAACATAACTTTTCATCAGATGACCAGGTTCACATCATACGTGTTTTTGGGATGTATCAAAATTTTGACCTAATAACAGTATTTTTCTGTGGCATTATCAATGACTAGATCTCATGTCAACATACAGTGTTTCAAAGCATTTGGTAAGGAATTTTTTTTATTAGTTTGACATTAAAATACAAGGAGATAAAGGGAAAATTCCTAGTCTCCCTAAAATTTTAACAATATGCTTTAGCTGCCTTAAAATGTTTAAAATTAGATTTAAAATTCTTGTTGGAAAAATCTATTACTCAGCAGTTAAAAACAAAACAGAATTAGACAAACTAAAAATGCCACGTCTACAAGATATGGACGGTAATCATTTTTAAATGGATATGAATGTGACAAAGTCTTGTTACATCAAGTGCAAGCCCAAAACAAACCTATAAATGACATTTGTAATATAAAACTTGGTAAAAAATACTTATTTAAAACTGTACAATCACCAAGTACACAGAGTGAGCACATCAACCGTTATTCATTTGGCTTCAGCGGCTTCAGCCTTTGGCTCCTGAGGACAAAAAATAAGAAAGTAACACGTTATATGCATTGCTTATTTTGGCAGTATGATGCTATGTTCCCCTCTACTGTGACCACCATGTTATGATTTCTTCCATTTCATCTTAGCTAGTATGTTGCAGGGTGTCTGCAAGTCTCATCAAGTCAGATACAGCCTTGTCAGGTCCTTTTAATACCAAATAAAACAGAAAACAATTTACCAAAGTCATAAAAATGCCAGAGACAGGACTGCATTTACTGACAGACAATAAGTGGACCAAGAACCACAACTTCAGACTTCTAAAACTTTATTCAAGATGTATAAATGGTAACAATCCAAATCGGTTTAAGACTCGAATGTTCGGACATTTTCAGAACTTGCAGACACTCTGTGTTGACTTTACTGAGCTTTTATTAGATTGGTAGTTTTTTTGTTTTGTTTATAATTATAGGTTTTGCTCACAAGACCATGATTTTTTTCTGATTAAGCTCATATGCAGATGCATATTATCCAAAATATCTGCATTTCTTCTTACACAGCCTGGCAGATATTAGGAAAACATTTTGAAATGATCACATTCATAACATTTGTTCCCGTCCCCTCGACACTCCTAAGATAGAACACACCGTTGTTAATTTGTTTCCTTATTATTTGCCCACATTATTTATTAGTTAAACAGCACAAATTACCTGCAAAAATAAAAATAATGTTGTGTAAGATGTGTAGCGGAAGCCCTTTGTCATAAAAAAAACAAACCTCAGCCTTGGTGTTCCCATTTTCAGCTTGTTTGGTCTTCTTTGCTTTGGGTGCCTTCTATAAATGACATAACACTTGATTATTATCAGATTAGAGCTCTCCAGCTAGTTTACAATTATCACATGCCTCAGAATAATTAACAAAATCAAGTGTACCAAAACATCTAAATTGTTTCTCAAAAAGGTCTTTTCCCATTTGCCCTGAAACTAGGGCAAACTTAATTTCCCTTCAAGTAACTGAAGGCTCACTTCCACATGTGACATACAGAATACAGGGATGTTCTGTTGAGATCAGCTTGTGTTATCAACCAGTTTCATACTTTTGCAGCAGGTTTTTTCTTCTCCACTGTTGCAGCCTTAGGTTTCTGCAAAACAATAAAGATATTTCAAATAGTATGTAACAGATTACACAACAGGCTTGTGATACTGAGCATGTTTTTAGGTTTTGTCACATCTCTCAAAATAATTCCGGTTTTATATTTCAAATTATAAAAGACAATAGCAAAAAGAAGAATGGGATTTTGATAAATTTATATAAAATGTAGCATGTATGTGCAATGCAAATAGACAGACGGTGGGTTTATGCACATTTCAAGTTAAATTAATCCCAAGGGGAAGCTGGTGTTGAAACAACTAACTTTTGGGTGAGGAACAAAAATGATCACATACACAAAAAAAGCAGTCCGTTTATAATTAATTGATTAACTGTGTTTCTAAGAAGCTTACCAGCGCCAGCCGCTCGGAAGTTCTTCTGCTCTATTGAGATAGAAGAAAGAAAATTTTCAGTAATAATTGCAGATGTAACGCAGTATGGTATTCACTGCTCTAAAGTGGGCATTGGATGGCTTGACGTGTCAAAATTACTTAAAAAGAAAAGCAGCATTTAACCACAAATCTCAACTATCAATCTACTGAAAGGGTAAAATATAATCTAAATTACATTCTGAGAACGTGCAGGTGTACAGTATTCTTGCAGAGCATCAATAGAATATGAATAATATAAACACATAATTTTTTACAAACCTCAGGGGGGACAGTTTTCTGAAAGATAAAAAGGAAAAACACTATATTATAATCTGAATTCAATATAATATAAGCTCAAATTTCAATTACAATAATTTCTGCATACATTATCTTGTACTGGCAGAAAAATAAACACAAGAGCTGAAGACTAATTAGGAAGCTTTTTTTTTTTTTTTTAACGTCTTCCCGCCCATATTTGAATTCAAATTTGGGCTGCCCCGTCACCATGACACCGCCTTGGCGCCTTGACAGCTTCCTTTGTTTTGTATCAGTGCGCGCCGACAGACAGCTGTTGAGAAACTGATAAGATTACTACTTTACTAATCTGCAGCAACCGCCATATAATAAATGCAGCCAAGCGCAAACCTGCAGAGATTGCAGAACAAAATAAATTTAAATTTCAGTTGAGATTTCATATAGAAATCGTTATTTTCTTATATACATTTTTCAAAATGTCAAATAGGGTTTTTTTTTTGTTTTTTTTAAATAAATACCACACCCTGCTACAGGATGTGTAATCGCTACACGCAAAATTAACTTTAGTCTCAATCAAACAAAATATTAATAATTGAGACAAACCATCCATAAACCATAAACATTTCACATAGCTGTATTCGTTCATTTACAGTAATGTCAGTCGAGTAAGATATTTTAAGGTCATTGTTGATTAAATTCAAACTGGCTGACGAAATGTTAAACCTGCTTTGAATCAACATGTACAAACAAGCCTGACTTGTCTTATTCAAAACCGAATGAAAAAAATAAAAATAAAAAAATAATAATCCGCCGCCTCCTCTCCTCTCCTCTCCCCTCCCCCATCTCCTTCCTCAAATGTGCAGGTTGTGCTTGAACTTATTTTGATTGTTAGATAACCACTCACCATTAGTAAATTTAGATCACAAGTTATGCATTTATATTGATCCAATAGCTACACATTTAACGTTACAGCGTGTATCTAAAGTTTGTTGTTGCGGGTTAACCTGTCAAGATTTCCCCCCAACCTCCTGTCAAAGAGGGAAAAGACAAACGGTGCCATAAATTTTGCACGGCGCAATGTCAACGGCTGCACTAGTCAGGGCTTTGGTGCAGGACGTGAAAATGTAATTACGTACGTTATCAACCGTCTTTAGCAGATTAGGATATATTTTACGTTACTAACTAGAATACAAACTTTTATTTTCGACGAATGGGAGGATGCCTGAGTAGGTCTGTACCGTCGGACCGCCATGGCTGTAACGTTTGTTAGGGATGATGACGTTCCTCTGATGCAGAAATATCAAACGACAGCCCAACGTTAACCTCGAGTTAACAACACGACCCTAATGCACTTAGTTAAAAAATAAAATAAAATAAAAATCTTACCTTCGTTTTGCCCATGTTGTTGACAGGAAATGAACGGAAAGCTCACAAAAATATAACCGTAAAAACGGGCTTTTTTCGGAGAGATAACACACGACAACCAACCAGTTGCTGAGGAAAATGGCGAATGTATAATGCAAACGAATGTTTTTGTAGTTTATACACTGAAATATAAGAACGAAACCGGTTTGAACCAGTTTTGTATTTCGGTGTCTGTCATTGGATGCATATGCGTCACATGAGTCCAGGCACCACCCATTCGTTAAAGAGGCAGGAAGCAGCCTGGAAAATACTGACCAAAACCGCAGGGGGCGCTCTATCGAAGGTTTCTGATTGATTAAGGTTGTGATCGAAAAAAGGCACTTCTTTTTCAGTATAGACAATGGTAGGTTCCAGTTCACTGCATTTCTTTCGTTGGCGGGAAGTAACAAAGCATTTGAGCACTTTGACTTTTGATACTTTAAGTACATTTTACTGCTAATACTTATGTGCTTTTACTTGTAATGTATTTTTATAGTGTTATACTTTTACTCAAGTACAAGATCTCAATGCCTCTTCCTCTATTGTATACAAGTGACACCAATTGTATGAAAATTGCCTCTTTAGTTAGTATTTCCTATGGAAGAATATTGAAAATTATTATTCACGTTTTCATCATCGTGAGTTGAGCATGTTGTTTATTTATTTTCTTCTATGGAAGGATATTTAAAGACATAATTTCTTAATCTTAATCTTTTTCCCACTCTGTAATTATTTATTTATATTTAACGTTAAGCTTGGCGTGTTGTTTTTACCACTAATGTTGTATTACTGGGGAACAGAGGGAGGATTTTTGTTAAGGTTAAGTCTTCAGTTTTTCCCAAATGAACAAAAGCCAATAAACATAGTGTTGAAAGTAGTGTTTCTTTGCTTGTGTTAGATCACTGACTGGGAGTCATAGTTTACCCACCTTTATATGTACTACATTACAATTACTAGCTAAATATTTGCTTTGAACAAAATAGCAACTATATACACATTCATATTAACATGCAATAAATTAATAAATTAAACTGTATAGTTACAATGTCAATTAGGGGAAAGGTCCAATACTTATCCAACAGTTACTAGTAGAAGTTAAATGTTTAGTTGATATGGCTGTATGGGCTGAAAGTTTACCAGCTGTAAAGGCCTCAGTAATCTAATGAGAAACCAAATAAAGTAATTTGGTTTCCCCTTACAAAAGTGCCACACAAGTTAGATTTTAGATACCAATATATTAAAAGCCAGATGGAGGCAAGAACCGAGGCAACTGGTCATTGACAGCCATAACATTGACATGTGGTACGTTAATACAAAAGATTGAATCACACATCATTTAAATCATATCTGACATACAGTAATCACTTTATTCTGTTTAAGAAAGCTGGTCAAAATCTAGTTATGTCATGAACATCACACTCAACAAACGACACTTTCCTTGGGCCTCAACAAAAATGCAAAACTGGAGTGATTAATATCCATCTGGAGGACTGCTTTGGAAACATTTCCAAAAACACAGAGTGCCTGGCTTTCACTCATATAATCTGATCTTCCAATCAATGGCATGCATTTGACAGACAATTTCCACGATTACTTAACTACATCTTGACCAGACATTTCCACGTATTAGAATTCTTTTTTAAATCTACAATCATAAATATCAATTATTCTACAGCCCCATAGGGGTAAAATTGCCCTCTCATCTTGTACAAATCAGTAACACAATGAAACCATTCCCAGTTAGTGTTCACTCCTCCCTTTTCCACAGAAGCCCTTTTTGGAAGAGGATAGGAAAGGTTTCATCCCCACTTCAATATGGGATTTGTTCTTCGAAGCCTTCCTAGGCTTTGCTCCATAAGTCATTAAAGAACGTGTCTCTCTTGTGCTTCAGTGCTTCTAGGAAGTCCTGAATTCGTTCTTCCCTGCAGGTGGTGTAGTGCAGCAGTGCCTCTTGTCTTCTCTGGGTGTCGGCAGGCTTTCCATTCCCATGATGCTGCAGGTGCTCTGCTACACAGGCACGATCCGCCTCTAGCTGCAGTAAGGCCTGATGCTCTCGATGTAGGTCTCTGGCTTTCTAAAAATACAACACACATTAAAATTCCAATTAGTCATGTATAAGTAGGAATTGCTTTAATTACCAATTTAAAAAATGTGCCCTGATTTGTTTTGGTGGCAATAATGTAGATGTATATTGAAATCACAATCCTCATGACATGCACAACAGACAGTACACGTTATGTGACAGATGGTGGCCAACACAAGCTGTTTACCTTTGCCTTGAAATTGCTCCATTCAGGGTTTGAACCCTGGGATATTTAGTAGGGAAAAAAATCTATGCTTTTCACCAACTGAGCCCTATATCTCTCTC